>CM062294.1:533544047-534059561 GCA_031216915.1 Pictodentalium vernedei | reverse complement strand
CTCATTGAAAACAAAACGACTCATTGAAACATACATGTAGTTTTGTCTATATATCTTATTCACTAACCGGACAGCTGAGGTCCTGGCTGCTGGTGCATGACCGACCCCCGCATCCTCGTCTAAATCGTCTAAGTAACCATATTCTCGAGGAATGACTGAAACAGAAAACGTCAGAATGAAAATTGAAAATATAATGATCCTATCGCGTCAAAATGTTAATTTGGGCCTAACGAGAGTCTACGAGACCTGAATCATTTTGATGTTTCAACTCTTTGAACCCGAGAGACCGCTTTTCCGGTCCAGGAACACTACACGCCATTATTTCATTACGTTGGATGACTGCCCGATGGCTGCACGTTGAGAGTATTAATTGCTGTACCCCCAAATAATGTATATGGACTCTTTCAATTATAGCCATTTATGACATGGAATATATCACCAGGGTCTAAGTGGTTAACACAGCACTTGCTGAAAATCTTTCTTGAATATGAAACTGGCAAAGCCGGTATTTAAGTTAAGGGGATGTCTGAAAGTCCTTAAGTATACAGGGGGGGGGGGGGGGGCGGAAAAAAAATTCCTGGAACATAGGCGCATTTTTTAATTTTACCCAAAATGACCCCCCCCCCCCCCCCCCCCCCCCCCACTCCTTAAAAAATTTTTGGGAAGTTTTTTCCGCATAACTTTCAGACACACCCCCACCCCTCCCCCAACCCCCACCCCCACACTTCAAGAAATATTTGAAGTAATCCAGCTGATTATCTAGTCATTTTTAAAAATTTCATTACTTAATAATTTATATTTTCATTTCATGAGTGGGTGGGTGATTCATTGGAAACATGTCTGACAGAAATCAGACAAATCGGAAATCCATCCCTCATAAATGCTACGCTTGTACACCTTGGACGATATGAGGAGTGCTTCATGTGATGGAGCAGTCCGACAGCTTTGGTCAGGCAGTAGAAGAGAATCCCAACCATGTGGTCCAATTACTACACGGGGAAAACCACCGGTAACGTGTGTGGTATAAAATGTCATTTTATGTCACACACGTTACTGGTGGTTTTTTCCCTACATAGTAAATAGGCCATGTGGTCTGCACATGGTTGGGATTCTCTCTTACTGCCTGATCAAAGCTTACTAACTACTCCATGAAATGACGCACTACTCATATCGGCCAAGGTGCAAGAGCACAGAGTGTATGAGGGATGTATTGATGTATTTCCGATTTGTCTGATTTCTGTCACACACGTCACCAAAGAATCACCCGAGAGAACTATTTGTACAAAACTCATACACTGTCCCCATCAATGATCCAAGAATAAGTTCACAGGTGCAAATAGTTCTCTTGTATGCCATCATGAAGCAGGGTACTTTTAGTTTTCAGCTTTACAGAAAGCGTTATGATATGCACATTGGATAGTGTCAAATCAAAGAGTTTTTTTTAATTAAGTTCAGTAAATTGTTGTATTTCATTTTGATTAAATTTGTTGAAATCACACAATTCTCATTTAATTTGAAAAAGTTAATGCTCTCATTGGCGAAGTCAACGATTGCAGATTTTCCTTTTTCTTTCGCTGTGAGACATGTGTCCATGAAAATCAACATATTCTTTTTTTTCGCTCATGGAGAAAACTCATTTTGGGGCCGACGGACACCCACCACCCTCCGCCTATGTTCCTGGAATTTTTTCCGCCCCCCCCCCCCCCCCCGAAGTAATCTTTAATTTTCGTTTTCAAAAATGTACAAAGACTCGACGTGGCCATTTGCTACACGTCGTCGCTATTTGATGATTGGCGTGGCCATTTGAGACTCGGCGTGGTCATTTGATACTCAGCGTATCCATTTGATACTCGGCGTGGCCATTTGATACTCGACGTGGCCATTTGATGATCGGTGTGGCCATGTGTGTGAGTGTGTGATACTTTCACATCAAGCTTTTGGGTCATCAGTCAAATGCTATTCGAAAATCGACGCTGTTATGGGATGTTTGTTCACACACTTTCGCGAAGTTTGCGCGCAGACGACCGTTGCTACATTGTGATGTTCTTACATATATTCTTTAGTTCTCCAATTATAGATAAGTATTTAATTCACCCTGAAAACATTAAGATATTAACAGAATTAGTGGAACTACGCAGCGTAATCATAAAACTATAGCTGTGGTGAGCTTCATTCACAATTACTTATTTAGTAAACAAACATGTCTTATAGTGTTGATAAAGTCATCAAGTCTCTATTAGAAACGTTATCTGCGTTATATATATACGGTTTACCAACAAAAGTACTCCCGTGAGAAAAATGAACCGGAAGCGGTATACTATTTCGTTACCTGAGTTTAATGTTGCTCTAAATTGAGCGCTTCTCATTACACTTGGAACGGTATGGAAATTAAGTCGCGAAATTTTCCCAGTTATTCAATTTACCCGATAAGTAGCAGCAGAATAAACATAAAACGCCCTCGCTCTATACACACAGTATCAGTACGTTAACCCTTTGCCTAACACGAAAGGAAGATGACTCATGCAAACTAAATTCCTGAATTGATAGTTTTTGTTTTGTTTTTTTTTTTTTTTTTTGGGGGGGGGGGGGGGTATTGGAGCGAGCACATTGAACTAGTCCCGGTGGGAGCCGCGAGCAATGCGGATTTTTTGCGAATAGTGCAGACCGGTGAATTTATTTATTGGTGTTTAAGGTCACATATTTCTGCACAATGGCTAACCATGACCGTGACAGTTTTATGGGTAGAGGAAGCCGGAGGTCCAAGAGAGAACCACCGAGCAACGACGAGCAACTGTCAGCTCCCCAACATACCAACTCCACACAAGCAGGGTTAGCATTGGTTGAAGACAGGTGCACCATCAACGTGCAGCACGCCTTAGAACACAACGTCACCGTGCCCCCACGTGGGCAATGGGGGTGATGTGTCTTGCCCAAGGACACAACGCGGTTGTCGTAGGTGGGATTCGAACCGAGGACCTCTCGGCTTGCAGCCTGCACCTCTACCGACTGAGCCACCGCGCCCACTGCAGACCGGTGAAGACAGTTACATTGGGTAGTGGGCTAACAATTGATACCATCAATTCCGAAGTGACAATGTAGCTTGTCCTCTAGTATTACTTTTTCCCCTGCATCCGTCGACCCAGTAGGTAGAGGCGCAGGCTGCAAGCCGAGAGGTCCTCGGTTCGAATCCCACCTGCGGCAACCGCGTTGTGTCCTTGGGCAAGACACTTCACCCCCATTGCCCACGTGGGGGCACGGTGACGCTGTGCACAAAGGCGTACTGCACGTCGATGGTGCACTTGTCTTCAACCAATGCTAACCCTGCTTGTGTGGAGTTAGTACGTTGGGGAGCTGACAGTTGCTCGCCGTTGCTCGGTGGTTCTCTCCAGGTACTCCGGCTTCCTCCACCCGTAAAACTGTCGCGGTCATGATTAGCTATTGTGCAGAAATATGTGACCTTAAACACAAATAAATAATCCGTCGACCTTTTTCCTCAATCCTTCTCCTAATTTGATGTAAAAGTTTTATGTACCGCATGTACCAAAATATATTGGTTTGAGTGTAATAAATGCAAAAGTAAATGTTGAGTCAAAGCAAATGAATATTTATGGTATTTTTAGGTTCATTTGTCTGGAATATTTCAGTTGGTCGGAAAAGCGAACAGTATGTTCGCTTTTCCGACCAACTGAAATATTCCAGACGACTGAATATAAACACAGGTGATGGACTATTTAACCCTTTACCCAACGAATCGCCCGCATCCGCCCGCGTTATATGCAGATTCAGCAGCTGAAAAATATTATTTTTCGAAAAATTTTAATAAAACCATATCATGTGACCCCTCTTTGGAACGAGCTCGTCGAGCTCGTTCCAATGAGGGGTCACATGATATGGTTTTGTTGAAATTTTTCGAAAAAAATTAAAAATTGATATTTAAATTAATAAATTTTGATATCGTCTGCATTGGGTAAAGGGTTAAAGGATAGACTGGTTACTTGAGAGCTTGACTGATCATTTTTATAATAAACTTGCAGGCAGACCCCTTTGGAGAAAGCATCCGAGATGCTTTCCATTGGGAAACCTTGGACTGTAAAGGAATGAAATGGGAGTTTTTGTAACATCTAGAGGCCTAATGTAGAGTCCACGGGCTTCTGACGTAGTAGAGGGAAGTGCTCTGTTCTTGATGCTTTAATCCTAGTGGACTGCAGAAACGTGTAAACAGAGCAGTTATTTCTAGTCAAGTGTTGTGTGCCTGTTCAGACAGGCTACAACTGGTTAGAAACGACTGCAGGCAGAGTCATAAATCTCCATAATTTTGAAGAGTTAAGTAGGTGACAAAATGTATTTATTTTTTTTTTTGCATTATACCCCGTGCTTGTCTTTTTGCAGTATCTCTCGTCAGGAGTTTCGTGATTTATCCAGAATGCATAGTAGATTATTTGGTGTGTGTGTGTGTGTGTGTGTGTTTGAGGTTAAAAAATCGCACTGGCACAGACATTTCCTACTGAAACGTTTTTTTCCGTTAATATGCCGCTGAAAAATTGTTTTCATTTACTGAACCCTGATGGGTTTCAAACGTAACAAAAAAGTACATAAAATTGATTTAAACTAAGTGATGAGCTTAGGAACTGGTTAAACTGACTGGCAATAATTGATGTTATTCATTGATGGGCTCTAATTTAGTCCTTACAAGGATGTTACGCAAGCTTTTGTTTTTCTTATAGGCGATGACAGGTCGAAGATTCAAAGGTTCATTTAATTTAGCATTGGTAAAATTGAATTCATCTTTTAACATTTTTGCTATTTCGATATTCATTCTGTTGTACGTTAAAGTGAAAGGAATGATGGACCTCCTTTCGCATTCGCCCTCTGATATGTTCATACCAAATGGCCAGAGGGTTTGAAGCGTATTGATCCAAAAAGCTTCACGTTTTTTTCTAAATTCATCCGTTTCTTCTAATGTGTCTTTAATTGGTGGTTGTTCAATAGGATGGATTTCGAAATCGTCCAAAGAATGGCCAGGAAGGTTAAAATGTTGTGCTACTGGGGCATCAGCATTATGTTTTATATCCTGTTTGTGTCTAGTAGCACGTTCTCGGAAAGGATTTTGACTTTGACCAACATACTGTTTCCGACATCGCTTACAAGTGATAAGGTAAATAATGTTTGGTGAATCACAATGGAGGGGGTTACGGATCTGATAATGATTTTTCGTTTGTTCGGAGGAAAATTCCTCTTTATGATCAGGCATAAAAGTATGCAGTCTACAACGAGGCTTTTTGCAATTAAATACCGCGCCACTACTATTTTGCAACGGTCTGTTGTGTTCAATCTTCAGTGGTTCGAAATCGGTAGTTTCAGCTGGACTTTCGAGCTTTTTCAGGGTTTGCGATTTCAGGCTACGCAGAAGGCGCAGCGAGTACCCTCTCGATCTGAGGGCGCCAAATAGAGTAGAACAAGCCTCATTGAAATTTACCTTATCACTTGAATTGCGGTGGAAACGAATGAGCTGTGATTTGATGATACCTTTAAATGTATGTTGAGGATGAAATGATTTTGTGTGCAACAATTGATGTGAATCAGTTGGTTTAAAATACACTTTATAATCTAAATGACCGGACGCCTGAAATTGCTTGCCTTTATACACGGTCACATCGAGAAAATCAACAGAATTTTCACTGATAGTAGCTTTCAATTTAATATTTGGATCGTGATTGTTCAAAATTTCTAAAAATTCATCAAAATCTTCTTTTGAATGTTCCCAAATAATAAAAATGTCATCTAAATACCTGAGATATACGAGAGGATGCTTTGCACATTTGCTTAAGGCATTTCCCTCCCATTCCGCTACATAAATGCTTGCAAAATTAGGACTGAATCTTTTGCCCATAGGACAACCCATTATTTGTAGAAAATATTCTCCATTGAATTGAAAGTCATTACCTTTTAAGCTCAGCTCTAAAAGATCCAAAATTTGTTCATCCGGGCGTTTCGCATCCGGATATTTTTCAAATGCATTTTTAACTGATTTAACACCTTTATCAATATCAATGTTCGTATACATACTGTCGATATCCAAAGTGGCCAGAATTGCATTTTTCGATATTTTCAATTTCGAAATTTTTGACAGGAAATCCTGTGTATTTTTTAGATAGCTCGGATGTCTATTTGCTATAGGTTTCAGATGATAATCAATTAATTCCGAGATCGCATAAGATTCCGAATTACAATCTGATACAATTGGCCTCCCGGGTGGAGTTAAGTCATCCGTCCATGAAGAACGGTCCTTGTGGATCTTTGGTAGGATATAAAATTGTCTTGTTTGAGCACTGAGCTTAGCTGTTAAATATTTCAATTGTTTTTTGGTAATGTGACCTCGTCGAGGAGAAATTTTAAGATCTTATTGAATTTTTCGATATTACTAGGCCAAATAAGTGAATCTATTTTCTTATAATGTTTAGTATTGCTGAGTTGTCTCATGGCTTCCTTTATATAATTATCCCGAGATAATTTAGCATTGGTAAAATTGAATTCATCTTTTAACATTTTTGCTATTTCGACATTCATTCTGTTGTACGTTAAAGTGAAAGGAATGATGGACCTCCTTTCGCATTCGCCCTCTGATATGTTCATACCAAATGGCCAGAGGGTTTGAAGCATATTGATCCAAAAAGCTTCACGTTTTTTTCTAAATTCATCCGTTTCTTCTAATGTGTCTTTAATTGGTGGTTGTTCAATAGGATGGATTTCGAAATCGTCCAAAGAATGGCCAGGAAGGTTAAAATGTTGTGCTACTGGGGCATCAGCATTATGTTTTATATCCTGTTTGTGTCTAGTAGCACGTTCTCGAAAAGGATTTTGACTTTGACCAACATACTGTTTCCGACATCGCTTACAAGTGATAAGGTAAATAATGTTTGCTGAATCACAATGGAGGGGGTTACGGATCTGATAATGATTTTTCGTTTGTTCAGAGGAAAATTCCTCTTTCTGATCAGGCATAAAAGTATGCAGTCTACAACGAGGCTTTTTGCAATTAAATACCGCGCCACTACCATTCTGCAACGGTCTGTTGTGTTCAATCTTCAGTGGTTCGAAATCGGTAGTTTCAGCTGGATTTTCGAGCTTTTTCAGGGTTTGGATTTCAGGCTACGCATGAGGCGCAGCGAGTACCCTCTCGATCTGAGGGCGCCAAATAGAGTAGAACAAGCCTCATTGAAATTTACCTTATCACTTGAATTGCGGTGGAAACGAATGAGTTGTGATTTGATGATACCTTTAAATGTATGTTGAGGATGAAATGATTTTGTGTGCAACAATTGATGTGAATCAGTTGGTTTAAAATACACTTTATAATCTAAATGACCGGACGCCTGGAATTGCTTGCCTTTATACACGGTCACATCGAGAAAATCAACAGAATTTTCACTGATAGTAGCTTTCAATTTAATATTTGGATCGTGATTGTTCAAAATTTCTAAAAATTCATCAAAATCTTCTTTTGAATGTTCCCAAATAATAAAAATGTCATCTAAATACCTGAGATATACGAGAGGATGCTTTGCACATTTGCTTAAGGCATTTTCCTCCCATTCCGCTACATAAATGCTTGCAAAATTAGGACTGAATCTTTTGCCCATAGGACAACCCATTATTTGTAGAAAATATTCTCCATTGAATTGAAAGTCATTACCTTTTAAGCTCAGCTCTAAAAGATCCAAAATTTGTTCATCCGGGCGTTTCGCATCCGGATATTTTTCAAATGCATTTTTAACTGATTTAACACCTTTATCAATATCAATGTTCGTATACATACTGTCGATATCCAAAGTAGCCAGAATTGCATTTTTCGATATTTTCAATTTCGAAATTTTTGACAGGAAATCCTGTGTATTTTTTAGATAGCTCGGATGTCTATTTGCTATAGGTTTCAGATGATAATCAATTAATTCCGAGATCGCATAAGATTCCGAATTACAATCTGATACAATTGGCCTCCCGGGTGGAGTTAAGTCATCCGTCCATGAAGAACGGTCCTTGTGGATCTTTGGTAGGATATAAAATTGTCTTGTTTGAGCACTGAGCTTAGCTGTTAAATATTTCAATTGTTTTTTGGTAATGTGACCTTCGTCGAGGAGAAATTTTAAGATCTTATTGAATTTTTCGATATTACTAGGCCAAATAAGTGAATCTATTTTCTTATAATGTTTAGTATTGCTGAGTTGTCTCATGGCTTCCTTTATATAATTATCCCGAGATAGAACAACTACCGACCCACCTTTGTCGGCTGGTTTCAGCTGGACTTTCGAGCTTTTTCAGGGTTTGCGATTTCAGGCTACGCAGAAGGCGCAGCGAGTACCCTCTCGATCTGAGGGCGCCAAATAGAGTAGAACAAGCCTCATTGAAATTTACCTTATCACTTGAATTGCGGTGGAAACGAATGAGCTGTGATTTGATGATACCTTTAAATGTATGTTGAGGATGAAATGATTTTGTGTGCAACAATTGATGTGAATCAGTTGGTTTAAAATACACTTTATAATCTAAATGACCGGACGCCTGAAATTGCTTGCCTTTATACACGGTCACATCGAGAAAATCAACAGAATTTTCACTGATAGTAGCTTTCAATTTAATATTTGGATCGTGATTGTTCAAAATTTCTAAAAATTCATCAAAATCTTCTTTTGAATGTTCCCAAATAATAAAAATGTCATCTAAATACCTGAGATATACGAGAGGATGCTTTGCACATTTGCTTAAGGCATTTCCCTCCCATTCCGCTACATAAATGCTTGCAAAATTAGGACTGAATCTTTTGCCCATAGGACAACCCATTATTTGTAGAAAATATTCTCCATTGAATTGAAAGTCATTACCTTTAAGCTCAGCTCTAAAAGATCCAAAATTTGTTCATCCGGGCGTTTCGCATCCGGATATTTTTCAAATGCATTTTTAACTGATTTAACACCTTTATCAATATCAATGTTCGTATACATACTGTCGATATCCAAAGTGGCCAGAATTGCATTTTTCGATATTTTCAATTTCGAAATTTTTGACAGGAAATCCTGTGTATTTTTTAGATAGCTCGGATGTCTATTTGCTATAGGTTTCAGATGATAATCAATTAATTCCGAGATCGCATAAGATTCCGAATTACAATCTGATACAATTGGCCTCCCGGGTGGAGTTAAGTCATCCGTCCATGAAGAACGGTCCTTGTGGATCTTTGGTAGGATATAAAATTGTCTTGTTTGAGCACTGAGCTTAGCTGTTAAATATTTCAATTGTTTTTTGGTAATGTGACCTTCGTCGAGGAGAAATTTTAAGATCTTATTGAATTTTTCGATATTACTAGGCCAAATAAGTGAATCTATTTTCTTATAATGTTTAGTATTGCTGAGTTGTCTCATGGCTTCCTTTATATAATTATCCCGAGATAGAACAACTACCGACCCACCTTTGTCGGCTGGTTTAATCACTAATTTCTTATTTTTTCGAAGTTTCGTGAGGGCTCTCCGTTCACCAGCTGTTAAATTGTCTTTATCGGAGAGTATGTTCATGCTGAACACCTTTTTGATGATTCGTTTGCTAGCCTCAATAATTTCGGGATCTACTTCACTATCTGGAGGTGACCAACCAGATGATTCTGTAAAAGGAAGTTTCCGACCGCTGGAGTTTCTAAAGCGGTCGGCTAATTTCATTTGCCTAAGAAAATTACAGTTGTATGATGGTAAATTTGTTTGGTTATCAGTTTTAGGCTTTGGTGCTGGTACAAAAGTTAAACCGCGATCTAAAAGAGATTTCTCTTGGGTTGTTAGGTCATTGGTGCCAGACAGGTTAACCACATTAGTTCCTAATCCCACATCTGTTAGGCGGCTGTTACCTTTGCCTTTACTTAGTTTAAATTTAGGTGGTTCAACCAGTGATCGTACATAATATTGGCGGTTCTCGTGGTCCAATGGATTAAATCCTGAGCAACATCAAACTTCGCGTCATCAATTTTTGGTATCACGTTAACGTCCTTCACTTTCCGAATGGTTTCGTTGATGATGCTCAGGGTTCTCCTCTCAGCCTGAGGGAGTTTTTGCGAAAAGTTTAGTTCAGCGAAATAAATTTTTGCTGATCTAAACTTGACCCTGATATCGCTAAGCATATTCCGCAACTGCTTAACTACGAGATCAGAATTATCGTTTCGAGAATTCACGCCAATATTTAATAATATTTTTTGGGGACTGGACTGGCCCCTGTGCCCTTTAAAACCGGTACCGGCAAAACGAGGTTGAAACCGTTAGTCCACACAAAGGACAGACAATGGGGTACCTCGGTATGTAGGGAAAACAAGACTCTGTGTGTGTGTGTGTGTGTGTGTGTGTGTGTGTGTGTGTGTGTGTGTGTGTGTGTGTGTGTGTGTGTGTGTGTGTGTGTGTGTGTGTGTGTGTGTGTGTGTGTGTGTGTGTGTGTGTGTAAACCCACTAGAGGGAAAAATTAGGGGGCGTCGGAATTGGTCCCAATTCCCTCTGGAAATGGGATCGATATTCGGCCCCTAGTGTTAGCTAGGTTGATCCCCGACAGGAGTGTATTGCCGTGAAATAACGATATGTGGGTTGGGAACGATTATGTCACTTGCAGATTTTACGACAGGAATGTTTTACAAAAACATATGCGTTCTATCAGGACCTGAAAACATGAGTTGAACAGCCTGCGGTTTGTTGTATCGATCATAGAGCCGCGTATTCTCTTCCCACCCGTCTATCGTTTTATAATGGCCGCCTATGCAATACATGTATGACCAGTGCGATAATGAAATAAGCCCTGAAAAGAACCCTTTGGGAACGAATTATCTCAATTATATTAAGTTAGGAAGCCCCACCTGAGCGATGGAAAAGTAGCCAGTGCATATCAGGGGAGATAATCAAAGCTGGGATTGTGGCCAGTGCATATCAAGGGAGATAATCAAAGCTGGGATTTCTAGCTGGAGGAGTAACGTGACGGAATTACAGACTTCCCATTAACTCTTTTGGCGCGACAGGCGACTGCAGACGGCAGACCGCGGAATGGTACTGCGGCAGTCATTTTAGCCAACGGTGTGTGTCATTTCCAAGTGCTTTTAACCCTTACCCAACGCAGACGATATCAAATTTTTTTATTTTAAATATCAATTTTTCAAATTTTCAAAAACTTCCAACAAAACCATATCATGTGACCCCTTGTTGGAACGAGCTCGACGCGAGCTCGTTCCAACGAGTGGTCACATGATATTGTTGAACAAACATACGTATTCCTATGTTTCATGCATAGGGTTGAACAAACATACGTATTCCATGTTTCATGCACCATTTATGTCCTATCCATGAACAACGATATCGTCCCTTCAAAGTACAAATGTGCATTTGAATATATACAGAAAATCATTTGACAAGCTGTCAATTAGACAAATCATTAGAACATCTTTTAAAATAATAACGCTTTAAATCTAACAACCTATCCTTTTTGTAAAATTCCTGATTAATATTAGGCGCTGAGAATTCTGTTTCTCAGATTATTCCGCGCCAAAAGAGTTTAATGTTGCCAAATGCTTTCAAACCCCCAAGTACAAATTTGTACCTGTTGAAGAAAGGTACCCGTACATACTAACTGCACGCGCACGAATCTTCAATTTATATTACATGCGTTTCTCTTTGCAGTAGTGGTAAATTAAATTTCATTTATTGTCAGAAAGTGTCGCAGTCCGCAAAACTAGGAGGCCTGTAACAACCAGTGGCGTAATAATCAACCAGTAGTGTAATATTAACCAGTAGTGTAATAAAAATCAACCAGTAGTGTAATAACCAGTAGTGTAATAAACGTAACCAGTAGTGTAATAAACATACATGAAAACCAACAATTTTTCAACAAAATTTGAAAAAATTTTGGGTGTCTCAAATCATAGTTTAGGTACATCTTATCGATTTTTAATCATTTTATCGAACATTTAAAGGCGTTTTGCAGGTCAAACATCATTTCGTGCGTTCAATGCAGCGAGGAACGTTATTTTTATGATTGTTATGTGATGTGCGTATTTTCTGGTGTTTAATGTCACTCTCTGCATTTGTGACTTTATGTAAATTCAAAGTTGGCCAATTATTTATCGTAATGCTGTGCTTTTGAGAGACTGCTTACCCCAGGCATGTTTACATTAGCTCTCTTGACAGGCAGACTTTTCGTGACAGTCGTGTAAAGCATGTACCCCTTGATTTCCATAATGTACTGTCTACATGTACATGGGCTGTGTTGGGTATTCAGTCTTCATTTCAACACAAACCCTTGTGATTTAATGATTGAATATGGCGAATGCAAATGTAAGAATACATTTATCTGAAGCAGAATTGTGGTGGGCTGTAGGGATGGTGGAACAAGGGGGTACCCATCGTCAGGTTGGTGAAGCCCTTGGTGTGCACCATACAGTGATCACCAGAGCAAGATTTCAGCATATGGCACACCAGTCAGACGACATGGTGGTGGCAGAGACAGGGCAACATCAGCAGCTGAAGGCCGATTTTTGATCATTCAGGCCCGTAGGAACCGCTTTGACACAGCGACCGAGAAGACCATGTATTCGCATTCAGCTGTCCCAGAACCACCGCCAGGCAAGATATGAATGGGCCATGGATCACGTTGGATGGACAAGAGAAGATTGACGACCTGTCCTTTTTACAGATGAGTCAAGGTACTGCCTAGGCAACACAGATGGGCATTCTTGGGTATGGAGAAGACCAGGAGAGCGATTCCATGCAGCCAACATTGCTGAGCATGGCCGCTATGGTGGTGGGTCAATAATGGTCTGAGGCGACATCAGCTGGGATGGACGTACAGAGCTCTGTGTCCTTGACCGTTGTACATTGACTGCACAGCGGTATATTGATGAGATCCTGGATGCCCACGTCAGATTGTATGCAGGTGCAGTGGGTGATAGATTCATTCTGATGGACGGTAATGCCCGTCTCATGTTGCCCATGCTGTCGGGGAGTACCGACAGAGGGAGGGGATTGAGCGTATGGATTGGCCAGCAAGATCCCCTGACCTCAATCCAATCGAACATGTCTGGAATGAGTTGCAGCTTGCAATTTTAGTCCGTCCAGTCCAACCAAGAAGTGTCTAGGAGTTTGGTGCCATGCTGGCCCAAGAATGGAACAACATCCCACAAAGGACCATCTGGAACCTGATTGGGAGCATGAGAAGGCGTTGTCAAGCTGTAATTAACAATAATGGGTCTCATACTCTTTATTGAACCCATATCAGTTCGCTCCGTCAACTTTTTGGCAAATTTGAAGAATTTTCTTTTTTACCAATAATATCCATTTTCCATGGTTATAGTATTCAAAAGCTAAAAAATAATGTCAAACACAAACAAAATCTCAATTTCTGTGCTTAAATCATTAAAGATATAATTAAATATAAAATATATACACTTTTCATAACAATATTTCAACTAAAACGTAAAACAGGTAGTTGGATATACTTGGCGCTTAGCAAACTTTGAGTAGTATACATAATTTGAGACACCCCAACAAAATTTCAAATTTTGTTGAAAACTTGTTGGTTTTCATGGATGTTTATTACACTACTGGTTAAGTTTATTACACTACTGGTTACTACACGACCGGTTAATTTGTATTACACTACTGGCTGATTATTACACTACTGGTTAATTTTTATTACACTACTGGTTAATATTACAGTACTGATTGATTAATACACTACTGGTTGTTACAAGGCCAAACAATTTGCGGTTTGTGGGTCACAAATTTGTTTATCTGAAGGTAATTTGATTATTGTTCCGTCATTTTTGACTGCACGGGTTATTATTATTTCACAGATAAAAAACGTGCCAATATTATTAAGAGAAAACGGGTTATCCTAGCACAGTCAGAACTTAGGGAACAACTTGTTACAGTTCCATCATCAGCCCAGGACGCTTCCTCTGCTCTAAGGAAACGCTACCTGGTTGAATCTGCCAAAAAACTTGCGTAAAATATAGAAACTCCTCAAAATTTCTGCTTTCTGCATTGCCCATTGTATTGCGCTCCTCGCTTTGCGCCGAAGCAGAGTACACCTCCAATACTTCCCAACAAATCAGAATGCATCAAGCCCAAATCACCAATTTTAAGGGCAATAGGAAGTTTGGAAACCTATATTGGAGATGCAAGTGAGACATATCGGAACAGATGTCCACGTATTTGGAATACTTTTTCCCGAATGTTGTCAACGGGAGGGGGGGGGGGGAGGAGGGGGGGGGGGGGCACTTAATTCGATAACATAAATAATCTTCATTGTTTTATCGAACACAACAAGAACAGATTTGTTGGCTGTAGGTGGTCTTGACCTGTGAATGGACCCAAGCCTGGCATTCTTTAGGAGTATAGGAGTGTTGCACGCCTACTGCACGCCCGGGGGAGGGGGGGGGGGGTAGGAAAAAATTTGCAGACACCAATGCCGATTTTTTGTTTTTGACCGGTCGGAGGACCCACCCACCCACCCCATGTAATTTTTGTCCAATTTTACAATTTTTTTCCGGGGTTATCGGAACCACCCAGCCCCACTAAATACATGCTTCTGCATCATCTTTCCCACCATACTGCACCATAACCAATTTTATCATACAGTATTGAGTGATTGACCTTGTACAGTAGGACAAGTCTTGAAAGAACATCCGTTTTATCAGACCAAAGTGGTCTCTTAAGGCTAATAAACAAACAACATTCAAAGTGGATTATATATCCAAATATATCCCACAGTAAAGCCACACAAATATGGATAACATTAGAACTGATTCTTCGAGCCAGTTCTAATGTTAGCCATACATGTGTTTATTTCAAGTAACCTTATTGAACAGTAATGGTTATATGAGAATTTTTGGGTTTTTTTTGTATTTCAGAAAAGAATGTTAGGTAAAGGGTTAAATTGAGAATTTTTATTTTTTTTGTATTTTAAAAAAGAATGTTAGGTAAAGGGTTAAATATCATAAATTACTCAACCCATCAGAACCCATTGCGTTCTCCATTCATATATACAGTGGAACTTCTCTTGAGAGACCACCTTTTTGAGGAACCACCTCTTTTGTGCTAGAGCGTGTTTTATGTGGACAAGACAGGACAACATACCATTTCGGCCATACAAAAGTGGTCTTGACAGACCACCTGTCTGAAAGACCCCTTTCAATGAGTTTAGTGTCATTTACGTCTTTGTTTATTTTTTTGATGAAGGTTTGGGTGGGGCATGGCTGGGTTGGGGCAGGGGATTTATTACTTATTTTATGTCCAGCCCTAGAAGGTCTGGTACATGATTTTGTTGACACCTGTGTTCTCAGATGTGTTTGAAATAAATTAGCAGTTCAATCAGGTTCAATGTTTAGTAGTTTTTGTGTTACATACTTCCTACAATGGCAATAAGAGTCATTGGTGTGTTCGTAATCGGTCTGGATACATCGCTGTACAGAATTGTTCCTGCAGCTGAAATCTGTAACTGTTCTTGACTTCACATAATTGTCTTTGCTCCTCATCTAAGCCAGCCGATCTCACCAGGGTGAACATGTTGAAAATTTAATCAAACGGAACACCCTCAAGATAACTTATCCTTAGAGTGCAGTGTTTGATAATAGCAATTAGTGATGCATTTTAACTTGCATTATTCAATATGTCATACATTGTATCACTATAAGCCGGATCATAGCCCAGCCACAGTAACAGTTTTATAATCGTATATAACCCATGGTAGGTACCCCCTGATAACTTGAGTGTCTTTTTACTGGTTCTTGAATGATACTTCACTGATTATGGTATACAATTTTGCTCAAAAGTGTCTGAGAAAAAAATTTGCAAGCATCGGAATTTTTTTTTTTTTTTGTCCTCCTTGACCACTCACCCACCCCGGCATCAGTGTTTTGCAAATTTTTTCCAACCCCCCCCCCCCCTCCCCTGGCACACCTGGAAAAAATTGAGGAGGGCAATTTTTTGCACCCCTTGATTTTCTGGAATGCCAGACCTGTTTAGGGCTGTCTTTAAAATCTATTATCAATTCGTCCCCTGAGTTCCAGTGTGTTCTCTGTGCCAACTGGCACAGAGAACACATTGGAACTTAGGGGACGATTTGTCAATGTTCATATGTTGATTCGCAATAATTCGTGACCCATTCTGTGTTGCATTTCGATAAATTTTGAATGTAGGAGACAGTCACATAAGAATTGAATGCAACATTTTTAATAATGAGATGTGTGCCAATTTGTCCACTACGTAGCTGAATGTAGTACAATTTTTCAGTCACAATATTAATACCTTGAAGTGAATATAACCAAAATAGCATACAAGTTATTGCATTACAAACTTCAGGTGCAATTGCACTCCCAAGCAATCTGAGGAGGGCAACTGTTTTGCACTCCTTTATTTTCTAGATTGCCAGGCACGTGGGCCTATTCCACGAAAGCATAAAATTCTCATTGTCACTACAGTACGCCTTGAACATTCAGGGTCGTACAGTGGATGGATCTCGGAGTCAAACCTTCAACATAGCCAGATGCACAGCAAAACCATGTTATCATGACGTTTTCGATGGCCTATAACATTTGTACTGAATCAGGATACCCACTGACAAGATATTGGGCAGTTTCATACTTCAATATCACATGCTGGTGTTTTCGTGTTGGAATGGGGCAAGGTTGTTGTTCTAGTCGGATTCAGGCGACACTCCTTGAGTTTTGGCTGAATACGCGGCGTGAATCTACTTCTTCAAGCAGCGACAAAGCCCGGTTTCCGACAGTTACAAGTCAATATTAATGGATGATAGTATAGCCATTAGTACTGGTACAAGGCCACAATGGCACAAGACTGCTGTAGAAGCTAATGATAGGACAGATAGACCATAGACAAGTAGTGGCCTGGAGCTTTAGAGATAAGATGGAATCCGTTGGTAAGACTACCTGTGTAGGAACTGTATAGAAGTCGTATAGGCGCCGTATAGGAGATATGAGCTGTATAGGAGCCGTATTGGAGCTGGATCATAGGTATCCTTAAATACCGAAATGAGGCTAAGAGGGCTGGTAAATTAGACCTCATTGAGGGATGTTTTCATGGCCCTCATGGCCTCAACAGAAATTAGGCTAAGAGGGATAGTAGAATAGACCTCATTGAGGGATTTCTCATGGCCCTCATGGCCTCATACGACAAAAAAGGGGATTCTCCAAAAGGTATCCTCAAAAAATACAATACCAGGCCAGGTATCCTCAAATATCGAAATGAGGCTAAGAGGGATAGTAAATTAGGCTTCAATGAGGGATTTGTTCATGGCCTGTTTGCCCTCAAAAGAAATGAGGCTAAGAGGAATAGTAGAATAGACCTCATTGAGGGATTTCTCATGGCTTTAATGGCCTCAAAAGACAAAAAGGATTCTCCAAAAGGTATCCTCAAATAATACAATACCATGCCACAGGTATCCTCAAATACCGATATGAGGTTAAGAGGGATGGTAAATTAGGCCTCATTAAGGGATTTTCTCAAGTCCCTCATGGCCTCATACGACAAACAGTGATTCTCCAAAAGGTATCCTCGATAGGTATCCTCAAATAATACAATACCAGACCATAGGTATCCTCAAATACCGAAATGAGGCTAAGAAGGATAGTAAATTAGGCCTCATTGAGGGATTTTTTCATGGCCCTCTTGCCCTCAAAGGAAATGAGGTTAAGAGGGATAGTAAATTAGACCTCATTGAGGGATTTTCTCATGGCCCTCATGGCCTCATACGACAAAAAGGAATTCTCCAGAAGGTATCCTCGATAGGTATCCTCAAATAATACAATACCAGGTCATAGGTATCCTCAAATACCGAAATGAGGCTAAGAGTCGTATGTGCGAGTCACTCGAACGAGTAATTGCTCGATAGTTTATTTGCTCGATGGGGTTCGAGTCGTTCGAGCAATGACTTATCAGTAACTGCTCGATGGATTCTTGGCTTTAGGGATGATATAGGCTTTCATGGAGGTTGCCTATCAGTTGGCTGTAATCCAAAGGGGCCTCTCAGTACTATAGCACTACGTGCTTCTATTATAAGCCATGGTATGGCGGTCTTAAAAGGATTCTGGGGGAAATCCGAACCAGAAAAACTACTCTAGTTCAATCTAATACGAATAGGGAAATTAGTCCTGTTCAAAGGAACGCACCTTCCGAACATATCCCTGTTCTATTATAAGACTTTGGGTAACATAGCAACCACGTGCTACCATAGGAACCAAGATGGCGGCCTCCAGTATACAAAATGGCTGACGGAAACACGTATCACCCTAACATCACGCGCTGCGCATGCGCACTAACACCACGTTTCACTATGGGGATGGCGTCACAAGATGGCCGCTCACGCGGGTTACCATGACAACCAAACATGGCGCCATTGGGTCACGTGACATGACGTCACTTCCTCCGGGGGTCCTGCCAATGGGGGCCGGTCGGGTACATGGTCTACTACTCACGCGACACTGCTACGAGCAGACGATGTCACTTTTTAGGGACCACGCGCCCCCTCCCCAACCTCTTCCAGCTAGAACATCTGTGTGTTTTGCTTGAAAATTTTTGTTTTGATGTTGTTTGGATACTCAAGAGTTTGAATTGTCACTTACGCGCTCATCTTCGTGTCGTTTGTGTGATCTATCTGCCGTTTTGTCACTCGTCAACAAAAAAACCGTGATGCCGAATCTGCCTTCGCTTATGGGAAGGGTGTCATTGCGGTATCCATTTGACGAAAAAATCAATATTATTTTGTTCTGTACATTAAATTAAATGTTGAAAGTATGTTATTTTTTCTATCTTTATTAGTATTAAATCGAACATGAACATTTTCTCGTTTCAAGCGAAACATTTTGTTTGTTTCTATCGCATGTATGGCAGTCTTGACAGATTGTCTGATCGAAGGGTTTACCCGAAGCAACCTCTGACCTTGCATATCATTAACGTCAAAGATGGCAAATCGGCAATGGGCTTATTTATCATGCTTTTTCAGTCAAATTATTATTAACTATTCTTAAATTTTATTTTAAATATTTAATTGAAGGTATTTTAAACTTAATAAGTAATTGCACGTAGTCGATAGTACCGCAAAACGTCGTATGTTTGAATGAAACATCGCTAAGTGTGAATGTATCGAAGTTGGCAAATTGCGTCATGTCAAAGGTCAAGATGGATGAACTTCCATTACACGTGCAAATTTTTTGTCTTAATCGCAGTAGAAGCTTTACACCAGGAGTGGGGTTAAAAGTTAAACATTAACATACAGGTTTTTCACAGGCAGGAACATAGGCAAGCATGGTATGAAACGTGTATTAACTGGTTGAGTGCAAGAAGCCACTATCAGGATTTTCAAAAACATGAGAGTATCAGAGCAAAAACTAACATTTTCCTCACTCATGTTCCTTTTTCAGTCAAAGGTAATTTTTTTTGTTTATATAAATTATTTTATTGCAAATTATTGGAGAGTGCCAACAGGCACTCTCCAATAATTTGTAATAAACAAATCAGACAGGCAAAAATAATCTAGCCTCAACCAATTAATACCATTAAATATATATATTTAGTGTAAACCTTATATTATGTAATTTTAAAAGGTCTGTTTGCTGTTTTGATCTTTCGGTCATCTGATCACATTTCTTTCTGTTTAGGCCATTCTCTTTATACTCTTCAAACAGATGTAAAAATGAAATTTGGAATTGAACTAATTCAATCTTGATTGGCAGAGCTCTGTCATACAAGAGTGAATTAGTTGATGCCTATTAATATTAAGTGGAAAGATTGCTGCTTTAATTTTTTTTTTTGGGGGGGGGGCGTGGGGTGGGGTGGGGGTCGATATCGGTGTGCCCAAGGGCAAATAAGTTTTTATTATATGCTAGCCTGTGAATAATCATATATTATTACCACTAAATCTATAAGTTACTAGTAGATTAACATGATTTTGGAGGGCTGTTAAAACTCCATAATTTCGGTGACGTCATTCGACGAAGCCGGGCCGCGGGCGGATAATGGTATAAATAGCCATTAGCGGCCCGCGGCCCGGCTATTTTTAGATTCCATGGTCTAATGAATTACTCCCATTCGGGTGAAGTCCTTTGTATTTCCGAACGGAAGTCGAACGCGCGATCGAAACAGAAATATCGAACCGACTTACTGATTATTTCTTCCAGCAATTCCCTCGTGCGGTTAGCTATAACAGGGTGTGGTAATAATAGTAATAACATAATTGTTGTCAGGCATCATGATTCATTAGCGGCCCTGCAGCAATGATGAACAGCCCTTGGGCTTATTAACGGCCCTCGACTTCGTCTCGGGCCTTTAATAAACCCTCGGGCTGTTCATCATTGCTGCAGGGCCGCAAATGAACCATAATGCCCTCCAAAATCATGTTATTGTTATATTATCTAAAACATATTTCTCGATATCTATCGACTCGATAGATATCGAGAAATATTCCTCAGTAGCTTCCTAAATAACGCCACGCTACGCCGCATCACGTCGCATTGAAGGAACGATCAGCTGATCTTTGTTATTGTTTTTGAAACGCACGCACTTTTCGTCGAATTGGGTTGAATATGTGGAATAAAATGTCTCGTAGCAAAAAATAAAATAGAAAATCTACTCTATTTCAGTCAGTGACGGGAATTATCTCATGAGTGTGGACCTGAAAGTTTTATTTTTCACGAACGCATGACGTCACCTTGAAGGGTCTATCAGAAGCTTTTTGTTATTGTCTTGAAACTGTTTGCAGTCGAATTGGGCTGAATATTGTGCATTACTGGTAGAGAGTGCTAAATTATTTTTTGGCCATCAAATATTGTACACATGTCTTTGCCTTGTTACAATTTATGGGAGAGTGCTATTTTTCAGTATAAATTGGGTTGAAATTGGTCAATATTTTGAATTCCAGAAACTATAATTTAATGCGCAATAACAATGCATACATGTGATAGTGCGGTGTTTGCCGGAAATTGAATCTGTCTGATACGGAATCGGAAGGGGGGGGGGGGGGGGTGGGTTCTGATACAGTTTTGGGAGTGCAAATTAAGTTAATTGATTGTTAGATTATTTAACTATTGGTGTTTAAGGTCACATATTTCTGCACTATGGTTAATCATGACCACGACAGTTTTACGGATGAAGGAAGCCGGAATACCCGGAGAGAACCACCTAGCAACGGCGAGCAACTGTCAGCTCCCCAACATACTAACTCCACACAAGCAGGGTTAGCATTGGTAGAAGACAAGTGCGCCATCGATGTGCAGTACCTACGCCTTGGTACACAACGCCACCGTGTCCCCACGTGGGCACTGAGGGTAAAGTGTCTTGCCCAAGAACACAACACGGTTGCCACAGGAGGGATTCGAACCGAGGACCTCTCTCGACTTGCCTCCTGCACCTCTACCTACAGAACCACCGCGCCCCCATGATTGTGAGATAAAGACATACAAGCGTAATGAAGAAGAGGCTACCTGTTCTGTCCAGATTTCTATTCAAAACATGTTTTAACCCTTTACCTAACCTGAAAAGCAGACGACACTTGCAGAAATAATTCTTGAATAGCTAATTTTTTTCATTTTTTGTTTCAAAAACATAGGTTATTACCCCTCGTTGGAACGAGGGGTCATAACCTATGTTTTTGAGACAAAAAATGAAAAAAATAACGAAAATTAATTGGCGATTTTTGAGAATAGCGCTGGCCGGTTTTGGCCGTTACGTTAGGTAAAGGGTTAAAAATTCTAATCTTGCCGGGCAGATTACATGTCTGCCGTGATAGTTTATTTGTATATCTCGGCAGATTAGTAATCTGTCCGGGCAGTCAAGTTAACAAATGTCCCTGAGCATATGAAGTAATACTCGCATGCGGCTTAAATGGAGAATCTGTACGCGGAACACTCATTTCGCATGGCATTATGTCATTCGCACCTGAATGTTTTGCCCAACTCGATTCGTCACTAAGTCAGGCGTTCACCCCATGCACGTCTTTTCGTCTCCGTGTGATCAACAGGAAAATAAGATTGAATTACTCGTATTTTACCATGCCATTTCTTTTTAAAAATTTGTTAGATCACCCAAAACTCTCTTACAAATAGCCTTTAAATTCTTTCCTGTTGTTCGAAAAATAAGTGACTATGAAACAAGTTCGGGTCCCGATACCGAGCAATCCGTATCCAGATATTTATTTATTTATTTATTTATTTATTTATTGGTGTTTAAGGTCACATATTTATGCACAATGGCTAATCATGGCCGTGAGCTAATCGTGACCGTGACAGTTTTACGGGTGGAGGAAGCCGGAGTACCCGGAGAGAACCACCGAGCAACGACGAGCAGCTGCCAGCTCTCCAGCATCGTAGCTCCGCTTTGAAGCACAGGCAGGGTTAGATTGGTTGGAGACATGCGTACCATCGACGTGCAGTACGCCTTAGTATACGGCGTCATCGTGCCCCCACGCGGGCAATGGAGATGTCCGCAGGTTGCCGCAGGTGGGATTCGACCGAGGACCTCTCGGCTTGCAGCCTGCACCTCTACCTACTGAGCCACCGCGCTCCCCTCCGTATCCAGATTAACGGGCTCATTAATCAAACTTCTAGTGAGTAATATAATCTGCCAGGAGCCAATTCTATAAAACTTTTACAATTGTATTTTCTGAAATTGTATTTTCTATTTATGACTTTAACCCTTTACCCAACAAATCGCCCGCAACCGCACGCGTAATATGCAAATTGAGCAGTTGAAAAAAATAAAATTTGTCAAAATATTTCAACAAAACCATATCATGTGACCCCCTCATTGGAACGAGCTCATTGAGCTCGTTCCAATGAGAGGTCACATGATATGGTTTTGTTGAAATTTTTTTGAAAATTTTTTTAAAATTATTTAAAATAATAAATTTTGAAATCGTCTGGATTGGGTAAAGGGTTAAATGTGTAGAAACGAACCATTGGCATTTTCAAATGAGTTAAAATGGGCGCATTGAATATCTTTTAAAATGCTAATGATTCATTTTAGTCAGTTATGTTAATAGGTAGAAAATACAATTCTAGAAAATACAATTGTAAAAGTTTTATAGTATGGGCTCCAAGACAGATTACTAATCTACCCGGGCAGATTGCAAATCAGTCTAGGAATGTAAGTAATCTGTCCGGGCAGATTAGAATCTTACTTTGCACACCAGAGACACGTCCGATGTTTTCTATTGTTCTGTGCCAATTACATCAGTTCCAGTTCGACTGGATTTTGTTTCAAATTCGTAAAAGAATGTCACAAAAACTCACGTCAATTCCTATTCTGTTACTCCTTCTGATTATGTTGTGCCATTTGTCAGATGAGATACTATAGGGTAATTGTACCATTAACACTAAACAAACACTACTGATAAAATATAGGAGCATCTTTGGTTTTCCCCCTTCCAATCGAAGAAATATTTCCTATGAAAAAAAGAGGCAAATCTTATCTACAACACATCACTCCAACAAAGTGTTCGATAAACTACTCCTCTTTCGACAATATCACACGACGTTGTGTGTGTTCTTCAATAATATTTCATTAAACGGTACAGTTTTTGTAATAATTCGTGGTTTTCTTGAACGTAATAATAATGTTTCTTTCAGTTTCGTGAATATTTTCGCGTTCTGGGAAAACATTGTGTTGGAACGTCTCCAATAGATATAAGACAACGCAGAAAATAAATTAAGTGGAATGCAAATTAGGTAAATATTGTGAGCATTAACCGGTCAATTATTTTAGTTTATGCTGTATGTTATTTGGTGTGTGGGAAGATGGCCCAGAAATTTCAACTGCGTCGCATCCTCATCTAGGTACAAGTACCACTTGAGGGGACACTTCCTTGGAACTAATTCTCATATTCAACATTTCAAGTATCATTTTCAACAAAATTACATTTCTTTAACCCTGATACAAAGAGTTGCAATACACTATACCAGAGGCGGTGGAGGCGGGGGGGGGGGGGGAGGCATAAAGGACACGTGCCCCTCCACTTTTTTCCACAGATATGTTTCGCAGTTACACAATGAGTTAAAATGGGCGAATTCGAACGTGTCAATATTTAGGCATTCCTTTAACATTATTTGCAAATTAGAGCTGTAGGTTAACCGAAAGCGAACCGAGGTTTTTAGTTTTTTAAAAAAACCGAAACCGAAACCGTCGACATCCCGTAATCTAAGGTTTTTCGTTTTTTATTAAATGCTCTCTTGCTTCAGAAATTCACAGAATGTAGCCATTCCAGAGTAGTGAGAGTACCCAGACACTGCCAATCTGGGTACTCTCACTACTCTGGGAAGGCTCCATTCTGTGAATTTCCGACATTTCAGTTTAGTTGTGTTTGCAGCTTTCCTCAAGTTGCGTGTAGGTGTCAGACCTCGAAAAATGGCCAAGCACAATAAAAGTTCTGTATATTTAGGTAAATATTATATTGGCCTTCCTGATTCTTCATGTATTATAGCTTATTTCGGGCATTCAATGAGTTTCACTCAATTTCACTACCATTCAGTTATGACTGCGGACATAAGAATGAGTTTTATTGAATTTTACTTGGCCTCATGAACAAACCGAAAACCGAACCGAACCGAGGTTTTACTCCACCTGAAAAACCAAAACCGAAACCGAACAAGAAATTTAAAAAAACTACAGCTCTATTGCAAATCCAAACAATATTTAGCCAAAGAATCCCACTTTAGGTCGCTTCGGTCCACTTCTTCTACTTCAACTATCTTCCAACCCGAAGGTGGTTGGAGTTGAAGAAACGGACAAGACAGTGACCTCACAGCGACATGTTCATCTAAACGAGAGACTATAACGAGTCGTGGAACATTTACCGATATACGATTGTAACCTTTCTCACACTGGGTCGAACCATGGTAGCATTGTAAATTAGTGCCCCTCCATTTTTATTGAGCTTCCGCCGCCCCTGCGCTTTACGAATATGGATGCTTCAATAATTGAAATAAACTGTGAAGAGTCAAAAACTGTGCCAGAACAATCAAGTCTGGGAACAATGAATCGGTCTTCCCTAGATTTATTGGTCGTATTACAGTCAAAAAACAACAGTCACCGAATATTTGTACGACTCGGCTCATTGATGGCTCACATAGATTTGCGTCGTATTTTTTTTATAAGAAAGTATATGTTTTTTAATTTATCAAGGCACCGGAGAATCGCATGCAGATGAAAGCCAGATGTGTCAAAGAGTGAAAGGACAATGGGAAAACAACGAAAGTTGGGCGTATAAAATTTTTTAATTATAATTCAAAATAAAAAAGAAAATGATCAGAACCTACAGAGCAGCAGATGCCTATCCACGCCGAGGGAAAATTAATATGGAGTCGTTGTGTATTTCGTTGAGTTACTTGGGACTGGATGTAGGTTTTGTGAAGACTTCGGTGACCTCAACTCTGTAATGAAGTGCACAGAAGTTCGGGTTGAATTTGACCGTCTTCACGTTGGGACTTTGACCTCTGGTCATTTATTTACAAGTGTCTAAGATCACACATTTCTGCACAATGGCTAATTGTGACCACAGCATGGCTATAAAGTCAAGTCCAGCCAATCATACACATGTTGCCCATATTAGAGGACTGCCACCCCAAGCATTGTGACCGGGTCCTATTTAACAAGCAGAACAGAGATTGTTTACCTTAGTAAACAAGCACTGTTTCACTTCCCGGGGTTTCCACGGGGAGACCTTTGGTCACCAAGATCGCTATTTATTTATTTATTTATTTATTTATTTATTTATTTATTTATTTATTTATTTATTTGTGTTTAAGATCACGTTCGGCGGTGGCTATATCATGACCGGAACACAAGTATAACGTCAGGTTTATCCAGTTGTTTATACAGGACGTGGAGAGTGTATTATCACTAAATCACCCACAGAGTGGAGATTCCACCCAAGCAATAATTGCGAATTTATTGCAAAGCACAACCAGCACCAGCAATGTTTCAGCCAATGGACCTCCGGGTTAAACCCGGGGGTCCATTAGCTGAAACATTGCTTGTGTTTTTTTGTCGATTAATGATTTAATTAATGAAGCACCAGGTTGTACCGGGTTGTACACGGTGCTTCATAAATAATTTTTTTGATGATTATTCCTATAATTAGTGGTTGGAATCTAATATTATTGTGTCCGTGGAAAATATTTCCAACCCGTGGAAAGTGACCAGTCCACGGCGGCTGTATGCAACCCACTGAAAAGGATTTTCACGCCATGCGTTGCTTATCGAGTCACATTTTACTGGTAAAAAGTTGTGTACCACATTAAACAAGCACTGCTCCTACAGCCCTTTCATGGCTCCCATGGGGAATAAAAAATGTCCAACTCCATTGTGAGTTTTACACCAGCATACGTTTGGTGCCGAGACTTTTTTCTCACGCACAGACATACAACAGCGGCTGGTAAAAGCTTTAGGCACGCACGGCTTCCGTCAAGTTGTATTTACCTAGGTGCATACACACACAGCAAGCTCAAATAACCCAATGAAGTTTTGCCATCTTTTGTTCACACAAACACAACTTTCATTGTTTGGGTGCCGTCTTCATGTTGACATTATGCAGGTCGGTCTGAAAGGGTTGAGTTCACTGAACACCCACTCACTCCTTATATCTATCCTCGGAAGAAGTACTGTCTCTTGATAGTGCTAGTACAAACGTTACGTCGCACTCAGTATATTTAGTTCGGTCAATAGTTCTAAGCTACTACCCCTGCGCCACTGATTCAGTGATCACTTCCGCACCAATCTCGCTGTTAATCAACCTCGTGAAAAGTTTTCTTAACCCTCTTCATCCGCCCTACTGAAAATTTATAGACGTAAAAATAGCATGCTTCTTCCGCCAAACCAAACGTCCTACTTAACTCTAAGAGTGCTCCACATTTATTTATTGGTGTTTAAGGTCACATACTTATGCACACTGGCTAATCATGACCATGACAGTTTTACGGGTGGAGGAAGCCGGAGTACCCGGAGAGAACCACCGGCATCGACGAGCAACTGTCAGCTCCACAACATTCTAACTCTGAGTGCTCCACATAGAATTATCTGCAGTTTGTGTTTTCAAGAGCCAGGTCAAGCAAAATACATCATCACAAGTACAAGATAAAACTTTATTTTAGTTTAAATCGATATCGGTAGAAAAGCGATTTCCATTGTTATTCCGTAATATATCGCCAGTTTTAAGCAGGGGCGTACTCCGACGTAGTTAGAGGCTCTTCAGTGTGTGTGTGTGGGGGGGGGGGGGGGGGGGGTCAGTTGATATCTAACTGTGATTGGTGTGCATCACGACATGGCGTAGGCATGTTTCGAGGACCGCAAACCCGTGTTTGGGGTGAGTTTGAGTGGGAGTGTCTCCCTCTCGATGGTGGGGGTCCAGGGAGCCTCTCCCGGAGAAACTTTTCAATTTTTAAGCCAACCTTGCAATTAGAGGAAATGAGTACAGATGAATCCGAGGATTCATGTTAATTAGTTTGACACTAATACAAATGAACGCTCCTATTATTGGAAGAAAGAGGTGTTTCTCGGGAATCCGAACCCATTTCGATAGGGTTTTTTTTGTGATTTGGAGGGATTGTCAGGTCTATATGGGTAATTCTAATCTACGAAATATCCGAGGAATCCGAACCAGCAAACTACTCTTATTCCATCAAACAAACTCTCCGAACATACAGCCGTCCTGTTTAAGGCGATTGGGTCACGTAGCAACCACGTGCTACCATAGAAAACAAGATGGCGGGCTCCAGTAAACAAAATGGACTACGGAAACACGTGTTACCTAACAACACGCGCTGCACATGCGCACTAAGACCACATATCGCGGTGGGATGACGTCGCAAGATGGCTACTCACGCGAGCTACAATGGCAACCAAACATGGCGTAACTAGGTCACGTGACTATGACGTCACTTCCTAGGTCCAGGGGTAGGCCCGGCCAAACAGTTACGATCTCCACATCTGCTACTTATGTGTTAAGAAATAAAATAAAATTATACGTTAACTTAGATAAAATTCCTAATAGTTTGTACGACACCACTTACCACAAAATGTCTAGTTTTTCTTGTATCTCCATTGGATTCAACTTAACTTCCATTTGATCTGCCTTAGGGGATTAGTTGCAAAGTCCATTAAGTCTGGAAAAAACTTTGGTTAACAAATGAATGAAGTTTATCTAATCTTTGTTGTGTTCTGATTGTCACACCCCTTATAAAAAAGTACCATGGTAAACCATGGTAAATCCCAAAATACCCTGGTAATACCATGGTAATACCATGGTATTACCAGGGTATTTTGGGATTTACCATGGTTTACCATGGTACTTTTTTATAAGGGACATTTTGTCCCTTGTTGACTCGTCCAGATAAGATAAGATAATATTTATTGCAAGAACATCAAAAAAACAAGGCAGATTGTATGTCATTGAAATTAGTAACAATAATACCAGGAAATAGCAAAATATGTTTGAAACCATAAACACTAATGTTCAGTTGGTGCATGTTATAGCTAATGATTTCATTCTAATTGGTATTATGCCGCAAGTAAGCATTCTCTGCATTCAAACATTTGTCGGATCATATTACAGATGATACCACACAGTGCGGGGATTTCATTTTTCATAAGAAATACGAATCTCTCAGAGCTACTCATACCAACAAAATCTAGATATTCTCTCTCGATTTTGCGATAGGAGTCAGCACGTATAGAGTCATATCTCTTACAACCCATAACAAAGTGGAATTCGTTTTCTATATTACCATTGTTACAGACCTTACATAACCTTTTATATACAGTACGTGGAGAGTGTATTATCACTAAATCACCCGCAGAGTGGAGATTCCACCCAAGCAATAATTGCAAATTTGTTGCAAAGCATAACAAGCACAAGCAAAGTTTCAGACAATGGACCTCCGGGTTAAACCCGGAGGTCCATTGGCTGAAACATTGCTTGTGTTTTTAGTCGATATGTACAAAATTTGAAACTTATAGTTTGGGTGATGAGTCCACTCCGCGGGTGATTTAGTTACAATCCACTCTCCGCGTACTGTACAGGTAATGGGGGCTGAATATGTCTACCCTTTTCAATCATTAAGTTGCGATTACTAATACGTAATCGGGGTGAACATATTTTTTGCATGTTCCGAAGTTGTGTTCAGTAAATAAACTTCTATGTTATAAACGTCTTTAAACTCTCTATAGGTTCTAAGTTTGTTTTTTACGGCCTTCTTATCATCATTGTAAATATCATTTAGAAAAGTATTAAGGTGGCGAATCTTCAAGTCTTCACGAATTACGTCAATTTTCCAATTGCTAAGGTTTGCTGGTTGTTTACCGGGGGCATTTGCTTGACCACTATCTTATACAAGACGGTGACATCTTGAAATGATTGAATCTGGTAATGTAAAATTTTCAGACTCAATTCTAGCCTCAGTCAACAGTGTTCAAGAAGGCATCTGGTACAATTTGGCTGCATATTTAATCATTTGCATCGTAGCCTCTATGTGCACAGGATATCGACCTAATTCCGCTCTCGCTGCGTGGTTGGATGATTTCCTGTTAACACGGAGTAGGCTTTTACAGAACTGTAGATGAACATGTTCACACGGAACCTTATCACCGTGTGTGTTGTTTATTTCAGACGCCCATATTTCAATTCCATATAAAAGAATAGGCTTAATAGATCCAGATGTGACAGTACGAACGCGGTGTATTCGACCCTTTGCTGGATAGTTACGAGTGTCCAGAAGCGCCACCAGTGCAGTTCCATCTCAGTTAGATAGTTTGATCAGTCCATGCACAGTAAAGCCGTTGGCCGGTTTTTCGGGTCGGTTTTCCGGTTCGCATTAAAAACCTGAACCGAAGCGGAAGACCTAAAAAACAATCCACCTCTATACACTGCCCACTTTACAGAATTTACACCTCAGGCATTGGTTATCAGACCCTATATCATCAGTATTAAAACTGAACCCTTTTACAACAGTAACCAAGCACGGCCCCTTGTCACAGAACTACCACGGGGGTGGGACATTGGTTACAAGTAAATCAGTTGGACTGATATTGGATTTTCATAACAAATCCTGCACAGCAATAACTGGTGGAATCAACGCACAATGTCTTACTGAACCCCCCAAACATCTTTTAACTGTGTTGTTCATCTAACGATGCAGCTACGATGTCCATAACGTTTTCTCTTGTCTGTGGAAAGACTTGGGCCGTTTGTTCTTCATAAAGAACACTGCCCGTCCATTTTCTGCAAACGCCACCTCCATCACTAATTGACACACGTACCGCGGATTGCAGAAAAGAACCACATTGCCCATCCAATTCCGCGAATTCCCCCCACACAAAACTCCTACCATAACATTAACACACGTACTGTCAATTGCAGAAAAAAATAACAAAGTCCAACAAATTTCCATGCACCCCACCTCCATTATTACTTTAGCATAAGTTCCTCAGTCGAGTACCTTTTCTTTTAAAATTTAATCATCCAAATATATACGCTAGTTCGATTCCATAGGAGTAATTTACATATACATTAAAACTTGGCATATCCGAATATTGTAAGCAGTGGCGGGGGGGGGGGGGGGGGCATGGGGGTGGGGTGGGGGGGGTGGGGCATTTGCCCCCTCCCCCAAACAAAGGCTTTGCCCCCCAGTTGCCCCCCCAACCATTTCGCATGCATTTCCATCAACCCTCACACACAAACACATTCAGTCACTCTCACACACACACACACACACACACCCCTCTCTTTTTTTATTCCCAATAATTTCCCATACACACTTAGCCCAAAGCCTCAGGCTAGCTGATGAACACATCCAGGCAGTAGAGATTTAAAGACTCGGATGCAGATACTTATAAGTTATAATTAAGTTATGAGCCAACAAAGGCATGTCTATCCATATCCCTTGTCTAAAAAAATTCATGGATTTCGCATTATGACAGACGGGCATTATGAGTCTCTCTCTCTCTCTCTCTCTCTCTCTCTCTCTCTCTCTCTCTCTCTCTCTCTCTCACACGCACAGACCACCAGACGCGGATCCAGGATTTTTTGAAAGGAGGACCGCTAATTACCATTACATTTAGTCGAAACTTGGACCCAAAGTCCGTAATATAATTTTTTGGTTTGGTACGTCCACAGGACGTACCAAACCAAAAAAGTATATTACGGACTTTGGGTCCAAGTTTGGACTACCTCATAACAAAGTAATGATATGATCCTTTACGTATTTGCCCCCCTTCATGGGAGTCTGCCCCCCTAGTTGCCCCCCCCCCCCCCACAAAAAAATTTCTGGCGCCGCCACTGATTGTAAGAATAGCCTGGAAATGGTAAAAAAGGTCGAATTTTTTTTTACGTGGAATCGCGAATGCATTATAGAAGGTCCTTGTAATCTGCAAGCCTGTGAAAGTAAGTTATCATCGCTATTTGTACATTGTGAAAATAGAGTTTAACGTGGTTAATTTCATCTGAAATAGTCCATTTAAAAAAAAACCAATATTTCATAAATATTATATAATGCACCAACCTCTACAACCAATGGCTGAACTTAAATGAAATCCAACATCCTCCTGACTTCAACCAAAGACTTTCACCAACCAGCGGAGGCGGAACCGGGGGGGGGGGGGGGCTGGGGGCCGGGCCATGTTTTTTTGTATGCATATATTTTAACACAACAAATGACTGGTGAAACAAGGGGCGGATCCAGAGCATCCCCCACATTTTCGCCAGCTATGTTTCTCTCGTACTGGTTCAGTTTCGATGGATTTCGGATCATTTTTTGCAGTAAGTGGCAGGAAACGGTAAAATGTATACAGTCTGTTAAAAAATCGGTTAACTGAAGTAGATTGTAATCTTACAGACATACAAGTACCAAATCCACCCCCAGACAAGATAATCCACAGACAGTATAATTGCTGTAAACGTCTGGTAAAGCATACAGGTGAGGTCTATTTATCAGCTTTGGTCGTTACGATAAATAGACCTCACCTGTTTGCTTTACCAACGTTTTTTAAAGTGTGAAATCTTTCAAATACATCTGAAAAATCTCAAAATATCCACTCAGATGCATGGAAATGAGGGTTTTGGCCCCCTGGAATTTCAAATTTTTCACACACACACTTTGAAAATCATTCCTCTGCCCCTGCCAACGTTAGACCTGCTATGTGCACAATTTCTCGGATCGTTTGGAACGTATTTTAAACCCTGGTTGAAGTAGTTGATTAAAATTACAAGTGTTTGGGGCTCCATACAATTCGCCGCATGTTACCAAGAACTGTACAGATTCGGTCGACTAAGTAATATGTGTGGGATATTTGATTGGAAAAGATGGACTCTAGTAAACTTACCATTTTGACAAGAGTTCCAAATCTCGGTTTAAGACGTACAGTTCGCAGACTTTGTTGATATTTCATTTTGTATAGTATTCCGATCACCAGAGGCGAACGGCGTATGGTCCACCGGGAAATGTCCCGGTTGGTTCCCCTATTGGGAGCCTCCGAGGACCCCAAATTTGCGCAGCCCAGCACCTGTTGGCGCATGAAATTTCGTGAAAATGTCCAAAAGGCAAAATGGATCTGATTGCAAATAGACTGTCGGCTTATCTCAAAACCCCTCAATGTGGACTGCCATTGGAAGTCCACATAATGTATGTGGAGAGTGGATTGTAACTAAATCACCCGCGGAGTGGAGTTATCACCCAGGCTATAACTTTCAAATTTTGTACATATCGGCAAACAACACAAGCAATGTTTCAGCCAATGGACCTCCGGGTTTAACCCGGAGGTCCATTGGCTGAAACTTTGCTGGTGCTGGTTATGCTTTGCAACAAATTTGCAATTATTCCTCGGGTGAAATCTCCACTCTGCGGGTGATTTAGTGATAATACACTCTCCACGTACTGTAGATGGCATTTTGATATACCAGGAGTCTAGTCTTCCATTGATCGGTCAGACGCAAGGAAACAGCGTTCTTTCAGTTCGAAAAATCTAAATTTTGTCTGGGTCCGGGGGCCTCCTTGGTACGTTTCCAGGCAACTTATTTTGGCCCAGTCCGCCCCTGCCGATCACTTCAAAAGAGACAGAGGTAACCCACTGCTTTACATTCAGTATAGGTACCTGTTGAGTTATATCATGAGTGACTGGAAGGAATACACAGTTTTCAAGAGCGACTTGCAGATGCTCATAAAAACTGATATTTTCTTGCAAACACAAAATGAGATAATTCTTATACCTACTCAATAAACAGTATATATTCTTTTTACTATATTAAACTTACTGCAGAATTCCAGTTACTCCCCAGTGAGATATTATGGAATTATTACTTGGTTATTTTCATATCGGCCGAGATATCAGCCCGGCGTAACTTCATATCAACCTGAGACCGAAGGTCGAAGGCTGATATGAAGTTACTTAGGGACAATCGGTCGAGATATCAGCCCGGCGTAACTTCATATCAACCTGAGTCCGAAGGTCGAAGGCTGATATGAAGTTACTTAGGGCCAATATCTCGGCCGATATTAAATTAACCAAGTAATAACCTCTTTATTTATTAAGCCAAAACAAATAATTACAAAATGTTCTTAGATATGTTTCAGTTCGGCCGCCGTGGACTGGTCACTTTCCATGTGTGGGCAGTATTTCCATGGATGAAATAATATTAGATTCCAAACACTAATTATAGAAATAATCATCAAAGTTTAATTAGTTAAGCGCTGGGTACAACCCGGTGCTTCAACAATTAAAATTTAGAGGATGATTATTTTTTTATTACCTGGCAAACGCGTGCGTGAACATCACTGCCCATGCGTGGATTACGCCCTATCCACGGCGGCTGTACTGTGAAGTTTTCTGACAGTGTTATTGTTTCACATTCGTTTCACCAAGTCCGAAGTTTTCGCTTCAGCAAGGTCAACTATCTGAACGTCGCGGCTTCCCAAGAGGTTCTGAAAGCTGAACTATCTCTTCTTATACTTCTGTTGGACGAATCTCCGCTTACGACTCTGAGTTTTATTCATCCACCTAATCCATACTTGTTGCCATCATTAATTTGGCTCCATACAAAAACTCAGCTTCAAACTACTCCATTATACCTGGTAACGCCAATTTTCCTGACTGTGTCCATCCAATAACGGTGAACGATTTCGTTGTAAGCAAACTGGTAGCGTCTGGTACCACATCGGGGAGGGGGGAGGCGAAACTCTATAGCTTGGTTCATATCGGCAGGCATCGGCGCCATATCACTCGAGTTTGAAGCCATATCAGCGGAGTTTCGTAATGGCCAATTCTGAGAATGTAAATCTTATCTAACGGATATTCTCCTATATCTATCCTTACAATCTGTGTTGAAAAAATATCCATCGTAATTTGTCAACTGAAAAGACTACCATGGCAAAGTTTCCCTCACCCAGTCATGCCAAATACTTTGTCTTATTAGTGAAAAATATTACCATCATATTTTCCTGTTGCAGATATAGAACGTAATTCAATTATAGTGTTATGATGAATCTATTGCTCATGCATCAGTGTCATGCAATACAACCGGGCCAATCTACAAGATATTGGCGCTAACATTAAAAGTACAAGACGTACTTTTCTTATTACCTATAATATGCCTTATTATTTCACTCCTATTATCAGAGTACTGCATATTTAGCCTAGATCTTCAGCCTTTTCAGGTAGAATTCGGTCCAATTCCATCTGCGCAATATAAAATAAAATCAACCTCTATTATTCTCCGTTTTTCTCTCTCTCAAAACAATAAATTCAGTAGCGGATCCAGGATTGGAAAAAGGGGGGGGGGGGTGGAAAATTGAGTGGCGGAGCCACGAACCGAGCGCCACAGGCGCAAGTTTGGGGTAAGATCGAGAGGGGGCTATCCCCCCTCTCGTACGGGGGTTGTCGGGGGGTCCTCCTCCGGACAAATTTTGAAATTTTGATCGCGGGAGACGCATTCTGGATGCATTTTCCTGTGTACTAGAGGCAATTTAATGCTTCGTAAATGACCGATTTTTACACTACATTTCTACGGATCGCAACATGATTCAAGTCAAATAGGTTGCACTTGATCATCCAAATAACATGTATCAGACTATTTTCGTTGATGAATCGACATTTATGTTGACTACGATTGGTACAATGTATGGTCTGTAGTCTGTACCTCATTGAGATACAGACTACAGACCATACATTGTACCAATCGTTTATACGATGGTGTCTAGTCCTCGTGAAAAGATAATTTCAATACAGGCTGAATTTGACTTTGAAAAATTGCTTCTTATCTCCCCCTTCAAATATCAAATGGGGGGGGGGGGGGGGATCCACCCCCCGTATCCGCCCATGAAATTGTAACAAATAACGTGGGTCAGTTCATTGAGTTCGTTCAAACATTCCGGCCACCGTGGACTGGTCACTTTCCACAGGTGGGCAATATTTCCACGGACGCAATAATATTAGATTCCAAACACTAATTATAGGAATAATCATCAAACATTTAATTAATGAAGCACCGGGTATAACTCGGTGCTTCATTAATTAAAATTTAATTTTGATGATGATGATTTTTATTACCTGATAAATGCATGCGTGGTTATTACAGCCCACTCGTGGATTGTGGCCAGTCCACGGCGACTGTACTGTATCAATGAATCTTAATGCCTTTACACACTGACATGGTGCTTGCGGCGCGATAGCGTTCTGATTATCGATTTCTCCCCTCCGTATGCAATTCCGACATCATGTGATGTCCCTAATTCGATCCTCGCTATAAAACAAAGGCAGGAATATATTTATATATTTATTTGTGTTTAAGGTCACATACTTATGCACAATGGCTAATCATGACCGTGACAGTTTTACGGGTGGAGGAAGCCAGAGTAACCGGAGAGAACCACCGAGCAACGACGAGCAGCTGCCAGCTCCCTAAAATCGTAACTCCGCACTGCAGCACATACCGGGTTAGATTAGTTGAAAATATGCGCACCATCTACGTTCAGTACGCTTTAGTACACGGCGCCATCGTGCCCCCATGTGGGCAATTGGGGTTAAGTGTCTTGCCCAAGGACACAACGTGACAGTGTAACTCAACTTGACAAACTTGAACTTGGTAAGTTATAAATGAAATGGCAAAATTGAAGATCATTGGCACCAATGTTATTTGATGAAATTTCAACATAACAGCATTGTGTGTGCACAACGTCAGAGTAATCCATGCATTTTTAAATGTGAACTGTAAGACTGGCTAAAGGAAGAATGTTGATACACAAATGCAGTATGTTCAGAGGTTATTGTAAATGACAACTTTTTCACATAAATGAATGCTAATCAATAGCTCTTATCTAAAGGAGTAGTATGTCTCGTATGTTTGAGGGATAGGTTGCCGGACCTCGGTGCCGGACCTCGGAAGTGACGTCATGTCACGTGACGTAGTGGCGCCATGTTGTGTTGTCATGGTAACCCGCGTGAGCGGCCATGTTGTGACGTCATCTCCATAGTGATACGTGGTGTGAGTGCGTATGCGCAGCGCGTGTTGTTAGGGTGATGCGTGTTTCCGTCGGCCATTTTGTATACTGGAGGCCACCATCTTGGTTTCTATGGTAGCACGTGATTGCTTTGTTACCTAAGGCCTACAATAGGATAGGGGTATGTTCGGTGGGTATGTTCGATTGAATCGGAGTAAATCTGATTACCACAAACAACCCGACAATCCCCCAAATCACCAAAATCCACCCAAAATCACCGAAATTGACTTTATTTCCCCAATTTATCAGCTTAGCACGTAGTGCTATAGTACTAAGGGGTACAAGGGGGGTGCATTCGATTGAACAGGAGAAATGATCTGGGTTAGAATTCTCCCAGAATCCCTTTTTTGATCCCTATCCCATGACGTGTTATTTCCCTATTAAGAGTAGCTTTGCTTATTATTACTATTACTATACCCCTATGCTAGGCATAGGGGTATAGAGTTGTAGTAAAAATCCCTCATTTGAGGTCTAATTTACTACGACTCTTATCCTCATTTCAGAAAAAAAGGGATTCTCCAGAAGGCACCCCAATTTGGGCACCCGTTTTTGAAAAACATATGGCCTTCGGCACCCCTTTTTTCTGAAATGAGGATAAGAGTCGTATTAAAAATCCCTCAATGAGGGATTTTTAATACGACTCTTATCCTCATTTCAGAAAAAAAGGGGTGCCGAAGGTCATATGTTTTTTCAAAAAAGGGGTGCCGAAATTGGGGTGCCGGGGAAATTGCCATTGATATAGGTTTTTATTATACAGAAGGGAGATAACTCTGCATACAGATCATGGGAAATCAAGCAATCTAATTGGTTAATTATAATTTATATAAACGATCTAGATAAATGAAACAACGAGAGTACTCAGAATAAGGTAGGAACTACTGGTATTACGTACCACCTTTCCAGTAACAGGATTATACAAAGCATTTGGTAGGTTAATACTATCAACGGTTAGGATGGAACCTACAGGGGAATATACCAACCATACTCTGCTGCCGTTCTGTATTATCAGGCATTGACCCTACCCCAGAATACCGCTCAATAATATGAAGCACCTGGTGGATCAGTAGTACCAAGGGCCAGCAAGAGACCTACAGGGATATGTACAGCCTATGCTATACTACCGTTCTATACTGCCAGGCATTACCCCCACCCCCACAAAATCACTAGATCTACCATAACGTACTACATATACCAGCCATATAATAAAACAAAGCAATCGGTTGGTTAATAGTACCAAGCACTAACAGGGGGCCTATAGGTGTATATACCGCCCATACTATAGTAACGTTGTAAACTACCAGGCAGTACCCCTACCCACAATGCCCCTATGCCTAGCAGTGCATACTACCTATACCAGTCATAGGATAACATAATGCATCAGGTGGATTAATAGTACTAAGGGCCAGCAAGAGACCTATTGGGATATGTACAGCCTATATAGTATCCTCAGATAAGTATCCTATAAAAGGTATCCTCGATAGGTATCCTCAATAGGTATCCTCAAATAATACAATACCAGACCATATGTATCCTCAAATACCCGTATGTGCCTATGTGATAGGGCATATTGTGTCACATTGTGCCTTTTCACATAAGCACATGTCGGCACATAAAGCATGTGCCTATGTGATAGGGCATATTGTGTCACATTGTGCCTTTTCACATAAGCACATATGACAAAAAGGGGTGTTTTTCAAAAAAGGGGTGCTAAAATTGGGGTGCCATTGGATATAGGCTTTTGTTATACACAAGGGAGATAACTGCATTATGGGAAATCAAGCAATCTGATTGCTTAGTTAGATACATGAAACAACAAGAGTACTTAGAATAGGGGCAGAACTAACAAGAATAGACCAGAAACTGCTAAATATAGTAATAATAAGCAAAGCTGTTCCATCCAATAGGCTCTTCTACGCTACTGGAGTATACTCTAGAACAAACGAACTGGGTCAGATAGACGATAACTATTGCATATATAGATAGAAGCAGAGAATTCTGGGTAAATGTGTCCTATAGCACTACATGCTACTCTTAATAGGGAAATAACACGTCATGGGATAGGGATCAAAAAAGGGATTCTGGGAGAATTCTAATCCAGAACATTTCTCCTGTTCAATCGAATGCACCCCCTTGTACCCCTTGGTACTATAGCACTACGTGCTAAGCTGATAAATTGGGGAAATAAAGTCAATTTCGGTGATTTTGGGTGGATTTTGGTGATTTGGGGGATTGTCGGGTTGTTTGTGGTAATCAGATTTACTCCGATTCAATCGAACATACCCACCGAACATACCCCTATCCTATTGTAGGCCTTAGGTAACATAGCAATCACGTGCTACCATAGAAACCAAGATGGTGGCCTCCAGTATACAAAATGGCCGACGGAAACACGTATCACCCTAACAACACGCGCTGCGCATGCGCACTCACACCTCGTATCACTATGGAGATGACGTCACAACATGGCCGCTCACGCGGGTTACCATGACATCACAACATGGCGCCACTACGTCACGTGACATGACGTCACTTCCGAGGTCCGGCACCGAGGTCCGGCAACCTATCCCTCAAACATACGAGACATACTACTTAAAGGTCTTGTCTAATGAGCACACCAAGTTCAAAAACAATCCTATGATAAATGTGGCCTGTAGGCCATTTCAGAAATGCAATAAATTCAAAGATTATTGCTAACAGCAACAGTTTTTGATAGAAATGAAAAGAAAATCAATAGCTCCTATCTTTGTCACCCTGCATAAGCATACAAAGTTTCAAAACAACCTGATAATGAATGTGCCCTCTGAGGCATGCCAAAGGGAGATGATAATGCACGAATGCACAAAGTAGAAGGTCATTGCTTGTGGCAATGGGTTTTTATGGAAATTCATAAATATACCCTGCAGAGAGTGCAAAAGGGATAAGTTGATGCACAAATGCAGTAAGTTCAAAGACCGGTGATAACGACAATATTTTTTTATGGAAATGAAAAAATCCATAGCTCACATCTAGAGGTCACCCCGAACACACATACCAAGTTTCAAAGTGATCCGATCATAAATGTGCCCTAAAGGGTGTGTTAAAGGGAAATATTGAGGTCTGACTAAACTAAGTTCAAAGGTCAGCGGCAACATTTTTTGACAGAAATGGAAGAAAATTGACAGCTCCCATATAGATATCACCAAACACAAGCACACCAAGTTTGCAAGCGTTCCAATCATAAATGTGCCCTGCAGGGTGTGTCAAAGGGAAATATTGATGCTTAACTGCACTAAGTTTTTACTAAGTTCATGGAAGGTCATTGCCAGTGGCAACATTTTTTGATGGAAATCGAAGAAAATCGATAGCTCCCTTCTAGAGGTAACCCCAAACAAGCATACAAAGTTTCAAACCGATCTGATCCAAATGTGCCCTGTGGGGCATGCCAAAGGAATATATTGATGCCTGACTAAACTAAGTTCAAAGATCGTTGCCAGCGGCAACATTTTTTGATGGACGAAAATGGAAGAAAATCGACAGCTCCCATCCAGAGGTCACCCCAAACAAGCATGCCAGGTTTCTAAGCAATCCGATCATAAATGTGCCCTGTAGGGTGTGCCAAAGGGAAATATTGAGGTCTGACTAAACTAAGTTCTAAGAACGTTGGCCGCGGCTACATTTTTTGACGGAAATGGAAGAAAATCGATAGCTCCCATCTAGAGGTCACCCCAAACAAGCATGCTAGGTTTCAAAGCAATCCAATCATAAATGTGCCCTGTAGGGTGTGCCAAGGAGAAATATTTGAGTTCTGACTAAACTAAGGCCTAAGAACGTTGGCCGCGGCAACATTTTTTGACCAAAATTGAAGAAAATCGATAGGCTCCCATCTAGAGGTCACCCCAAACAAGCATACTAAGTTTCAAAGCGATCTGATCATAAATGCGACCTGTGAGGTGTGCCAAAGGAAATTGTGGACGTACGTACGTAAGTACGTACTAACGGACGAGAAGTGATGGCAATAGCTCAGCTTGACTTTGTCAAGTTGAACTAAAAATGATTAACATTTAGAAAATAATTTCATGATTATTATTTACTTACTCACTGTTTGTTCGCTATAAATAAATAAATAGCAAATAATTTCTTTTCTTCCAGAAGGCTTAAAAAGATTAAGCAGGATATAACCAAGCCAGAAAATAAGCAGACTGTCATCTGCAAGATGAGGTTCCCATCGGGTTAATTTAGTGATGCTACCCTGCACATTTACCCTCTGTGAACCTCAATGATCTGAATCAAAACTAAACAGAAAGAGGTAACCAGAGAATAAATTGGCCCACTGTATGGGATAGCATCATCAAATTCACCCTCTGGGGACCTCAGTCTGCAAATGTCAGACTGCTTATTTTCAGGCCTGGATATAACAGATTAACCCTTTACCTAACGTAGCGGCCAAAACCGGCCAGCGCTATTCTCAAAAATCGCCAATTAATTTTCATTATTTTTTCTAAACATAGGTTATGACCCCTCACTGGAACGAGCTCGTCGAGCTCGTTCCGAGAGGGGTCATAACCTATGTTTTTGAGACAAAAAATGAAAATAATATTTATTCAAGAATTGTTTTGCAAGTGTCGTCTGCTTTTCATGTTAGGTAAAGGGTTAAGTAACAAAATGTGTTGATAAGAATCATATTAAATGGATAAATTATTAATTCAGTTGACCTATAACATGATTATATTAGTTACCCCGTGTCTGATCACGTGGTACGGGTTTTTACCTACCCGAAGCCAGCCGTATCCCATGAGGCCGAAGGCCGAATGGGATACGGCTGGCTTCAGGTAGGTAAAAACCCGTACCACGTGACCATACACGGGATAACGAATTTATCTACTGACTTTCCGTTTTAGAAGTACAATCTATTTCATGTGTGAACACACACAGCATGAGATCTTTTATCTTCCATTGTTGAGCCATACAGGGGTTTCTGTGGAATTTTTGTGCAAAAGAGTTTTTGTGAAATATGCCGATATGACTAGTATAAAAAAAATTATTGAATTTCTTTTTTTCTTTTTTGTCACAAAAACATAGCTTATGAACCCCACATTGGACGGTACTCGACAAGCTCATTCCAATAAGGGGTCATGAGCTATATTTTGGAGATAAAAAATTAAAATATAATACATGTACACTGTAAAACTGGAATGACGCGTCTTCTACGGGGTATGGACAATTTGTAGATTTCGGAACGAGGCTTCCACTGGGTATGGGAAATTTGTCTGTGGCTGGGCGGACGTATCGTGGGTTTCAATGAATATGGTCTCATACCACGTATCTATCAACCAATCAAATCAAAAAATTCACTTTAGTCAATAGATAATGGTTGTTATCTACGTATTACTTGACAGGCAACAAGCTATTAATTGAAAATAAACTCCAATAAATAAATAAATAAATAAATAAATAAATAAATAAATAAATAAATAAATAAATAAATAAATAAATAAATAAACACTTCATCCCTATTGCCTGTGTGGGAGCACAGTGGCACTGCATACTAAAGCGTAAGACATGATGATGCTATCCTCGCCTTCAACCACTGCTAACTCTGCTTGTACCGGGTTAGTAAGTTATAGAGTTTGATAGTTACTTGCTGTTGATCACTGGTTCTCTCCAGGTACTCCGACTTCCACCATCCGTAAAACTGCCTGACACAATATGACCCTGGCTGATGGAAGTCCCATTAACTGGTAGAGTTCTGAAGCACAGGTATCACACCTTATTGGCTCCACGTTGTAATGATTGTGCAGAAATATCTGACTTTAAACACCAATAAATAAATAAATAAATAAATAAATAAATAAATAAATAAATAAATAAATAAATAAAGGCTCCATATTCTGTGCATGTGCTTCAGATTATCCTCAAAATAAAATTATTTAGTCTGTTGGAATGTGCCATGTTAAAATTTATGGGAGAGTGCCTCTGGGCGGGAATGTGCCTCTGGGTACTCTCCCATAAATTGTAACAAGTCAAAGACATGTGATCAAATTTTGATGACCCAAAATAATTTAAACAAGCCATTAATTGAAAATAGAATATGTTTTCATTTTTTGGAGTTCACGAAAAAAATCAAACTTTCCACAATCCGTTCCAATGAGGGGTCACAAACTAAGTTTGAGAACAGTACTGGCTGGTTTTCCCATTATGTTGGGTAAAGCGTTGATATAGATCAGATTTTCACTAAGAATGTACAGTGCACAGGGTTTAATACTTGGTTAATAATGAACTTTGTTTATAACCGGAATGTGTGACTAACCCTGTGCATTGCACAGGGTTAGTCACACTTTCTTGTTATAAATAAAATACTGGTAACTGCCATATCACACACTACATGAAAATTTATACTGACTAAGGCTGTAAAAATGCACATTTTTTTTCTTAGGGTTTAACGACACATTAACATCCAGGGTCATATCATGTCGGTGACAGTTTTACGGGTGGAGGATGCCGGAGTACCCGGAGAGAACCACCGAGCAACGACGAGCAGCTGTCAGCTCTCCAACATCGTAACTCTGAACTCTGCACCGTGGAACAGGCAGGGTTAAATTGGTTGAAGAAATGCGCACCATCGACGTGCAGTACGCCGTAGTACACAGCGTCATCGTGCCCCATGTAGGCAATCGGGGTTAAGTGCCTTGCCCATGGACACAACGCGGGAGCACGAATCAGTCGTTGAAATGGTCACCCATCCAACTACTAACCGAGCTCGACATGCACTGAGTTAGTTGGGTTACATGTTGTTATATAGTGTGCAGGATTCAAGGAACTAATGGAAATACTTACACAGGATTGTGGAAATTTTTTTAAAGTGAATTCCAAAAATGAAAACATATTCTATTTTCAATTTATAGCTTGTTAGGCGTAAATTCTGTCTTGCCTGTGTGATCAGACAGCCATTGTATCGTAACTGCGGCAACCGTGTGGTGTCCTTGGGCAAGACACGTCACCCCCATTACCCACGTGGGGGACACGGTGACGTGTACTAAGGCGTACTGCACGTCGATGGTGCACCTGTCTTCAACCAATGCTAACCCTGCACGTATGGAGTTAGTATGTTGAGGAGCTGACAGTTGCTCGCCGTTGCTCGGTGGTTCTTTCCGAAAATTCTGGATTCCTTTGCTCGTAAAACTGCCGTGGTCATGATTAGCCATCGTGCAGAAATATGTGACCTTAAACATCAATAAATAATAAATAAATAAATCTCGTAACAACGCACTGAAATTATAAACCACAAAGCTTTTGAAATCTACCAAACATATATTTTTGTTCCAAATGAATTTTATTTAGGGAAATTGGCACCCGACAGGATGAACACTGTACAGTAGGTTGAAATAATCACAAATGTTTTATCATAAACAAACAGACAAACTAAAACACCAGTATGTCTTCAGCTGCTAACCTGCGAGTTAAATTTAAAAATCCCCAATACCGTACGTGTAGAGTGTATTATAACTAAATTACCCGTGGAGTGGAGATTCCACCCAAGCAATAATTGTAAATTTGTTGCAAAGCATAACAAGCGCAAAGTTCCCGCCAATGGACCCCCGTGTTAAACCCGGAGGTCCATTTGCTAAAACATTGCTTGTGTTTTCTGTCCATATGTACAGAATGTTAAGGCTCATTTGCTCCATCTACTTCGAGTCGTTCGAGCAATGACTTATCAGTAACTGCTCGATAGCTTATTGGCTTTGGGAATGATATAAGTTTTTGTTGTACACAAGGAAGATGACTCTGCATACAAATTATGGGAAGGCAAGCAATCTGATTGGTTAGTTAGCGCCAGTAAAGTGAACTGATTTGGTGACCTAGATAAATGAACAAAGAGTACTCGGAATAGGGTCAGAACTAACAAGAACAGACCAGAAAAGCTAAATATAGTAGTAATAAGCAAAGCTGTTCCAGCTGATAGGCCCTTCTACTCTACTGGAGTATAGGCCAAGACAAAGGAACAAGGTCAGGTGGACAATCAAAGTGTCAATGACACTGTAGCTTAACTTGTGTGTTGTGTTTGATGAAAAAGATAATGTTCAATGTTTATGAAAGGATTATGAAATAAGTCGAGAATTGTGATAATTGGGAATATGTTCATTTCTGTTTCCTGTATGCTATGTTTGTAATAAAAATAATGTGAGGTGTACACTGTACTAAAGAGCTGAGGGGTGGGTTAATATGACCTAACAGTTAATGTATGTGGCCCTCACAGTTAACGTATATTAACGAAAGTTACCAAGTTACAGTGAAATTATTCCAAAACGAGTCATCCTATCAAGTTACATTGAAATCCCTTCATAAATATGGCCTGTAGACTGTGCTAAAGGTTTTCAGGCTTAGGGCCCCTGTAGCCGTCAGTTTCCCAATTGCGTCCAAAGGGGACATTCTCACCTAGACATTATATGAAGTCAACCTACCGAGTTACAATGAAATCCCTTCATAAATATGACCTGTAGACTGTGCTAAAGGTTTTTGGGCTTTGGGCTCGGTCAGCCATCATGGTTGAATGATCGCAACCAAAAGGGGACATTCTCATCTGGGCATCATCTGGATCCTACGAAGTTACAATGAAATTCCTTCATAAATATGACCTGTAGACTGTGCTCAAGGTTTTCGGGCTTCGGGCCCCTGAAGCCGTCACAGTTGACCAATCACGACCAAAAGGGGATGTCATCATCTAGGCATTATATGGAGACAAACTAACAGGTACAATAAATATGACCTATACACTATGCTAAAGGTTTTGGGGTTTTGTGTTCGAGCAGCCATCAAGGCTGAATGATCGCGATCAAAAGGGGACGTTCTCATCTACACATTATTTGGAGTCATCCTACCAAGGTACAATGAAATCCTTTCATGAATATCACCTGTAGACTGTGCTAAAGGTTTTCGGGCTTCAGGCCCCTGTAGCCGTCACAGTTACCCAATGGTGTCCAAAAGGGGCTGTTCTCATCTAGACATTATATGAAGTCAACCTACCAAGTTACAATGAATTCCTTTCATAAACATGAACTGAAGACTGTGCTAAAGGTTTTCGGGCTTTGGCAGCCATCATTGTTGAATGATCGCAACAAAAAGGGGACATTCTCATCTGGGCATCATCTGGAGTGATCCTACGAAGTTGCAATGAAATCCCTTCATAAATATGACTTGTAGACTGCTCAATATTTTCGGGTTTCGGGCACCTGTAGCCATGTCAGTTGACCAATCACGACCAAAAGGGGATGTCATCATGTAGGCATTATATGGAGTTAACCTAACAAGTTACAATGAAATCTTTCCATGAATACGACCTATAGACTATGATAAAGGTTTTTAGGCTCGGGCAGCCATCAAGGCTGAATGATCGCGACCAAAAGGGGACGTTCTCATCTAGACACTATTTGGAGTCATCCTACCAAGCTACAATGAAATCCCTTCATAATTATGACCAGTAGACTGTTCTAAAGGTTTTCGGGCTTCGGGCCCCTGTAGCTGTCACAGTTGCCCAATCGTGTCCAAAAGGGGACATTCTCATCTAGACATTGTATGAAGTCAAACCTACCAAGTTACAATGAAATTCCTTCATAAATATGACATGTAGACTGTGCTAAAGGTAATCTGGCTCGGGTAGCCATAAATATAATGGTTGAATGATCGCAACGAAAAGGGGACATTCTCATCTGGGCATCATCTGGAGTGATCCTACGAAGTTACAATGAAATTCCTTCATAAATATGACATGTAGGATGTGCTCAAGATTTTCGGGCTTCTGGAACCTGTAGCCATCACAGTTGACCAATCATGACCAAAAGGGGATGTCATCATCTAGGCATTATATGGAGTCAACCTAACAAGTTACAATGAAATCCTCCCATGAATACGACCTATAGACTATGCTAAAGGTTTTTGGGCTTGGGCAGCCATAAAGGCTGAATGATTGCGACCAAAAGGGAATGTTCTCATCTAGACATTATTTGGAGTCATCCTACCAAGCTAGAATGAACTCTCTTCATAATTATGCCCGATAGAATGTTATAAAGGTTTTCGGGCTTCGGGCCCCTGTAGCCATCACAGTCGCCCAATCGTGTCCAATAGGGGGCGTTCTCGTCTAGGCATTATATGAAGTCAACCTACCAGGTTACAATGAAATCCCTTCATAAATGTGATATGTAAACTGTGCTAAAGATTTTCTGGCTTCGGGCTCGGGCAGCCATCATGGTTGAATGATCGCAACCAAAGGGGACAATCTCATCTGGGCATCATCTGGAGTGATCCTACGAAGTTACAATGAAATCCCTTCATAAATATGACCTGTAGACTGTGCTCAAGGTTTTCGGGCTTCGGGCACCTGTAGTCATCGCAGTTGACCAATCACGACCAAAAGGGGATGTCATCATCTTGGCATTTTATGGAGTCAACCTAACAAGTTACAATTAAATCCTTCTATAAATATGACCTATAGACTATGATAAAGGTCTTTGGGCTCGGGCAGCCATTAAGGCTGAATGATCGCGACCAAAAGGGGATGTTCTCACCTAGACATTATTTGGAGTCATCCTACCAAGTTACAATGAAATCCCTTCATAATTACCACCTGTAGAATGTTCTAAAGGTTTTTGGGGCTTTGGGCCCTGGCAGCCATCATGGTTGAAAGATCGCAAGCAAAAGGGGACATTCTCATCTGGGCATCATCTGAAGGGATCCTACGAAGTTACAATGAAATTCCTTCATAAATATGACCTGTAGACTGTGCTCAAGGTTTTCGAGCTTCGGGCCCCTGAAGCCGTCACAGTTGACCAATCACGACCAAAAGGGGACTTTCTCATCAAGTCATTATATGAAGTCAACCCACCAAGTTGCAATGAGACTCCTCAATAAATATGACCTGTAGACTGTGCTAAAGGTTTTCGGGTTTTGGGCTCGGGCAGTCGTCACGGTTGGCAGATCATGCCCAAATGGGGAAATCTTCATCTAAACATCATAAGGAGTAATCCTACCAAGTTACAATGAAATCCCTCCATATTAAACATGACCTGCAGATTGTGCTAAAAGTTTTGGGGTTTCAGGCTTGGGCAGCCATCACGGTTGACAGATCATGCCTAAAAGGGGACGTTCTAATATAGGCATTATACAGAGGCATTCTACCAAATTACAATGAAATCCCTTCATAAATACGACCTGTAGACTGTGCTAATGGTTTTCGGGTTTTGGGGTCGGGCAGCCATACCGGTTGACCGATCGCGACCAAAAGGGGACGTTCTCATCTAGACATGACCCCAAACCTGCATATGAAATTTCGTGATGATCAGACAAGAACTGCGGGGTGTAGCCCGTGCTAAAGGAAAATGTGAACAGACTCACAGACTAACAGACTTCCGCACGCGTGATGGCAATAGCTTATCTTGACTTTGTCAAGTTAAGCTAAAAACTATAGCATAGATAGATAGAAGCAGAGAATTCTGAAAGAATCCGAAATAGTACAACTTGTCGGGTTTATTTGGGTAATTCTACGAATCGAGAAATTACTCTTGTACAAAAGAACACACCCTCCGAACTGTCTTGTTGTAGGCCTTTGGGTAACATAGCAACCACGTGATACGATATAATCCAAGATGGCGGCCCCCAGTATACAAAATGGACGACGGAAACAAGTATTATTCCAACAACACATGCTGCGCATGCGCACTAACACCACGTATACCTATGGAGATGACGTCACGTGATGGCCACGTGACAACACAACATGGCGCCACTGGGTCACGTGACTATGACGTCACATAAGATCCTGCCAATATGAGGTGAAAACCACATTACATACTACTATTATGTGCTAGGGGAGTGTATAGCAATGTATGCAAAATGTGCTAATATGTGTCTGTGTGCAAGTGCCCAAAGCCTGGTCCCAGCTGGTCCCCAGAATACAAATACCCGAGGTCCATATGCTGAAACATTGCTGGTGTTTTTTGTCCATATGTATAAAATTTGAAAGTTATAGTTTGGGTGATAACTCCACACCGCGGATGATTTAGTTTACGTTTAAACATATTTTATTGTATCAAATGAATACAATGGGATCGGAGGACAAGTGCGTACCACTTAGATATCCCTCCTCTCCATACATATAAAATAACAAATAACTTTTGGCGACATACTTGTAAGTAATATAATAAAGAATTTGGAATTTGATAACAAAAAGAAAAGAAAAAAGAGAAAAAAGTAACGAATATATAGAACAGACAAATGATTTATGAACAGAGAGAGTACACAGAGGGAACTGTGTGAGGGCTAGTATCGGTTTGGTCAAGTGCTAAGGCTGGAGTGGACCACAACAAAACATGTACCCATACATTCTGTAACTGAAGCTAGAAATTTGCGGATGTTTATTAATGAAACGCCACCCGGGTGATTTATTTCGATTTCTTGCAGCAGTGTTAGTACACACTCGATAGTAGTTGGATAGCTGATGTTCAAAAATTTGCTCATCAACTAGCTAACCATCATCAAATCTGCAGGTATTTTTGATGAAATGTTGCGCTGCTAAAGCAACTTCCACGTTCTCTTTATATCTCAAGGTGCTGTCACCGTAACAAACTTGGTCGACATGTAAAATATTATATTTCAATAATTTGTGTTGTAAAACATTTCGGGACTGAGCATGTATATCACAATCAAATATGAAATGGTGCGCGTCTTCACGTGCATTGCCACATGCGCATTTGGGCGAGTCTGCGATATAGTTGTTAAACATGTCGGCCTTGAGGTTGCTACATTCATTACGTATCCTGGTAAGTTGAATATTGTATTTCCTTTTTCCTGCATTAAAATATTTGGGAGGCTTTATGTTTGGCGACGCTATACATCTTTTAAATTGTTCAACTGATGGGCAATTTCTAGTTTCTTGATTGAGTCTGTTCCATTCGGCTAAGCATTTTGGGAAAAAAGATTTTTTGAATAATTCGGTTCTGTGTGGGATAGGTGTAAAATCCGATGCATTCCGCAGGTTACGACTGGAAAGGTCGCTGAAGCGTGGGGTTAAGATATCAAATAGAAATTCGGGAGAGAGACCATTTACAATTTTGTAAAACAATATCATTCTTTGGATGTACCGTCTTTCTTCAAGGGACCTCCAACCCACTTCTAGTAAGAGACGTTCCCTAGAAACAGACCTTGTTAACCCCGTAACTATACGGGCAGCTTCACAGTGTATGTCATCGAGACGCTTTAAATGTACCAGAGGTGCTCCATCCCACACAGGGCTTGCATACTCTAATATTGGAAGAATGAATGAAACATACATTTGTTCTAATGTTTTCCTATTGAGAATATATTTTAATTTCCTAATCTGTGCTAGTCTGGGTCCAGCATGGGAGCATATTGTGTCAATGTGACGGTCCCAGGATAGGTCTGACTGAAGGGTTAAGCCCAGATGTTTGTGCTCAGATGTTATTGGAAGATTTGTGTCTATAAATTTAATTGTTGGTGGTTCTAAGTTCTTACGTAGGGAGAATAGCATCACTTGAGTCTTTTGCGCATTGAATGTTACTAACCATTGATTTGCCCACTCGTTAATCTTTTCAATATCTCTGTTAACTACAGCTGTTAAATCATCAACAGAACTGTCACTTCTAGTGAGACATGTGTCGTCCGCAAAAAGCCTTGTAATTGACTCAATGTTTTCTGCAATATCGTTAATGTACACGAGGAACAGAAAAGGACCGAGAACTGATCCTTGTGGAACACCAGATGATACTACGGTATAGTCAGAATAACACCCATCGACTGACACTCGTTGTTCCCTATTTGAGAGATAATTTTCAAACCACACGAGCAATGGACCTGTTATACCGTATTCACGTAATTTAAATATCAACCCTTTGTGCCACACCCTGTCAAACGCCTTTGAGATGTCACAGAAAACGCCACACGTTATAAGCTTTTTGTCGATTGCTTGACATAAATTATTATATATCTCAATTAATTGAAAGACGGTGCTATTATTGGGTAGGAATCCGGACTGCAAATTGTAAAATAAATCATTTTCAGAGAAGTACTTATAGACGTTATTAAAAATTATTCTTTCCATAATTTTCCCTACGTTACAGAGCAGGGAAATTGGCCTGTAGTTGTTGCAGTCTGACCTGTCTCCTTTTTTGAAGATGGGAATCACGTTTGCTTGTTTCCATTCAGTTGGATAGATACCCAAGGACAAGGACTTGCTATAGAGCATACACAATGGTTTACAAATGGTAGATTTGGTTTCTTTCAGCATTCTGTTGCTTATCCCATCGTGACCTGTTGCTTTCTTGGTTGGTAAAGATTTTAATATTTTGACAATATCTTCTTCGTGAACTACTACATCAGATAGAAATTCATCGCAACGAATTTTGGGTGTTGGGAGATTGTGATTTCTCGACTCGAGATTGCTATTATTTGCAAAGGTTTTGTTTAATAGTTCGGCTTTTTCAGTGTTTGATTCGATCACTCTAGGTCCAGTGTCAGTCATTTGATGAAAAGGGGGGAGACCGGTTTCGCAACATTTATTTGAAAACATTTTAACGATATGCCAGAATTGCTTAGGGTCTCTTTCACAAGTTAATGATTCATCTAGTTTATTGTAAAAGTTGATCTTTGCAAACTTTTTCATATTGTTCACCTTATTCCTTTGCTCTTTGTATTTATCCCAGTGTCTTATTGTTTTAAATTTTATGGCATTACGTCTGGCACGATCGCGATGACGAATTTCTCTTCTCAAGTTGTTATCGAACCATGGCTTATCCTTATATCGCACTGTCATTTCGTGCTGTGGTATACATTGTTTGGCAATTTCTAGGTAAGTTTGGGTAAAGTTCCTTACTGATACGTTAATGTCATTTGGGAGATTAACAAGCGTCTCCCAGTCTGTTTCTAGGATTAAAGTGTTCATTTTATGATAATCAGCTGCTCCATAATTCCATACGATTCGCTTTCTAACTGTTAAACTGGAGCGGGGAAATTTAATTATAACAAATGTTGCCTTATGATCAGAATATCCAAAGTCAATTGTACCAGCATGCTCTGAGGTTACTGTATCGCTTAAAAGAATTGGATCAATTAAGGTCTGACTAACGGGTGTAATTCTCGTCGGTTCCTGTATCACATTAGTCAAATTGAAATTATTTACAATGTCATTTAGTGGGGTACGATTTCTCAGGAAATCACAGTTTAGATCGCCGGCTATTATTACTGATGGGTTAAGGGATAAAGCTATCTCTAGTTTGTCTTCAAGTTTTGACCAGTAGTTTTCAGTACAAAAGTTTTCAGACCTGTAAGCTACACATAGAATAAAACTACACCTCCCACCAACCTCAAACCACAAGTTATCGTCGTCAAACTTCAGATCAGGTAAAATTCTAAAATAAAGCTCGTTTGAGAAATATACTGCTATTCCACCGCCATATTGATTTCTATTTGTTCTTATCGGGTTCTGGAAGTTGGGGATTGTGATTCTTTCAGAATCAAATGCCTCTTCGGTGTGAGTCTCAGAAAAGCATACTATATCATACTCATCAAGTTGATCACTGAGGTCATCAAGTTTATTGCGTATACTTCTAATATTATAGTGCAATATGGAAACTGTGTCTTGAGTAATGGTTTTATCAGGACCAGGGTTTGATTCAATGTCGCCACTTCGAGCCAGGAGAATTAGTAGCAGTGGAAAAATTCTTAAAGCAAAATGAATATTTGAGCTACTCGCAACCTTTTTAAACATGAATGTCTTGGGGTGAACCTTATTCAGATGTGTATGTGAGGATGTCACATTGTAAAAAGAGCCAACTGTTAATCTATATTGCTCTATACTAATCGCCATGAGCTGCAAGTGAATAGTAATACATTGCTTTAGTTCGCTCTTGTTTACAAATAACATCACACATTACAGTTTCAGGGGGGTATAGTAACATCTCAAGCCAGCACTTGACCAAACCGATGGAAGAAAAAGTGATAAAGTTTATGTACATATTAATGAGGAAAATAAACAAATAACAGGAAACCAAAGGGTATGGCATTCTGTTACGACAATTTGGTTCTGTAATTCGGTGTTTTGGTTGTGGTTATTGGTATACCAATCTATATTATTACAACTATTTATGAGTATTTTAACTCTAGTTCAATTTATCTTACAAGAAGTTTCATGTGATAAACCTCTTAGATCAAATGAAAAGGAGTGAATGAATGAGTGAATGAATGAATGATTGAAAGAATGAATGAATCAATGATAGAATGATTGTATCAATGAATGAGTGACTGAGTGAGTGAATGAACGATTGGATGACTGAGCGAACGAATAAATAAACGAATGAATGAATGAATGAATGATTGAACGAGTGAATAAATAAACGAATGAATGAATTTATTAATAAATGAATGAATGAATGAATGAATGAATGAACGAATGAATGGGTGAATGAACGGACGAGTGAACGAATGGGTCCATTTCGTCGATGCATAATCAAACGAGCGAACGATCTAACAAACGGGTGACCCATCCATCCACCAGTCCCCGCATCCACCCACCCACCCACCCACCCACCCATCCATGCACCCAACCATCAGAATGAATGAGACATAGACACATCTTTCCATCAGCCCACCCAAATTCCCACTCGTCCACCCATCCTTCAGTATCAATGAATGAAAAGGCGAACAAGCCTAACTTTTTAACTAACCTGACTAAACAACGATCAGCAAACAAACTTCTTCAGCATGGTCCGAAGCAAACGAAGCACAGACACACACCCTAACAAACACTTTCAGCCTCTATCACACACACACACACCCTCTCACCCACACACACTTTAACGCGCATGTTGTTCCCCCCCCCCCCCGACACACAACCCTCACACAAACATATACTCTCCCCCACCCCCATAATAAGTGGATGAATCAATACAACACAAACATAATGATTGAATGAAGAACGTATGAGTTAATCAAAGGATGAATCCACGGTTGGAAACATGCATCAGTCTGTGAGAAATTTATCGAATACAGCATCACCCAAAACTATGTAAGAATTAAAAATACAATCAATGTGTTGACACAGCATAGACTGTGGCAAAGTGGGGAGTCGCACCACTCCCAACCTCTCACACGAACACAATCACACACACACACTCCTGACCACACACACCTAGCCACACACCCCCTCAGACACCCCAGCGCACACACACTCCTAGCCACACACACCTAGCCACACACCCCCTCAGACACCCCCGCGCACACACCCCTAACACATGGCCCTCACACACACATAGCTCTACACGCACAACACACCCACGCACGCACAGCAGTTGAAGGAGCATATCAATGAACCAGCAACAGGTGAATAAACACAGAGAAAAAAAATATGATTGAGTAAATGAGCACAATACAAAAATAAAAAGAACTTGTGGGTAAATCAAAAGATGAATCCAAGGTTGAATGCATGGATAAGTCTATAAGATAAATTGTCGAATACAACATCACCCATAACTATGTGAAAGCTGATAGTGTGACTAATATGTTATTTAAGAACGAAAATTATTTAAGAACGATGCTTCTCGTATGGCCTAGGCTTCCCTTTCCTTTGACAGGAGCAGTGGCGCAGATAAAGATAAAGATAAGGGGGGGGGGGGGGGCGGAGGGGCGGTGCCCCCCCCCCCCCCCCCACCAGCAGTTTTGTCGGAAAATTTCTAGTGGAGTCGGAATATTATTCGAACCATTCTTAGGTGAATTTATACCTAATAACATTAAAACTATGGGCTTTTTGGGGTAAAAACACAGCTTTTTAGGTAAATGTTTCGACCATGAACCAATTTTCAGTACATTTGCAGAGAAAAGGTCTTTTTTCTTGTTAACCCTTTAGCCCAACGTAACGGTCAAAACCGGCCAGAGCTATTCATCGCCATTCAAATTCAATTATATTTTCACCCCTTGTCCCAAAAACACAGCCCATGACCCCTCATTGCGTTGCGCTCGTTCCAATGAGGGGTCACAAGCTTTGCCCCTGAGACAAAAAAAAAAAAAAAAAAAAAAAAAAAAAAAAAATGAAAATTTTTAGCTATGCAAGAATTTTTTTTTTTTTTTTTTTTTTTTTGGAAGTGGTGTCCGCCAATTCACGTTTTTTCTGGTAAAGGGTTAAACTGTTGGGAAATTTTCAGTCTATCAGAAAATTTTAGGCTTGCCCCCACGCCAGCGGGAAGATATCTACGCCACTGTACGCCACTGTACAGGAGGAACGCGCACGAAACATAACCAGCTACTCAACAGCGAGATGAGCTCGACGAGCTTGCCCCAGTAGTAATTCACGGGATATTGTTCATGAATGTAATTTGCAGAAGTACATTTCCTAGACTGTGTGCTTTCTTGGATGGCACTGACGGAGCCATTCACTATGCGAAGGGTTGAAAAGCATGCATAGTTTATCTTGGCTATTTCGAGTGGTTATTATTCAAGTTGGTTTTTGTTTTGCATTTATGAGAATCGAAGAAGAAAACGAAGAAGAAAACAAAAAGACAACAAATTATATGACCTTGACCAGTCTGGAATGTTGGTGAAGGTGTGAAACAATTAAGGTCTTTGACGAGTGAGCTGTATTGAACGAATGTGGTCAACCAAATCAATAACAATTTAAAATCTTTGGACGTCTGATGAGTCTGATGAGTTAATTTTATCATATGGGTACAGCTTATCTCGAAATTGTCTGGATGTCCGATTGGGAACTTATTTGCAACTTGTTACCAGTTTCACTTTTTTTGGCGAATATATTCCCGTCGAATGTCCAAAACGAGTGAATTCTGCTCTGTTTCTTCAAGTCAACTAATTGTCTCACTAAAGCATATCTGGCTTGAGTTAGGGATTCGGTTATAAAAATATGATCACTGTCATTTCGAAGATTTTTCTTCATTCTCATCACTGAGGATTTACTTCTATGGCTTACAAATCTGCAAATCAGGTTCACACGATTATCGCCAACACGCGATGCACCTTGGGCACTGTCAATGCGGGGTTTGCCAAGGGGGTGTACACGGCTGATATCATCTTCTTTGAAGTTTAATTTTAGCTTTTGATTGCATATGTCAAGTGCCATTCCTTCATATTCATACCCCGTCCTGTCACTTGGTTTCAGGGACAATGGAACATTTCTAAACACAACACAGTTTCTTCGAGAATATTGTTCAGCCTCTTCAATTTGCCGTTCCTGCGATTCAAGTTTCTTGGATATTTTCGCATACGCCACTTCGAGGGTATCCCCCGTTTCAGTAACTTTTGTTAATCTTGAGTTCAACTCACAAATTTTTGTCTCTAGCTGTATCAGTGGGTCTTTTACCGTTTTTTCAATTACTTGAGAAATCTTTGAATCTAATATTTTTTCTAGGGATCTATCTATGGCATTTTCCAGATCTTGTTTTAGAAGTTTCAACATCTCACCACTAAACGCCTTAGTAACTTCCGAAGTAATCTGGGGAAGAATCTGGGGAAGAATCTGAGAAATAATTTGACTCACGTTCGACTCCTTTGTGACCCCACTGGGCCTAGGAATCCTTGACTGCTGACTGAGATCTCCAACTGATGCGGATGCAGAAAAAAACTTTCTTATTGAACGCTCCTTCGGAGGTGTAATATCATCCGGCAGATTCCTTTTTTTCGTTTGAATAGTTTCTGGAGTGGACTTTTCCGCCATTTTCTATTTTGTTATGAGTTAATTTCACTTCACAGATTAACGAATCGCCTAGATCAATAAGTTTGTTCTTTCACATAATCAATTTTTCATACAAATAACGTCCCATGCCTTTTCCTCATACATATCACATGAAAGTTTACAGCAAATACATCGTAAATTGCACCATAACACCAGAAATCCCGACACCAGTTTCTACACAATCAACACCATTGCCGCCATTTTTTTTGAATTCCCATTGCCGCCATTTTTTTGAATAGTTACAATCCACTCTCCACGTACTATACATTAAAATGATATTTGTTGTCTATCCATCTGGCTGAAACAAAATGGCCCCCGCAAATCATAAATGACCCTCCTGGGGTCATTTTATGTGAACCCAAAATGGCCCTCCTGTTGTAATTTGAGGCGAACCATAATGGCTCTCCTGCATTTTTTACAATGACAAGCCTGTTTTGTTGTTGGATTTCATAGAATGGTGGTTATTGAAAGGAACCTATCTACAGTCACTAGTAATAACACCAGAAGGGGCCTTAATCACTCACCTGACAAAGTGGTTCAAAGAAGTATTTTGGGTCGCATCCAGTTAGTCATGGTTCAAAAACACTACAGAGGAATGAAGCCATGAAATTATTCATAACTCTGCTGTCCATGTCAGATAATTATTATTATAGATCCCCATGACGGATTTTATGTGAACCCAAAATCTAGCCTCCCGCCCCCCCCCCCCCCACCCTAACAGAGCCCAATTATTAACCCAGGGACTCGAAATGAACAAATTTGAATCTGCTCCATACCCCCAGACCCCCCCCCCCCCCCGAGATGTATGTAGCAAACCAAACATTAAAATATTTTCACTGAAGAAGATTTTTAAAGAATATTGAATATTTCTCATAAGGCTCCAAGTTAAAATTTGGGCTCCAATACAGAGACCTAATTTGAACCCTGGGGCTCGATCAAACAAACTTGCATCTAACCCACCTAGAGATGTTGTATACCAGCTACGAAAGGATTCTGACTTTCGGATCTGAAAAAAGATATTTAAAGCAATTCACTCATATTGCACTAGGTTAACATTCGGGCTCCCATAGGGAGCCCAGATATTAACCCAGAACTCGATTTGAACAAACTTGAATCTGCACCCCCCCCCCTCCTCCCCCCTCCCCCTCAAGATGTTGTATACCTAACATGAAAGGAATCTGATTAGTGGATCTGAAGAAGATTTTTAAAGGGATTTCCTCATATTGCACTAAGTTAAACTTTTGGCTCCAATATAAAGCCAAGCCCCCCACCCCCCACCCCCACCCCCCAAAGAGATGTTGCATTCCAAATATAAAAACATCCTAACTGGTGGATCTGAAGAAAACGTTTAAAGAATATTCCTCATAAACACTAAGGTAAACTTTGGGCTCCCATCAGGAGCCCAAATAGGAAGTTCAATTTAAAGAAACATGAATCTGACGCCCCTGGATATGTTATATTCCAAACATGAAGGATTTTGACTGGTGGATCTGAAGAAGAATATTTTATAAGAAATTTTCTCATATTGCACAAAGTTAAACTTTTGGCTCCAATAGAGACCCCAAATATTAACCAAGGGATCCAGTTTGAACAAACAAGAATCTGACCTCCCTAGAGATACTGTATACCAAATATGAAAGGATTCTGACTGGTGGATCTGAAGAAGATTTTATAAGAAAGTTCCTCATACTGCACTAAGTTAAAATTCAGGCTCCCATGGAAAGCCCAAATATTAACTCAGGGACTCGATTTGAACAATCTTGGAGGGGTTTAATTTGAACACACTTGTACCTGACACCCCCCCCCCCCCCCCCCCCCGCCCCCATATGGATTCTGTGTACCAGGTATATCAGAATGTTCTGGAGAAGACATTTTTTTTAATTTTGGCAAATATGCTGACTCAGCATTGTTTTATGCCTCCCATACAGAACACCCTGACACAACCCATGACAATTGTTTTTACCATTCCATTCTACTGGTCCTAAGGATGCTAAATAGCAAATAACAGTTCTACTTTCAGTGTGGTTTGGGAAATAGGGGCGTTTAGAATACTTCTATTTCTAACTCCTGGGATTCCCATGGGGGACATGGGAAATTTGTTTTTTCATCAATCAATTACTTATGACTCAATAATACGACATACCAAAATTGGTTCAAATCAGACCATCGATTCAGAAAATAGAAACTATGGGAGAAGCAAAAAATCTTGCCCCTCCCATTACGAAGGCAAATATTGCTCCACGAATTTCATTTGGACAAACTTGATTCTACCCAAAAGGAAGCTCCATACCAGATATCAAGTCATTGTATCCTCTGGTTCATGAAAAGATTTTTAAAACATTTTGGAGTATTTTCCTCCACCCCTCCTAATGGAGCATGGCAACTTTATTTGAACAAAGTTGAATTGACATATGATAAGGAACATGCACATCAAATTTGGTTCAATTTGGCCCTGTGGTTTCTGAGGAGAAGTCAATATTGTAAAGTTAATGCCAGACGATGGACAGAAAGTGATTAGTAAAGCTCCTGATGAGCTTTGCTCAGGTGAGCTAAAATTGAGATCAATTGGCCATTCTTTTTTAAAAGTTACTGCATGGATAATCAAAAATCACAAAAAAATCCAAGATGGCTCTCATAGCATCAAGGGACATTTTGTTTTAAAATTTATTGTACGGATAAGTAAAAATTACAAATGAAAGTGTCAATGAAACTGTAGCTTAACTTGACCGTGTGTGTTGTGTTTGATGAAAAGGATAACGTTCAATGTTTATGAAAGGAATAAGAAAAAAGACAAGAATTGTGATAATTGAGAATATGTTAATTTCTGTTCCCTGTATGCTATGTTTTCAATAAAAATAATTTGAGGTGTAGACTGTATTAAAGAACTGAGGGGTAGGTTAATGTGGCTCTCACAGTTAATGTATGTGGCCCTCACAGTTAACGTATATTAACAAAAGTTACCAAGTTACAGTGAAATTATTCCAAAACAAGTCATCCTATCCAATTACAATAAAATCCCTTCATAAATACGGCCTGTAGACTGTGCTAAAGGTTTTCGGGCTTCGTGTCTGTGTAGTCATCACAGTTGATCGATATTATACTGAGCCATCACGGTTGACCAACCGCGACCAAAAGGGGACGTTCTCATCTAGACATTATATGGAGCCATCCTACCAAGTTACAATGAAATCCCTCCATACTAAATATGACCTGTAGATTGTGCTAAAAATGTTTCGGGTTTCGGGATCGGGCAGCCGTCACGGTTGACAGATCACGGCCAAATGGGGAAAGTTCTCATCTAGACATCATACGGAGTCATCCTACCAAGTTACAATGAAATCCCTCCATATTAAAAATGACCTGTAGACTGTGCTAAAAGTTTTTGGGTTTCGGGCTTGGGCAGCTGTCATGGTTGACAGACGAGGACCAAAAGGGGACGTACTCATCTAGACATTATTCAGAGTCATCCTACCAAATTACAATGAATCCCTTCATAAATTCGACCTGTAGACTGTGCTGAAGGTTTTGGGGTTTTGGGCTCGGGCAGCCAACACGGTTGACCAATCGCAATCCAAAGGGGACGTTCTGATCTGGACATGACCTCAAACCTGCATATGAAATTCGTGATGATCAGACAAGAACTATACGGGATGCAGCCTGTGCTAAAGGAAAATGTGAACAAACTCACAGACTAACAGACTCACAGACTTCTGCACACGTGATGGCAATAGCTTATTTTGACCATAGAGGCCATATTGGATTTGGCAAAAAATTGATTAACCCTTTACCCAACGTAACGGCCAAAACCGGCCAGCGCTATTCTCGAAAATCGCCAATTAACTTTCATTATTTTTTCATTTTTTGTCTCAAAAACATAGGTTATGACCCCTCATTGGAACGAGCTAGTCGAGCTCGTTCCAATGAGGGGTCATAACCTATGTTTTTGAGACAAAAAATGAAAAAAAAATAGTTATTCAAGAATTTTTTTGCAAGTGTCGTCTGCTTTTCAGGTTAGGTAAAGGGTTAATGAAAGGACCCTTCCTTCAGTCACCACTAATACACCACAAAAATAGGATCCATGGTGCATTTCATTTTCAAGTTATTTTTCAGACATGCAAAAGCTAACGGACAGATGGACAGACAGACATACAGACAGACAGGCCATACCGTATATTTATATTTATTGTTGTTTAAGGTCACATATTTCTGCACAATGGCTAATCATGACCTGGACAGTTTTGCGGGTGGAGGAAGCCGGAGTACCCGGAGAGAACCACCGAGCAATGGCGAGCAACTGTCAGCTCCCCAACATACGAACTCCACACAATCAGGGTCAGCATTGGCTGAAGACAGGTGCACCATCGACGTGCACTACGCCTTAGTACACAACGTCACCATGCCCCCACGTGGGCAATGGGGGTGAAGTGTCTTGCCCAAGGACACAACGCGGTTGCTGGTTGTTCGAACCGAGGACCTCTCGGCTTGCAGCCTGCACCTCTACCTACTGTGCCACCGCGCCCCCGGCCATACCATAAGACAACCTGCTCCAAAGAGTGACCAAAGAGTGACCATATAATAAAACAAACTGCAAAAAAAAAAAATTAAAATCAGATAACTATTGTTCAAGTTCTCATGAAAACAACTTCTGGATGGACAAACTCCAACAAACAATTAATAAGACATCCCATGACCTGGCCATAGTTGTTTGAAGAAGGATTTAATTAGCATCTAAGTTAGTTAACACTACAGAGGAATGAAGTTATTTAATTATTTATAACTGTTGTTCATACTTGATGATTTTTTTCTAGTTTTGGAATGCTACCACATGAATAATGCTAAGATTTTCAGTAATGCAAAACAAGAGGCTCTAAAGAGCCTGTAATCGCTCACCTGGAAGAACTACATAACCCTCAGTTATTCTAATCAGAATTAAAGAAAGCAGCTGGCTGTAATGTCTTTTCATCTCAGCAAAACAGAATAATGATTGTTTTCAGAGGACTTTCCATACATTATTTGTGCAAAGTTTGGTTCACACTGGCCAAGTAGGGATTCAATAGAAACTATGAGCTGCAATAGTGGCCATGTTTGCAACCCGATCAACATCAATACGACATACCAAAATTGTTAGAGGGTGTCCAAGTCATCAATCATGTGAAGTTTCAAAACATTTAGCCTTGTGGTTTCAGAGGATTTTTTTGAAAATCGACTAATCAGAATCAAAGAATGCCTCTGGCGGCCAGGTTTTTCATCCAATAGGAACAAAATGGAGAAAGTTTGTCGAGAACCTCCCATAGACCATTCCTGCCAAGTTTGGTTCACATCTGCTCAGAAGTTCCTGAGAAGATGAAAATGTGATTTTCCGTAGGGTTTCCATGGTAGCTTTGAACCACAATTGCGGCCATGTTTGCAAACAAAATTCTTGAATAACTAGTTTTGTTCATTTTTTGTCTCAAAAACATAGGTTATGACCCCTCATTGGAACGAGCTCGATGAGCTCGTTCCAAAGAGGGGTCATAACCTATGTTTTTGAGACAAAAAATGAAAAAAATATGAAAAATAATTGGCGATTTTTGTGAATAGCGCTGGCCGGTTTTGGCCGTTACGTTGGGTAAAGGGTTAAGTTAAAAATTCCAACTAATATTGTCTGCAGTTATATTTCCTATTTAACAGAGCTATGTAGCTGATGATCTAACTACAAATTTTGTGGACATTTTCAGAAAAAACATAATTTTATACTTTCTTTCAGAAAGATGAACTAGAGGCCCTGAAGAGCCTGTAATCGCTCATCTGGCAGAACTACATACTAAAATGTGATTTCTCATAAGGTTTACATTGTAACTTTGAGCCACAATTGTGGCCATGTTTGCAACATTACATCAACGTTAAATGAGGATCATTGGTAGAAGGTGTCCCACCCATCAATTATGTGAAGTTTCAAAACATTTGACCTTGTAGTTTCAGAGGAGATTTTTGAAAATCGACCAATCAGAATCAAAGAATGCCTCTGATGGCCATGTTTTTCAACCAACGGGAACAAAATGAGAATCGTTTGTAGAGGACCTTCCATAGATAAATCCTGCCAAGTTTGGTTCACATCGGCTCAGTGGTTGCAGAGAAGATGATGACAATATGATTTCCCATTCTGTTTCCATGGTAACTATGAGCTGCAGTTGCGGCCATGTTCACACCCCGATAAACATTAAATGGGAATCGTTGGTAAAGTGTGTCCCCGTCATCAATCATGTAAAGTTCCAAAACATTTGGCCTTGTAGTTTCTGAGGAGATTTTTAAAAGTTACCCCATCAGAAACAAAGAATGTCTCTGGCGGCTATGTTTTTCATCCGATAGGAACAAAATAAGGATCATTTGTACAGTACCTCCCATAGACTATTCCTTTCAAGTTTGGTTCACATCTGCTCAACAGTTCCAGAGAAGAAGATGAAAAAGTGAAAAGTTTACGGACGACAGACGACAAGTGATGGCAATAGCTCATGTAGCCCTTTGGGCCAGGTGAGCTAACTAGGGAGTCCAAATATCAACAAAGGACTTAACTTGAACAAACTTGAAGGATGTTGTATACCAAATATCAAAAAATATGGCTGGTGGTTCTGGATAAGATTTTGAGAATATTACCAATGTTAAAATTTGCCCTCCATCCCATAGGGAGCATAAATATCAACCCAAGGACTTTGTTTGAACAAATTGAATCTGAACCCTCCAAAGAGGCTGTATACCAAATATCAAAAGATTCCAATTGCATCTCAATAAGCAGATTTTTAAAGATTATTCCTCAGATTCGACTGAGTTAAAAATCAGGCTCCAATAGGGAGTTCAAATATTAAACCAAAGATTTGAACAACTTAGATCTTACTTCCCTAATGATGCTGCAAAACGATTCGGACTGGTGGATCCAAAGAAGATTTTCAAAGATTATTCCTCATATGACACTAAGTTAAAATTATTAATCGATGGATTTGAGTTAACAAATTGAATCCAAATCTTGTTATCTATATTTAATGATTCTGACTGGTGTTCAGGGACCGATCAGGACTATTTAAAATACTCTCTGGCCTCGGAGTCCATTTTTTCAGTTCATGCGCCAGATTTCAATTTACGGAGTCACAATGCTGTTTGTAACACACACTGCAAGTATGTAATAGCTCTCATCATTTTCATTTACTACACTATAGCAAACATTAATCTTCACTGTGGTTTCTGATCAAGTCTTGGCTGCCTATTTAGGCAGCCAAGACTTGATCAGAAACCACAGTGAAGATTAATGCGTGGTAATTAAGACTTGAAGTATTAACTTAAGCACTCTACAACAATGATAAATGATAATCATATATATAATACATGCAAGAGTGTCTCTCTCGATTATCCATCGAAAGAATATCAAAATATGATCTGAGAAGTTACGCGCCAATTGAGAAGTCTATTTCTGAGATTTAAGAGCCAGGTCCTGATGTTTCAGAACCAAATACGCACTGGCGCATGCCCAGGTCGGTCCCTGGGTGTTTCTGGAGAAGAAGAGTTTTAAAGATTACTCCTCACATTGGACTACATTAAAATTGCGGTTCCAATAGGGAGCCCAAAGATTAACTCAGGGACATGGTTTGAACAAAATGGGATCTAACACCCCCCCCCCCCCCCCCCACCACCACCACCACCATCCCCAAGGATGCTGTATACCAAATATCAAAAAGAAAGATTCTGACTGGTGGAGCTGAAGATGATTACCCCTCATATTGCACTAAGTTAAAATTTGGGTCCCCAAAGGAAGCCTGAATATTAACTGAGGGACTGTATGGAGCCTAAATATGAACCAATGGGCTTATTTTAACAAGATTGTATCTGACTCCTCCCCCCCCCCCCCCCCCCCCCCCCCCCTTGCATCCTATGGATGATGTGTACCAAATATCAAAATATTCTGATCAGGGGTTCTGAAGAATGTTTTTTTTTATTTTTGGAAATCTGATTACTCAGCAATTTTTTGATGCCACCCTTAATATCACATACCAAATTTGGTTCAAATCGGACCATCAGTTCAGAAAATAGAAATTTTGGGCACGCCAAAAATCTTGCCCCTCTCATTACGGAGGCAAGTATTGCTCTATGAACTTCATCTGAACAAACTTGATTCTACACCTAAAAGGAAACTCCATATCAAATATCAAGTCATTGTACCCAGTGGTTCATGAGAAGATTTTTAAAAAAAATTGTAGCATTTTCGCCACCCCCCTCTCTATGGGGCTCGGCAAGTCAATTAGAAAAAAAAGAACAAAATGCTTCATCAGAACAAGCAAGTAATCGCCTCAAATTTAACTAAAATTGGTTCAGTGATTTAGGAGAGGCAGGTGCAAACACCATATTTCATAGACTATGGACAACAGATGACAGACGACGGACGTGAGTGAGCACTACATCTCATCCTGACTTTCAATCAGGTGAGCTAAAAATTGAAGTAAAACGGGAATCAACAAAAAGCAATAACTCACTCAAGTTGCAAGTTGTCATCATAATGTTTTAACTTTCCAAGACATTATTAATACAAAGAACAATAGCATAATTTCTTAAAATCGGATGTTTACAGTTGCATAAACAATAAAATTTCAAGCAAAGATCAACAAAGACCAATAGCTTTCTCATTTTGTTTTTCGAAATCTCTGTAGTACGTGAACTTGTCCAAGACAATTTCAACTTAACCTTTTACCCAACGTAACGGCCAAAACCGGCCAGCGCTATTCACAAAAATCGCCAATTATTTTCATTATTTTTTCATTTTTTGTCTCAAAAACATAGGTTATGACCCCTCGTTGGAACGAGCTCGTCGAGCTCGATCCAACGAGGAGCCATAACCTATGTTTTCGAGACAAAAAATGAAAAAAATTAGTTATTCAATAATTTTGTTTGCAAGTGTCGTCTGCTTTTCATGTTAGGTAAAAGTTAAAGCTGTCTATCAAGTTTTAGTGAAATTTGAGGCTGATCACATTATTGCATACCGTAAGCAGTACTCTAATGGTTAACCGGATAACCAGTTACCTACCCAACCGATTTGAAAAAAACGTCAACCGGTTAGTCGAAATATCGATAGTGATCGTCATTCCATGTTTAAAAACGTAGTAAATCTGCCGCTTCTGCTTTGTAATAGATTACACATAGAATCCGCGTTGAATATTTTGAGAAAAAAAATCGACTTTGGCGTTCAAGACTTCATTAATGATCGGCAGTTTCCGTGAGTAATGAGTAATCGCAGAAACTATTCCGTAGTGTGTTTCGACAACGTTCGTTTATATACACACTACGGAATAGTTTGAGAATACTGCTTTCCAATTCCTATAGTTTTGATTCCAGATTCGGTGAAATAATGGCTACGGATAACCGGATATTATCCGGTTATAGCTCGCGGTTAGTCGGTTGTGAAAATGAACCAACCGTCTCAGCCCTAATAGAAAGGACAATAAATCCCTTAATTTTCATTGAATTATGGTGGTTATCAAACTTGTCCAAGACATTGTTAATATAAAGCGGCAAACCAAAATTACTTGAAATCCACTAATTATCAGTTAACCCTTTACCCAACACACAATATTAAAATTTATTGTTTTAATTAATATTTTTTAAAAAATTTCCAAAAAATTCAACAAAACCATATCAGGTGACCCCTCTCATTGGAACAATCTCAATGAGCTCGTTCCAATGAAGGGTTACATGATATGGTGTTGTTTAAATTTGTGGAATTTTTTTTTTCAACTGCTTAATTTGTAAATTACACGGGAGGATGTGGCCGAGTCGTTAGGATGTGGGTTAAACAAACTTCCGGATGGACAGACTGATGGAAGGACTGATGGAGCTCTTCCCCTGCCAGTAGTGAGTACCATGTAGATTGATTGACCAACATATTCTCAACAATGTTCACAAATACAACTGTTACTGGGCCATTGTCCCTTTAAGTGAACTTCCTATGCATATCAATGGTAGAGAAAAAAGACTTGGAGAAGATGAAAATGTAAAGGCTAACAAGGGCAACGCCCCCGGTCCCCCGACCAAGATGGCAAATTCAAGGGAGCTGTTAGGATGCAATTTGTTCCAAGAGCATGGTCTTTATGAGAGGTTAAGGGTGTTAATTTCAATCAAATGATCAAAAGTAAAGTTATCATCCGGACAACACAAAAAGTGTATTTTATAAGTCGAAAAAGGGGAATAACTCCTGTAAAAATAGACAGAGCATGGCCATTTTTTAACTTGACCTGTATTTCCAGCCAATTAAACCACATACTTAGTTTCGTTTCAATCAAATGATCCAAAGTAAAGTTATCATCCGGACAACACAAAAACCGTATTTTCTAAGTCGAAAAAGGGGAATAAATCCAGTAAAAATCAGTGGAGCGTGCCCATTTTCGAACTTAACCTGCATTTCCACCCAAATAAGCGGCATACTAAATTTCGTTTCAATCAAATGATCCTAACTAAAGTTATCATCCGGACAACACAAAAACTGTATTTTTAAGTCGAAAAAGGGGAATAAATCCAGTAGAAATCAGTGGAGCGTGCCCATTTTCGAACTTGACCTGCATTTCCACCCAAGTAAGACACATACCAAATTTAGTTTCAGTAAAATCATCCAAACTAAAGTTATCATCCGGACAAGGGTGTGACGGACGGACGGACGCACGCACGCACGGACAGACGGACGGACGGATACTGCTGATTACAATAGTCCCCCGAAGGGTCGGGGGACAACTAATGAATGGTACTAGATACCGAGTGATGATAAATGTTCAGTGTCACTTCCAGTTAGGATTTAATAATGGGAAGAGGAGTTTTCCAGTTCAAAAAGTCAGGTGTGATACCTGGGAAATTCAAAGAAAACAACTAGGAACCAAGCATGTATATTACTTTTTGAGATTACAGTGAAAATGAACTTCTACCAAGTCCAACATCATCATTGGGGCTAGGATTCAATTCCAGGAATGAGAATTTCACAAATTCGAGCTCTGAAACTCAGTCCCAATACCCAAGAATTTCAGATACTAGAGTCGAAAATCAAAGGTTGCATAACATAACCAACCACTGATTCACAGTTCTGGTCAGGCCTGAAAATAAGCAATCTGACATTTGCAGAATGAGGTCCCCAGAGGGTTAATTTGATGATGCTATCCCATACAGTAGGCCAATTTATCCTCTGGGTACCTCTTTCTGTTTAGTTTTGAGGCCCTGATTCAGAGTGAGGTTCACAGAGGGAAAATTTAGTGATGCTACCCTGCTTTGCAGGGTAGCATCACTAATTCACCCTCTGGGGACCTCATTTTGGAGATGACAGTCTACTTATTTTCTGGCTTGGTTCTGGTCTATGAATTTTCCTGATATCAGTACTGACTTTCATAACAATAGAAGCTTTGATTCCTAAGAAGGCTTAATGAATTTCCCAGGTATCATAACTGACATTTTGAACTGTGAGGCAGGAAATTCTGTTACAATGGAATCCTGTTAATTGAATAGCCACTTTGCCAATAAAAATTATTCAATTAACAGAAGTATTCAATTAACAGAATCGTGTCACTTTCCTGTATTCTAGAGATAAACTTAGCATTTATTCTTTTATATCTTGTTTGACAGAGCCCCGAGAGCTCTGTCAAACAAGATATAATAGATTAAATGCCTATACTGGATGTACTGTGGCCGAATAGGTCTATAAACAAAGGAAAACTGGGTAGTATCAGGGTAATTTCACGACATGTTACAAGACTTTTTACTCAATTAACAGGAGTTTACTCTATAACCTACAATCAATTATCAGGTCAAATTTGTACTGGATGTATGGTAAATGGTTTTATGTTGTTAAATTATATTCAATTAATAGGGATATACAATTAAGAGATATCCAATTAAGTGGGCTTCATTGTATCAGGATTAAACCTTACTTCCGATCAGAAGAACAAAATCAGAGAAAAAAGAAGAGATCAAGGGTTCACGACTTTTCATCACCTTCTGTCATATCTCCCATCACTCCCAGGAATTCTTAATTGAAGAGACCATAGAATAAGTGTCAGATGGAGAATGTACTCCTTCACTCTACAGGCTTCGTATGATAACAAAATTATAATGATTCTTGAAAGCAAAACAAGCATTTCACAAAAATATAAAGCAGTCAATCCAATAAAATACACGAGCCCCCCCCCCCCCCCCCCCCCCCCCCCCCCCAATGGGACTTAATTGCTCACTTGACAAAGTGGTTCAAAGAAATATTTTGGGTCACATTCAGTTAGTCATGGTTCATCAACACTACAGAGGAATGAAGTCATTAAATTATTCATAACTATGGTGTCCATGTCAGATGATTATTATCATAGGTCCTATTGACTGCTTCCAATTCGATCAGCTGTAGCCAAGCACTGCCAAACTTTCAAGGTGGCTATGTCACTACAGTTTGAAAGGCAAATTTTATGGAAAAACAGAGAGGAATGCATTTGATCCACTGGTGGATGTGATGAAGATTTTTTAAAGAATATACCTCATAATGCTTTAAGTTAAATTTTAGGCTCCAATAGAGCGCCCAAATTTTAACCCAGGGACCCGATTCAAACAACCTTGAATCTGAACCACCTAGAGATGTTGTATACCAACTATGAAAGGATTCTGAATGGTGGATCTGAATACTTTAAACATATTTTCATTTGCCATAACTATTGAGCAAAAAGGGATAGGAGGACAAGTGCTTTCCACTTAGTAGAAACCTCCGCTCCCATAACATGAATACAGAAAATGTTACAATGGCGAAACAAACAAGTTTTTGAAATTCATAAATGTAAAATAAACTATTTGAATGGGTTTATATATATATATATGTGCGTATGTGTATAAATAAATATGAATATGTAGCACTAAACAAAGACAGAAAAAGGAAGAAAGAAAGAAAGAAAAGCTGTTGATGTCCCTTGTGCATTCTGTATCTCTCTCGATTTGAATCAATTAATATTCAAAGCCAAAGGCCGCTTGGGCGCTGTTCTGATTAGGATGTGTTAAAATAATAAAAATAATAATAATAATAATAATAATAATAATAATAATAATAATAATAATAATAATAATATCATTTCTTCGCCTTCTGTACTACAGCTTAGGGACGTGTCTCATTAGATCCATGCTGATTCACACAAAAGATAGGGAAAACGCCGTGTCAGCGACTCAGGCCACAAACAGCGCAACCGTGACTATCATCGTGACTGCACAATCTGTGTACTGATGTGCTGGCTCAACGTCACCCCCGATGACGCGTCCATTCCATAACCTATATAATATTGAAGTATTCTATATTGAAGTGGATACCTTGAGTCAGCATTGTTTTACAAATATTACAAGATGGGAAACTCGTTGTCGAACCTCCCAGTGCTACAAATAAATTGTTGCACAAATTTAAAAATCAAAGTGTTAGTTTTGGTTTCTAACACCGGATCACCGTACAGTAGATTATCCACCGAATTCAGAGTAATATTAAGATTTGATAAATTACCAATAAGAGCGTTACGAGCGTTTGAATAAGATGGACAGACAAGGAAATAATGTTCTGCGTCCTTAACAACAGTTATACGATGTGGACAATATGGACATTCAGAGATGTAACTGAGGAATTTATCACTTTTCAGATCACTACAACCGGTCCTAATTCTACTGTGAATGATATTGTGTTTTCTAGAACCATGCGAGAAATATGCAGGTGGTCTGCACACGGGGGGCGATATGAGTTTTTTTAATTCTGTAAGCGATGAGCAATTTCGCACTGATTGGGATAAATTGTTGTACGTTTCCGTGCAAGACGGAAAGAATGATCGTTTAAATAGCTCAGTTCGCATGCTGTAAGGCATAAAATTTGACGAATTGCGGAGGTTATAAGACGATGTGTCACAAACCCGTGGTGGAAGAAGTTCTTGGAGAAAATCTGAAGCATCATTGTGTATGATTTTGTAAAAGATACACATCTTTTGAACGTGTCTTCTTGTTTCTAGATTATTCCACCCAACTTCTAACAAGAGGCGATCGCGTGATACTGATCGTGTCAGGCCCGATGCGATTCGAGCGGCATCGCAGTGTATATCCTCAAGGCGCTTCATTAAATGTTGCGGAGCACCGCACCAAACAGGACTACCGTACTCTAATATTGGTAGTACGAAAGCATTATACATCTTTCCCAGGATCTGTCGGTTAAAAATGTGCTTAAATTTTCTCAACTGAGAAAGTCTTGCACAAGCTTTTTTTACAGATATCACCAATATGGGCTTCCCAACTTAAGTTGGATTGGAGAGATAACCCCAAATGTTTGTGGACAGCAACAAAATCTAATGTTTCGCTGTTGAAAACAATATTTGGAAATATAACATCCCTGCTGAGTGTAAATAGTATTACGTTAGTTTTTTTAGCATTAAATGTGACCAACCACGCGTCAGCCCATTTGTTAATTTTTTGGAGTTCGGTGTTCATTTTAGACTGAATTCTATGAGTATCAGAAGATGACTCTGTCAGACAAGTATCGTCAGCGAACAGTCGAACAACAGACTCGATATAGTCGGCTATGTCGTTGATGTACACGAGAAATAAAAAAGAGCCAAGAACAGAACCTTGTGGGACTCCAGCTTCTATATCTTTATAATCCGATTTGCAGCCTTTAATTTTCACTCTTGGCCTTCGGTTTGTAAGATAACTATGAAACCATCGTAGGAGTGGACCAGAAACGCCATACTGCTTTAGTTTAAAAATTAATTCTTTGTGCCATACCCTGTCAAAAGCCTTGGAAATATCACAGAAAACGCCACAGGTTTGCATGTTTTTGTCTATTGCGTTGCAAAGGTTGTGATAGACTTCTATTAATTGGAATACGGTACTATTGTTCGGCAAAAATCCAGATTGAAATTTATAAAATAACCTGTTATTAAGGAAATATTTATGAATATCTTTAAAAACAACTCGTTCCATGATTTTCCCAATACAGCATAATAAGGATATAGGCCTGTGATTTTTGGGGTCGTATTTGTCCCCCTTTTTAAAAAGTGGAATCACATCAGTTAATTTCCACTGGTCTGGGTAGGCACACTCTGATAGGGATTTCTCGTAAAGAAGGAAAAGCGGTCTACTGACAGAAAACTTTGTTTCCTTCAACATTTTATGGCCCATTCCATCGTGACCGTTTGACTTGTTGGTTTTCAAGCTTTTTAGAATGTCGATAATGTCCTGTTCAGAAAAAGATATGTTACTTATGGATTGTGAACATCTATGTATAAAGGGTGGGAGTTTTTTGGAATGTGAGTTTAATTCACTGTTAATAATAAAAGTCTCGTTTAGGAGGTTTGCTTTTTCTGTGTCATTTTCGATTATTTCACAGCCCTCATCAGATTCACGCTGGAGATAGGAGATGCCCGCAGAGCTGGAAAAGTTGTTCAAAAACTTCTTAACAACACGCCAAAACTGCCGAGGTTCCGTATCATGAGATAAGGAATCGTCAACTTTTTCCAAATACGCATTTTTGGCAATTTTATCCATGTTGTTGACCTTGTTCCTGGCTGACTTATACTTTGCCCATAGTTGGGGCTTATTATTTTTCAAGGCTGATTTTCTAAGTCGGTCACGGTGGTGTAGCTCTCTTCTAATGGCACTGTCAAACCATGGTTTGTCATTTTTCCTCACTGTTATTGTGGAATTGGGAATGCAATGTTGTGCTATTTTCAAGAATTCAGAAACAAAGTTGGATACAGAATCTTTTACCTTTGGGGCTTTACATATTAGATTTTCCCAGTTTGTTTCAGCTATCATAATATTCATTCTTTCAAAATTGGCTTTATTGTAAAGCCAAACGTCGCGTGTGGTCACAGATTTGTTGCAACGTGTATGAGAAATGTGGGCATTTGTAGCTCTATGGTCAGATAACCCCAGTTCAAGTGTTCCTGAATTGACCACGCTGACTATGTCACTTACAATTATCGGATCTAGCAGTGACTGTGACGTGGTAGTTACTCTGGTGGGTTCCGTTGTTACGTTGTTTAGGTTGAACGATGTAATGAGAGAGTACAGTTTACATGTACTTTGAGGCTTCAGGAGATCAGAGTTGATATCTCCTGTAATAACTATTGCCGGGTCAATGGTTAATGCAAGATCAATTTTCTCTTCTAATTTAGACCAATATTCTGCAACACTTTCTCTCTCAGACCTGTACGTCACACATAAAAGAAATTTGTGGCTGGTTCCAACCTCGAACCAGAGAATGTCGTCGTTGAACGAGAGACCGTCTATTTCCTTGTGATAAATTTTGTCTGAGAAATACACTGCGATGCCACAACCAAACTGGTTCCTGTTGTGCGTGATCTGAATAAGATGTTTAAAGAATGTCCTCATATTGCACTAAATTAAACTTGGGGCTCCATTACAAAGCCTGAGTATTAACTCAAGGCCCCAATTTGTACAAACTTGAATCTGACCCCCCCTAGAGATGTTGCATACCAAATATCAAAACATTTTCACTGGTGGATCTGATGAAAAAGACTTTTAAAGAATATTCTTCATAATGCACTAGGTTAAACTTTGGGCTCCCATAGGGAGCCCCAAAATTAAGTGAGGGGCTCAATCTAAACAAAATTAAATCTGACATCCCTAGAGATGTTACATACCAAACATGAAAGGATTCCAACTGGCGGATCAAAAGAAGATTCTTAAGGAAATTTCCTCATATTGCAAATGAAGTTAAACATTGACCTCCAATATAGAGCCCAAATATTAACCCAGGGCCCCGATTTGAACAAATTTGAATCTGATCCCCCCAGAGATGCTGCATACCTAATATGAAAGGATTCTGACTGGTGGATCTGAATAAGAAGATTTTTAAAGAAATTCCCTCATATTATACGAAGTAAAATTTTTGACTACCATAGTGAGAACAAATATTAACCCAGGAACTCATTTTGAACAACCTGAATCTCACCCCCTCCCGAGATGTTGTATACCAAATATTAAAGGATTCTGGCGGGTGCATCTGAAGAAGATTTTTAATGAAATTTCTTCATATTGCACTAAGTTAAAATTTCGGGCACCCATAGGGAGCCCAAATATTAACCCTGGGATTTGATTTCAACAAACTTGAATCTGACCCCCCTAGAGATTTTGTATACCAAAATATCAAAAGATTCTGACTGGTGGATCTGAAGAAAATTTTTAATGAAATTTCTTCATATTGCACTAAGTTAAAATTCAGGCACCCATAGGGAGCCCAAATAATAACCCTGGGACTTGATTTCAACAAACTTGAACCTGATCCCCCTAGAGATTTTGTATACCAAATCAAAAGATTCTGACTGGTGGATCTGAAGAAGAAGGTTTTTAAAGATTATTCCCCATATTGCACAAAGTTAAAATTTAGGCCTCCACAGGAAGACCAAATATTAACGGAGGGACTTGATTTTGAACAAACTTGAATCCGACTATCATAACAATGATATATACCAAATATTAAAAGATTCTGACTAGTGGTTCTGAAGCTGAAGATTTTTAAAGCTTATTCCCCATAAGTTAAGATTCAAGTTCTTGTATTGGGCCCAAATATCAACCGAGGGACTTAATTTGAACACACTTGTATCAGACTCCCCCATGGATGCTGTACGCCAATTATCAAAAGCTTCTTATCAGATTTTTTTAAATATTTTGGCAAATATGCTGACTCAGCATTTTTTCAATGCCATCTACAGAACATCCTGACACGACTGATGGTAATCTTTTTCACCACTCCATTCTACTGGAAATAGGGACGTTTCAAAATATTTCTATTTTTAGCTCCTGGGGTTCCCACGTGGGACACAGGAAATGTTTTTGGCATGAATTGAGTACTTACAACTCAACAATAGTACATACTAAATTTGGTTCAAATCAGGCCATCGGTTCAGAAAACAGAAATTTTGGGTGGGGCTAAAAATCTTGCCCCTCCCATTACAAAGGTAAATATTGCTCCACAAACTTTGAACAAATTTGATTCTACACATCAAAAGGAAGCTCCACACCAAATATCAAGTCACCCACTGGTTCAAGAGAAGATTTTAAAAAAATTTGGAGCATTTCCCCCACTCCCTCCCTATGGACCGTGGAAACTTTATTTGACCAAACTTTAATTGGCATATGATAAGGACCATGCACATCAAACTCAGTTCAATTCGGCCCAGTGGTTCTGAGGAGGAGTCGATAATGTAAAGTTAATGCCATACAGACGCCGGACAATGGACAACGGATGGACAGACAGAAAGTGATTAGTAAAGCTGCTTCGGAAGTTTACTCAGGTGAGCTAAAAATGCTACCATTTTTCTCTTTCACATCAGTAATAAACACTTGAAGAAAATCTATTTTTTATTGCACAGTACTTGGAATCACATGAAAAATAGACTTTTAATTATATGTGTACAAGTGCTTCACTACACAGCAGAAAAATTTGTGTATAATACAAAAGAAAGTTACAAAAAAATTGATATATCTGTACACAAATATACAAAGTTTAAAATACAAATAATACTTCAACTTGGTTGATTACTTAACTGACTAATGGGAAAAATATATTCACTTGGGCTAAAAAAAGGTGTTTTGATTCTCAGACAATCCCTCATTGAATTTGAACCCCCTCAATGGGCATTTTTATTGCCTTTCAGTGTCTTCTAATACTAGTAGAAACCCAGGGAGACCAAAAACGTTTTACATTTATTGATTGATAGATATTTATTTAGTTGCATCTCCAATATGGTTGCCTTGTTACAATTTATGGGAGAGTGCCTATAGGCACTCTCCCATAAATTGTGACGAGGCAAATCTCCATAGATTAAATACTTTTACTTCAAAGATAATATCAAGAGCCTCAACAGAATATGAAGCCTTTGAATTGCAGTACCTAGTTTGTTTTTTGAGGAAAGTTTTATTTTTCACATTAAAAACAAATTTATTTGTATAAATATGGACTTTTTATATTTCTGTGTGTAAAAAAGACAGCCGAAATCCACCCCATGTTTGTTCACTTTCTGCAAAAATTAAAAATAAAACCCTCCCTTCCTGATTTGAAAAAAAAAATGCCTGAGAATCAATTAATTATTTTGTGTGGCCTTACTACTAATAATGTAGTTAAGAGTCTCAACTATGTACAAAGGATCCATCATCAGCAAAAAGATGAATAACAAGTCCTGCAATTAACTTCTTAACTACCACAAGTGATGGCTGATCTAAAGATAAACGACTGTGATCACAAAAGTTGTATTTTTCTGATCATGATCAGGTCGTACACTTACACACCAGTGAGTCAAGATTCCATAAATAAAATATTACAAAATCTATACTGAACAAGACCAATACCGGGTCTGGACCTGCGTCGCTGCATGCAATTGATTAAAGTATCGGCAAAGAGGAAGTGGCTGCATGGCAGATCTGAAAACTACATACACGATACAACTCAACATTATCAAGCTCCAGGTGAAATATTGAATGAATCCGTCACATAGAAGCCGAGAAAAGTGTGACGAAAAATTTCAATGTTCAGTGAGTACAGTCAAATTTCAAAGTATCGGCAAACAGGAAGTGGCTGCACGGCAGATCTGAAAATTTGATACATGATACAACTCATCATTATGAAGCAGCAGACTAAAATATAAAATCATTCCCTTTCATAGAAGCCAAGAAAACTTTGACGAAAGAAGTGTTTTGGACAGACTGACGGACGGACAGACTGGCAGACGGAGTCGAGCGGCTACTCAACCTGCTCTGCTGCTGGCGACACAGGTAAAAATCACAACACACAAATGTTTAAGATTCAATGTTCTCACACTCCTTTCAACAGGTGAGATTCTTGTGAGCAGGGGCAAGCTCAGATTTCCTATTGAGGGGGGCATAATTTTATTTTGGTGGGGGGGGGGGGGGCAGGGGCTGAAGGGGGAGGGGGTGATAGGTCAATACATGCCACAGGCATAATCAAAGGCCATAAGCCTGAGGTGGGGTGGGTGTTTAGGGGTCCCCGAGAAAATTTTGAAAATTCATTGCCCGGAGAGTGAATGTAGGGCCCTTTGGTATTTTAATTTTCCCATTTTGTGAGGGAGTGGGGGGTGGCACTGTAATGATGGGGGGGGGGGGCATTCCCAAAAGCCGCACCACCCCAGGGCCCCCTTGACTATGCCACCTGCATGTGAGTGGGGAGAAGTGTGGGAAAAACGAATTATGACCGGATCGTGCCACAGTCATGATCCAATCATGATTCTCTCGTCTCTTTTGTGATCACAGTACTGTATACATTACTAAAAGATCTAACGTAACCTCGGATACTTCACTCTTTGGAATGAGCTTACCACTTATTCCAATGAAGGGTCGTCAAAAGCTATATCTCCAAAAAAACTTTACACATATTTTAAACCCTCACTCCATGTAATGGCCATTTAGATACATATATCCAGCACTATTTACAAGAATCATTCAAATTTAATGATTTTCTCAATTTTTGCCCTTGAAATATAACTTGTTGACCCATTGTTTAACCCTTTACCCAACGAATCGTCCACATCCACCCGCATAATATGCAAATTCAGCAGCTGAAAAAATATTATTTTTCCAAAAATTTCAACAAAACCATATCATGTGACCCCTCTTTGGAACGAGCTCGTCGAGCTCGTTCCAAAGAGGGGTCGCATGATATGGTTTTGTTGAAATTTTTCGAAAAAATTTAAAAAATGATATTTAAAATAATAAATTTTGAAATCGTCTGCATTGGGTAAAGGGTTAAATGGGCTCATTGAGAGCATATCAATGAGTGGACATAAGTTATGTTTTGGAAAGAGCCGACTCGATTATGAAACATCATGATTGACTTCTGAAGAACAATTATCAATTCAAGTCTACATTAATTGTACTTTGTGACCTCCAGAAAACAACTATATAAAAAATAATATTTTTGGTCATTCATTCCTCAGGCAGGATATTCTTTAGGCATGAAGGCATGCTGCATGCCAAATACACTCCCAAGGACAACTCAGGACTCCTGACCACCTTGGGCCCAAACCTCTAGGTTTTGATCTGACATGGTTAATAGTCCAAGAATAGCTGTACTGAGATTTCAGAAGACAATTGAACTCCTTGGCAAAATTAGAAGGGCAATTATTTGTACTCCCATACTTTCTAGAACACCAGATCTGGTGTTACATGTTGTATCTTTATACTTCTTTCCCATATCAATTACAATGTATTTTGATATTCTACAACCTCTGAAATTCCTTACAAGCATGATGGGGAGGAGAGTAATAGCTAATAACTCATGCAGTGTGGAGTTACAATGTTGGGAAGCTGCTCATCATCGCACGATGGCTCTCTCTGGGTACTCTAGCTTCCTCCGCCTATAAACTGTACACCGACACAATATGTCCTTGGCTGTTAAACTGTTGTTAAACCATAATCAATAAATAACTATCTCTTTATTAATTTATTTGTGTTTACGGTCACATGGGCAATTACAGTACAGTTGCCTTGGACTGGTCGTAATCCACATATGGTCAGTAATGTCTACGCATGCATTTACCAGGTTATAAAAATCATCAGCAAAATTTAATTAATGAAGGGTTGTACCTGATTATTCATTAACTGGTTGAGTGGGGGGCAGTGGTGTTGCAATAACCGGTTCTCGTCAGATCACCGAAGTTAAGCAACGTCGAGCCCGGTTAATCCTCGGATGGATGACCATCTGAGCGATCGATTCGGACTCACGCGTTGTGTCCTTGGGCAAGGTACTTAACCCTGATTGTCCACATGGAGGCACGATGATGCCGTGTACTAAGGCATACTGCACGTCGAAGGTGCGCATGTCTTCAACCAATCTAATCCTGCCTGATCTGCAGTGCGGAGTTACGATGTTGGGGAGATGGCAGCTGCTCGTCGTTGCTCGGTGGTTTTCTCCGGGTACTCCGGCTTCCTCCACTCATAAAAACTGTCACGGTCATGATTAGCCATTGTGCATAAGTATGTGACCTTAAACACCAATAAATGAATAAATAAATGAATTAACTGGTTGAGTGACAGAAGCCACTATCAGGACTCGATTTTAAAGTGATGAAAGCCATAATAGTGGCTTTACAATGTTTGCACCAATTTGTTGTTGACTCAGGAGAAAAATATTATAAAATTGTTTTGTTACAGTTTATTGGAGAGTGCCAACTGGCAGTCTCCAATAAATTGCAACAAAATAATTAATTATGAGGAATATCTTGCCAAACTAAGGCTCCTTTTGAAGGTAGTGTGATATCTTTTAAAAAAAACAACAAAACATCACAGAGTAATCGCTTGACTAGACTGGTTACGTGAAATAATTCATGAGAGGTGAGGGACATTGTACAAACATGAGTGCATGACTGCGCACGAGTGTTTTACAATATAGTCCCTCGCCTAGAATGAATTATTTCACATAACCAGTCCTGTCAGGCGATTAGTCTGTTTTATTACTTTTCATTATTAACAGGGGGCACGGTGGCTCAGTAGGTAGAGATGCAGGCTGCAAGCCGAGAGGTCCTCGGTTCGAATCCCACCTGCGGCAACCGCGTTGTGTCCTTGGGCAAGACACTTCACCCCCAGTGCCCATGTGGGGGCATGGTGATGCTGTGCACTAAGGCGTACTGCACGTCAATGGTGCACCTATCTTCAACCAATGCTAACCCTGCTTGTGTGGAGTTAGTATGTTGGGGAGCTGACAGATGCTCGCCGTTGCTCGGCGGTTCTCTCCGGGTACTCCGGCTTCCGCCACCCATAAAACTGTCGTGGTCATGATTAGCTATTGTGCAGAAATATGTGATCTTAAACAGCAATAAATAAATAAATAAATTATTAACAATATTTATATTATTTAACCATTTACCTAACATAACAGCCAAAACCTGCCAGCGCTATTCTCAAAAATCGCCAATTAAGTTTCATTATTTTTTCATTTTTGTTTCTGAAACATAGGTTATGACCCCTCATTGGAACAAGCTCGTTCCAATAAGGGGTCATAACCTATGTTTTTGAGACAAAAAAAAGAAAATAATAGTTATTCAAGAATTTTTTTTGTTTTGCAAGTGTCGTCTGCTTTTCGTGTAAGGTAAAGGGTTAAAAAAAAACCCAAAACAATGAAGTCCCCATTACACCCAAAGCATCTTCGTTTGCGTTTGCATGCACGGATACATGACCCAATTGTTGATTGCATAATTCACTTGTGAAGTTATGATTTATAATCAAACCCGGAAATCCCAGTAAATGACACTTCGGAAAGTAATAAAAATGACCACTGAAAATAATTTAGCACTCTGCCAGTTAATTAAACTGTTGATGATTGTTGCTATAATTAGTGTAAGGAATCTATTATTATTATGTCCAGGGAAATACTGCCTGACCGTGGAACGTGACCAGTCCATGGCGACCATACTGTATTTAATGTCTAATAATAAAAGTGTGAGACTGACATGAAACAAAGTATTGTTGTAACAATCCATGTATTCTAGCAGTGAAGACAAATCATTATGATAATTATTTTCATACCTTTACCAAAGAATTCAATGAGTCATACAAAATACATTATTGTACCATAGTCCAGTTCTGAGTAAGAATACAACTAGCTAATACAAAGCAAATGTTTTGTACAGTACGGGGAAGCTATATGCATTATGAATTAGTAGAGAACAAGAGTATTTAACCCTTTACTTTACATGAAAAGCAGACGACACTTACAAACAAAATCCTGAATATTTAATTTTTTTCATTTTTTGTCTCAAAAACATTGGTTATGACCCCTTCCAAAGAGGGGTCATAACCTATGTTTTTGAGACAAAAAATGAAAATATAATGAAAATTAATTAGTGATTTTTGAGAATAGCGCTGGCCTGTTTTGGCCATTACATTGGGTAAAGTGTTAAAGCAGTCAGAATTTGTTCACAAACAATAAATTTGTTCAACTGAGTGAAGAGTGCTTGAAAGCATTCTTCAAAAAGTTAAAAAATTTATAGTAATTTATATATTTTTTATACTTACCAATGACCCAGACATAGCTGGTGCTAACTCTTAAAATATAGGGCCAAACACAAATTTTGCCCCCCAATCCCCAAAATTTGCATCTAAAACTAAAGAAAACATGTCCAGAAAGGCCCTCCACACCTCGCCCCCACTGCGCATGCGCAGTGTCAAGGACGTTCCGAAATTGGCGCCATTTATCATTCTAATAACCAGTGCCTGGTAAGCGCTATGTACTCAGCGGGGAGGCAAGAGTTCCCAACTCCTGGGAGGGCCATCCCCGTCTGGGTCATTGGTAAGTATAAAAAATATATAAATTACTATAAATTTTTTAACATTTTTATACTGTACCAATGACCCAGACATAGCTGAATAGTAAAAAGGCTGGAGGGCCAAGGACATAGAGCAAAATGGAATACGCTCAATAAAATAAAATAGAGTCATCCCCTGTAGGGAAAAGAAGTAATAGGCCTTACATGTATCTTTCTTATTTATGATAAATTAGAAAGATACAACACCTTCCAAAAATTGAGCTTCATACATCCATGTACTCTATTAATATCCAATAATCCTTATACTAATAATTTTTAAAGTAAGCCAATAATAAAGTAAGTCTAGAGAATAGAGACTCTTATACTCCTAAAAGTGTGTGAGAATTGCATAATAATGTCCGTTGACATATGCAATATTCAAAAGCTATACTTTAAAAACTAAGACTTGAATGAATTTTATAAACTTAAACTTCTCACTAAACAACCATCCCAATAACAGCTCAGAATTACTAACTCCGGAGGAGGTATCCCCTTGTTTTCATAGTAAAAACAGGTGACCCAAGGGAACACCCTCCCCCCCCCTTTTTCTTGCCCTGGGTCAAATAGCCCAGAGCGAAGAGGGCAGCCGAACGGAGACACTGCCGAAACAGACAGCCTACCTAGCTATAGTAGCAACTGTTAAGTGAATGACATTCTGAGCAGTAGATAATAGACCTAACAATAGAGGCCTCCAGAAATGGACTCGATATTTCTGAGATAAAATTCATGAATGGATGGCTGAGCGCAATGAGCAGCCTTCAAAAATCTATAATAGCAACACTATTAATGTAAGCCCAAGAAGTAGAAGAACTCTTACTTCAAGAGCCGAAATCTTAAGCACAACTGCTAAGCCAATGATATACCATAAGCAGTACGCTAGTTAATAGAATCGATTAACAATAAAATGGAGCGTAACGTCCTTCTAGACATCAAAGACAGAAGAAGCTTACGCCCTTGTAATAAACAGATATCTGTTTATAAATACATAAACTGTATCCGGAAAGAGTAAAGGCCTATGCCCATACGAAGACGGAAGGACCTTAAAATAATAGGTTCCGGATAAAAGGAGCCTAACTCTTATGCAACAATCCAACCTAAATAGTAACGGAAGTATTGATTCCGAAACTATGAAAGTGAAAATCATCCATCGATAGTGCATGAAACTCACTGACTCTACAGTAAAAGAGAAACCAACAGAATTACTGTCTAAAAGGTCAGAATTTGAAAACTACTGTTTCCAGAGGCTCAAATGATTACTTAGCTAAATAAGAACCGAAGTTAAAATCCGTATAGGAATTTAATCTAAAGATTCTAAGTCTATTTATCAAAAAGTTACTAACTGACTTAGATAAAGAGACAAAAGACTCAATTGTAAACTATCGTAGAGTGCATAGGTATGAGGTAACATAAACCTATAACCTAAATAACAACAGGCTGCAGTAGATCTTGTGAAACAAGTATACTAAAAACTAGCAATGCGTAGTATGGAGGGATCAACCATATGAACATAATGATCCCTACACCACGACGGAAGAGCCTCCACTTTAGTCGCATAGAATAGCGAAGAAGAGGATCTCCTATAGTAAGAAATCGCGTCCAAAGCTCGTCCAGTACAGTGCTAACAATGCAATACGGACCACACAACGGAATACATGAAGGTTGCGACCTTGCTGGTTGTGATAAAGATGACACGATTTACCCAGTGAAAAAAGATCCTCACATAGAGGAAGATTTCACGTTAAGATCCACAGTAGACAAGAGAGTAAATTACTCATGATCTCTGTGAAGATAGAGATGCTATCAACAGAAATGTATTGTGGTTGTTTATCCTAGCAATACCTGCTAAAACAACAGCGCCGGAGGATACGCGTATCCTATCATTGCGTCCTATAGATCAATAGAGCGTTAACAGTATTAGCTCAGAGATCTGGACAAGCCAACACATACGTCTGCAATTGATTAGCAAGCTGTGTCATAATAAAACATCATTGGGCGCTCCCTTAGATAGCAAATCTGATTGAATACTTGTTTGTTGAGAGTCCATTCTGACAGCAACAAGCGACCCGTAAGAGAACGGGAGTGCGATAAAACAATCAGACGACCCCGAATATGACGGACCAAAACTGAACTTGGTGTACAAGAACCAACAGACGGATTCTTTCCATTAAATTGAATAACGGAAACGAAAGAGTGCCTCCCTGGTTCCGGAGATACGCCACTACTGTCGAATTAAAGGACAGGAATTTGGGCATGCATTTCTGAATAATGTTCATGCAATGACATAAAGCAAGCCTAAAAAACATTATTCCGCGGAAGTTAAACTGATAGCTAAAAGACTGCGGAACCCAAAGACCCTGGCACTTCGAATCCGTAGGGATCAGTATATATCCCAATCTGTTTGACTGGCAACCGTCATAACAGCCACACTAGGGTCCGGCAACTGCGGCGGCACTCTCTGAGTCAACCACCGAATGTTTGCCCCAGTCTGAATCTCTTGTAACACTAGATAGACAAGAGAATGAATAAACCAAGCAATTCATGGATTGCCGGAAAGTTGCCGTCGAAGAGAAGCTCCTCCGAGAACGAAGCGACTCTGAGAGAGTTCTTAACCTACTATCCACGCGTGGATGTAGCTAGGGCTGCATCACGTCTAACCAACTCCAATCAGCCACTGAAGGGCGGAGTTATACGTGAACAAAATACAGCCCTCAAAAGAAATTACATTGAGAATAATATCCCGTAAATCTTTTCTTGAAGACGTAATGATAACGCCTCAGTAAGGCGGATTACGTATAATAAAGCGTCTAAGTTAAGTCTACTATACATAATGTCGTTCCCAATATTGAAATTGGAAAAGACATAAACGGCGAAAAAGAATATATGCAGTCTTAATCACACCGTCTAGACGCATATGAACTCTCGGTATGCCCTGCTCTGCCAAAATAAACTATATGTAAAAAAGATAAAATGGCAGAAATGAGCCACGCGGACAAGAAACTAAACTATCATGCTTAGTAGCAGGCTTGTATATATATATATATATATATAGCGTCGAAAAATAAAACACATGTTGTAATGACAATATTGGACTGCGTCGGTAAGTCAGGGACAAAGTCCCTGTACCGATCGAAAAATCCGAGTCCAATGACGCTATAAGTCTCTTATCCAAGATCGCAGCAATGAAGTCCGAAAAATAATCACTGGAAGAAATGCCAGAAGATATGAAAGGCATCTTCCGATACTACTAAAGGGAAAACTCGAAATCTATCGAATCCCTTTCGCCATCCTGTCGGACCCTATAAAGCGTTCGGTCGTCCGTAGCTTGATGCAACCGCGGACCGCACCGACCCAGCGCCGTCGGATAATTCCTGATTCGACCGAGAAACCGTCAATTGCTGGGATGCTGCGAAACAACTGTGCTAACTCGGATAGCACGTCCGTCACTGAGGCCTGAGGAGCTGCGGTCTTACGATGCATTGCCGCAGGAAGCTCCGAGATCGTTACCCCGTGCATACTTCCAATATGCGAGCGAACGGAGTGTATAGGCCTCGTGTCCCTTGGCTACCGGATGGCGCGACCTATTCGCTGTGGAATCACTGAATGCCGAAACTGATCGGATACTCGAGGTCACGTAGCCAATGTGCGGTCGTGTGCCCTGCTGTGAGGATGAGGAAGCATTAAAGACAGTCTCTCGGACTGTCAATATAACGGAGCGTCCCGAGCAACGGACATATGCTCCGAATGTAAAATATCTGAACCACAACATGCGGTCCCCTATGTTGTTGGATTCCTCCGATCTGTCCTCAATCTGCCGTCACTGGGTGAGTACTAAAGTAATTAAAGTGCTCGCATCACCCAAATCTCCTTCCTAGACCGCAACGGACGAACCCGGCAGCCGAACCATTCGATGAATGTATGCTACACCGGGTGAGCTAGCGAATGTCATTCCGTAAGCGATAGACATATTCCATGAGCACTTATTGCCGCTAACTCTTCATAAACTATGACGACAGAGGCACACTTTAGAAAGACATCTCCATAACTCTTCGAACAAGAAACCATAAATGCTTGGATAGCAAGCATAAAATAATAATATATATAGCGTCGTTCAATAATTCGAAAGTTTGTGTGACATTATTGGACTATGTCGGAACTGAGGGACGATGTCCCTGAACCGAACCAAAAATTTCTAAGTCCACCGACGCTATCAGTTTCTTATCCGGCATCGCAGCATATGTTGTTCCGAAAGGGAAAGCTTGAAATCCACCGAATCCCTTTCGGTATCCCGTCGGACCGGATGAAATTTTTCGGACGTCCGTACCCGCTTCCGCGGAGCGTCCCGACCCAGCATCGTCGGATAAAATATATGCGACAGATTCAGTTGATGCTGGGATGCTGCGATAAACTGTGCTATTAAGGAAAGCACGTCCGTTCCCGAGGCCTGTGCAGTAGCGGACTTACGATGCATTGCCGCTGGAAGCTCCGTGTACGTTGACTCCCGCACACTTTCTATGCGAACGTCCGGAGTCTGCAGGCCTCGAGTCCCCGGCTACCGACCCAGCGCTGTCGGATAATTCTCGATCCGACACCGTTTCTGTCGGCTGCTGGGATGCTGCGATAAGCTGTGCTATGTGCACAAGAACGTCCGGCGTCGAGACCTGCGGAGGCGCAGTCTATCGGTGCTTCGCCGAGGGCAGCTCCGCATCAGATGGCTCCCGCAAACTTCCTATGCGAACGTTCGGAGTCCATCGGTCTCGAATCCCTGGCTGCCGGATGGTGTGACCTGGTCGCCGAAGAATCCTTGATCGGCGAAGCTGGTAATATATCGGCGGTCACGCAGCCAAGGTGCGGTCGTGTGCGCTGATGAGAAGAGGAAGCCTTAGCAGTCTCAGCAGACTGCCTATACAACGGAGCGTCCCGAGCGACGGACGTATGCTCCGCTAACGACACATTTGTACCACAACATCTGGGGCCAGATGTTGTTGAACGAGAGAGGGGCCTCTCTCGCTTGCCGTCCGGATGGACCGGAACGAGCTATGAACCGGACTAAAAGGCTTCCTCCGTTCTCCCTCCGATCCGCCGTCACTGGGTGTGCATTAAGTTAATTTTATAGTGCTCGCATCACCCCAAAATTCCTTCTAGACCGCAACGGACGAACCCGGCTGCCGAACCATTCGGTGAATGGACGCTACACCGGGCGAGCTAGCGGACGTCAAAGGCCGTCGAACCTACTAGGGTCCTCTTAGGCAATTGGCGTATTACATGAGCACTTTTCCGCTAGCCCTTCATTAATTGTGACGACGGAGGCACACTGTTGGAAGACATCACAGATACATCACCCTAATCTTGATCGTCTGAAATAGAAATTGATAAAGTAGAGTGACCCTGCGGGGAAAGGACCGGAGTGTCCAAATCCCCAACAACATACCGTGACATACGCTTCCCATATTGTCATCGAAATCATACGATACAGAACAGGAGTTAATGCGAGTACACTGACCACATATAGAATGATAATAAGGTCAGAGGAAGACTTCCTCCTAAAACAATTGATCAATATCCTTTCAATGAGAAAAGAAAACAAGTCCTGGTACTCGCACTAACCCCTGGCAATCAAATACATAATAATAATATGATCCATTAATATAGAAAAAATAATTGAAATCAAAATATTTTGAAAAAATATTTTTTCAGAACAGCCCAAGTTTCTGAAAAGTAACGTTGAGCCCCAATGGATCCCAAGCCTAAGTGTGGACAAAAATTTTAAAAATATTTTAAACAATTTATTCAACACTTACGAACAATAATAATGTATCTAGTTATGATTAAAATAACATAAAGATATTATTATTTAGAAATCCCCCCCTCACACAGAGGGCTGTTGTAAATGTAAACAATGAGTGTAAAAACACTAAAATAAGACTCCAGGCACCCAGGCCCGAAATCAGTTACCAAAAATACACCATCTGATGCAAAACAGAGACTTCCAGGGAAGAAACTGCAGAACATCAGATGGTAGATGCAGAACACAACGCCTAACCACCCGTAGGTGAAGACGTAAACATGGGGAAAGAACAGAATTCATTCTGTTATTAAGCTAAAACTCCCAAGAAATTTTAGTAATAATAATTACAGAAACTATGCCAAAAGCATGGGAGAATAGCAAGGGGGAACTTAAAGGACAGGGAGAGAGGAAAAACACTTGAAAAAACAGTGTAACTAAATAATCAGAATGACAACAAAATGGCTGCTGCCTTGAAAATAGGTAACTTAACATAATTTCATTAAAAAATTTTAAGTTACAGCCCTGATAATATTCTGTCACACATTCTTTTCCTCTCCTCCTTTTCTATCCTCCTTAGAATCACCATTTCACTAATATTTATGTGTCTGGCATCATTTAAACTGAGATTTAAAAGCACAAAGATCAGTCAGATGTTAACTGATGAAGGGCCAAACTTAGAATGATAAATGGCGCCAATTTCGGAACGTCCTTGACACTGCGCATGCGCAGTGGGGGCGAGGTGTGGAGGGCCTTTCTGGACATGTTTTCTTTAGTTTTAGATGCAAATTTTGGGGATTGGGGGGCAAAATTTGTGTTTGGCCCTATATTTTAAGAGTTAGCACCAGCTATGTCTGGGTCATTGGTACAGTATAAAAATATAGTATTTATTTATTTATTGGTGTTTAAGGTCACATATTTTTGCACAATGGATAATCATGACCACACATGAGTATCAACTCAAGACCAGGGGTGAGCGTTAATAAGCCATGTTGCCCATTTTAGAGAGGGTTTGCACCTCCCAAGCATTAATGACTGAGTCCTATTTTACCAGTAAAACAGAGCCTGTGTACTGCAGTGAACAGGCACTGTTCACTTCCCGGGGTTCCTGTCGGGACAACAAATAGTATATTTATTTATTGGTGTTTAAGGTCATATACTTATGCACAATGGCTAATTATGACCGTGACAGTTTTACGGGTGGAAGAAGCTGGAGTACCTGGAGAGAACCACCGAGCAATGACTAGCAGCTGCCAGCTCCCCAACATCGTAACTCTGCAATGTAGCACAGGCGAGGTTAGATTGGTTGAAGACATGCGTACCATCGATGTGCAGTACGCCTTAGTACACGGCACTTTATCCTGGTTACCTACATGGGGACTAGACGATGCCATGTACTATGGCGTACTGCACGCCAATGATGCACATGTCTTCAACCACTGTAACCGTGCTTGAGCGGAGCTTGAACAGAGTTAGAATGTTGAGGAGCTGACAGTTGCTCGTTGATGCTCTGAGTTTCTCTCCGGGTACTCCGGCTTCTCCACCCGTAAATCTGTCATAGCCATTGTGCATAATTATGTGACCTTAAACACCAATAAATAATAAAATAGCTAAATGTGAAGCAAATGCAAAGAATAATGAAGCTTTTGTTGTGGTATCAATAATTTTTCATAGGGCCATGATAGCAGCCCCCTCTCTCCCACCCCCACCCCTCCCCCCATCACCAGAGATAGTTCTATAAATATTCCACAGTACTGTAATCACAAAACCAGAGAGAATTTTCATTGGGTGATAATCTGGTAACATCCAAAACCAGCCAGCGATATTCACAAAAATCACCGATCACTTTTCATTAGTTTTTCATTTTTTGTCACAAAAACATGGCTTATGACCTCTCATTGGAACGAGCTCATTGAGCGCATTCCAATGAGGGTTCGTAGGCTATTTTTTTTTATGCAAAAAAAAAAATCGCAAAGGGTTAAACAGACACTGCCCCCACTATCTAGAGTTCCCAAGGGAAAGGGGGCAAATAATTTTTGTCAATCTACTTCATATCTTCGGCATGCAGTTATTTTTCCATATGGAGTTGTCTTGTCACAATTTATGGGTGAATGCCTGTAGGCACTCTCTAATAAATTGCAACAAGCTAAAAGCATGTGAACAAATTTTGACTGAGAATAACTTTTCACTCTACCCGTTATTGCATAAATACAGGCATGCGGGGAGGGATTTTTCGTGCTTACTATTTCATTCCCTGAAAATAAAATAATACAAAAGAAAATTCAATCCCCCACCCCAATTTCCCACCAATTTGAAAAAAGACAATAGGCTGATGAAATCGTTAGATGTGTACCCATACATGCAACTAGTAGCAAGGTGTATGATGGAAGGCCACCCTGGATGCCAACATTATGTACACCATATATGGTATGGGTACATATAGAAATGGATTGGAGGAGTGCCTAATTTGAAGGATAAAGGGTTATATCTCCGGATCAAATTATTAGATTTACATAAAAACTATACAGCTCAGCACATCAGTAACCTGAATACATATATAAAGTAACCTGATAATCGGATTAATATTTATTGATTTATCACATGCCGAAGAAATGGATTGGAGTAGTTCTCAATTTGAAGGATGAAGGGTTAATATCACAGGATCAAATTATCAGATTTACACCAAAAACTATATAGCTCAGCACATCAGTAACCTGAACACATATATGAAGTAACATGACAAACGGATTGATATTTTTTGAGTTATCTCATGCCAAAGGGATTGGTGGAATTTTCAATTTGAAGGATAAAGGGTTAATATCTCAAGATCAAATTATCAGATTTACACCAAAAACTATACAGCTCGGCACATCAGTAACCTGAACACAAATATAAAGTAACTTGACAATCCAAGCAATATTTTTCAAGTTATCGAATGCCAAAGAAATGGATACAGATGCCGGATGGACAGACAGATGGACAGATGGACAGACAAAGGATGGACGAATGACGGATGGCCATCCCGGATGCCAGCATTATGTGTACCATACATAGTATGGGTACACATAAAAAGATCTGATGATAATCTAAGTATTTATTTTTTTTATAGTAAGCCATAACTTCCCAAAAGAAATATGTTTTGTACAGATTACAAATACAGAGAGTTGGATAATACCAGATCATTTAGTTATTCTGTGATCATGAGCCTTTTACAGGTGGGTAATTGTTATCATAGCTTGAAACTATCAGAGATATAAACAGCAATTTCCAAATTGACTTCTGTAAATTAAATATCTTCTTGAAAGAAAAAAATAAATAAAACTGACTCAAGATATCACATAAAAATATTTGAGCTACTTCAGAATTATTATCAGAATTATTAACCGGTAGAGTGCAGGATGCCCATATTTGGGCTTTACTCAGATGTGTGGGTACAGTGGAGCCCACTTAATTCGGATATCTCTTAACTGAATAACCCTGTTAATTGAATACAAGTTCCCAATACAAAACTATTTACCATACCTCTGGTACAAATTTGACCTGTTAATTGAATATAAGTTACAGAGAAAACTTCTGTTAATTGAATAAAAAATTGCGACATCGACGCCGTAGCTGAGATGGGTGGTGCAATCTCAAAAAATTCTAAGTTCATCAAGGGCCATAACTCCAAGAAAAATACTTGGAACAACACATGCATTGAACAGTGGCTAGACATCAATAAGATACACTTGCATGCCAAATATAAAGTCATTCCATCAAGTATTTCAAAAGTTATTGAGTTTTGAAACTCATTGGTCACAGACAGACCCACAGACCGACCAACCGACAGACTGACTGACAGACCGACATTGCCACTTATAGAGCTGCTAGTCGCAGTTAAAAATCTTGTAACCTGTCGAGAAATTACCCTGACTCTCCCCAGTTTTCCTTTGTTTGTAGACCTATTTAGCCTCAGTGTATCCAATACAGGCATTTGATCTACTATATCTTGTTTGACAGACCTCATGGAGCTCTGTCAAACAAGATATAATAGATTAAATGCTACGTTTATCTCTAGAATACAGAAAAGTGACACAATCCCTGTTAACCCTTTACCCAACGCAGACGATATCAAAATTTATTATTTTAAATATCATTTTTTTCAAATTTTTCAAAAAATTTCAACAAAACCATATCATGTGACCCATCGTTGGAACGAGCTCAACGAGCTCGTTCCAACGAGGGGGTCACATGATATGGTTTGTTGAAATTGTTTGAAAAATAATATTTTTTCAATTGCTGAATTTGCAGATTATGCGGGTGGATGTGCCGATTCGTTAGGTAAAGGGTTAATTGAATACTCCTGTTAACTGAATAATTTTCATTGGCAAAGTGGCTATTCAATTAACTGGGTTCCACTGTACCATAGCTTATAGAGTTCATTTTCAGTGGAAGTTCTTCATATCATCTTCAAATTGAGATTGTTTTGTCAGATGGGATTTGCTTTGTTACAGTTGACTGGAGAGTGCCTATAAGCTATAACTAATAACAAAGCAAAGACATATGAACAAATTTTGACAACAAAAATAATTTAGCACTCTACCAGTAAAGGAATGCTTAATTTTTGCACTTAGTTATAATAATGAAAAAGCTAAATTGACTAGAAAAAACAACCATGTACATCACATGTCATCAAAATGATGGATTTGAAAATCCTCAAAAAACAAAAGTATCTTGAATAAATAAATGCTCCAAAATTAAAAAAAAAATGCAAATTTTATTTATACATAAAAGTGATGCAAATGCACTCATTAATTCAACTCCCTCAGACCTGTATACATCAATGAATTATCTAAAAATCTGATGCAAATGCACTCATTAATTCAACTCCCTCAGACCTGTATACATCAATGAATTATCTAAAAATCTGATGCAAATGCACTCATTAATTCAACTCCCTCAGACCAGGATACATCAATGCATTATCTAACAAAATAGGCCTGCCATTCTGCAAATCTCAGGAGAGCAACGTGAACCCTCCTGGGAACATATTCAGGAGTCCACTCCCCCATAGTAAAACTTTTACTACAATGGGAATCTGAATATCATAGGCTTTTCTTTAATATCATCCACTGGGAGCTGATATCCATCAAAGGTCTTTATCTGACTTTGAGAAATTCTTTGGTCTCAGAACAATTATAATCGATAAGAGGTCCTGTTGCTAATAGACAAATTACTTTGACAGCAGTTGTTAGTTAAGTCTAGAGACAAACAAGACTTAGCTAGAAAGCACTGTTCAGCCAAGCCAGAAAATAAGCAGACTGGCATCTGCAAAATGGGGTCCCCAGAGGGTGAATTTAGAGATGCTACCCTGCACAGCAGGGTAGCATCACTAAATTTACCCTCCGTGAACCTCAATCTGAATCAGGTTCTCAAAACTAAACAGAAAGAGGTACCCAAAGGATAAACTGATGCACTGTATGGGATAGCATCATCAAATTCAGCCTCTGGGGACCTCATTCTGCAAATGTCAGCCTGCTTATTTTCAGGCCTGTGTTCAGCTACTAGACTAACAGGATGTGTTGTGAAGTAAAATTCTACAAAATTGCCCCACCACCAAGGTAAACTGACACACTGTATGGGATAGCATCATCAAATTCACCCTCTGGGGACCTCATTCTGCAAATGTCAGGCTGCTTATTTTCAGGCCTGTGTTCAGATACTAGACAAACAGGCTGTGTTGTATAGTAAAATTCTACAAAATTGCCCCACCACCAAGGTAAACTGACACACTGTATGGGATAGCATCATCAAATTCACCCTCTGGGGACCTCATTCTGCAAATGTCAGGCTGCTTATTTTCAGGCCTGTGTTCAGCTACTAGACAAACAGGCTGTGTTGTATAGTAAAATTCTACAAAACTGCCCCCACCACCAAGGTTAAAGAGGGAGGTTTCATTATTAGATTTATTCTTTTGAACATGTCTTTTAGAATCCAAAGTCTGGAAATAACCCATAAATGACCATTTAGGTTACATGAGGGTCACGTCCATTGTAAAATACGCAATCGAACTACAGGTTACGACAAAGTAATACAACACAACTTTCTTAAATTACTAATCTCGCATATTTTACGAGAAAGACTTGACAATCTTTCAGAACTATCTCAACTCAAATGTAGCGTATTGCATCCTCATATGAATAGAACATAATGCTGTTTCCATCTTAAAAGAATTTTCACCCAAATAAATAGCAACAATAGTGGCTGACATTTGTATAGGCAGAAATCTTGTTAACACGTAATAAAGCATAACTGGCATAATAAAAACAGAGAAGGCTGAGAAACATCACAACACCCTTTTTCCTATGAGTTATCATGATACTACAGTTAAAACTAGAAGTCCTGTCATGAACTGTGCACTTATTTAGGCTTAATTGTGCGTAGGAATTGCACGCAACTGCCATATCGAATGACATCCAAAGTGCGGCAGGTTCTCCTGGTCACTCATAGCAAACACAGGCAATGTTTCTGCCAATGGACCTCCGGGTTACCCGGAGGTCCATTGGCTGAAACATTGCTTGTGCGCAGGCCATATGTACAGATTTCGATAGCCTTACTATGGTCCTAACGTGTATATTAACGCGCAGATCGACGTGCTATGTGTGTGCATTTCATGACAGGACTTCTAGTTTTAACTGTATATAGCGTAACCTGGAAACGGGTTATGATATATAGAGGATATCTATGCTGTTTTAGTGAATATCAGGAATTATCTCGTAAGTGTGGACCTGAAAAATATTTTCAGGTCCACACGAATGAGATAATTCTTGAAATTCACTAAAACAGCGTAGTTTTCTTTTTATTATATGCTATGTGACATTTTACTGCGCAATATTCAGCCTAATTCAACTGCAAACAGTCTCAAGACAATAATAAAAAGCTGCTGATCATTCCCTCAAGGTGACGTAATGCGCTGAAGTGTGACGTCATTTAGGAACCTACTGAAAAAATCATCATGTGGACCTGAAAATATTATTTTTCACTTGCGCAAGCGCTTGTGAAAAATAAAACTTTCAGCTCTACGCTCATGAGATAATTCCAGATACTGACCAAAATAGAGTAGATTTTCATTTTTATTATATGCTACGATACATTTTATTGCACAATGTTCAGCCTAATTCGACCCCAAATGCACACCTTTCAAAACAATAAAGATCAGCTGATCATTCCTTGAATGCGACGTAATTAGGCATAGCATGACGTCATTTAGGAAGCTACTGAGGAATATTTCTTGATATCTATCAAGTCGATAGATAACGAGAAATATCTTTTAGATAATTTGCGATAATTCACAGGCTAGCATATAATAAAAGCACTTTATTTCCAGACCTGGAATCCCTTAGTTTATCAAGATTCTTCTTGGTGGGCATTTTTCACCCTGCATATTTTCAAATCAGGTAGGCCACAGTGGGCTAGGGTGTTCACTCGCCTCAAAATGACAGGCCTGACAAAATCTGTGCAGGGCTATACACAAAACCATGTATCAAGTTTTTATAGATCATTGAAATAGGGGATACCTTCCGATCTACAATTGTGAAATTATACAAGGCTTGCAGAGAAATTACTTCTGATATTTCCTTTGCTTGGTGGTCAAGGTCACAAAATTTTGTAACCAGCATTATCTATCGAGACACAAGTTACATAAATTCAATATGGTTAACTCTAGGGCTGCACGGTATTTCAATAAACCGATATATACCGGTATTCAAACCAATATCGATTGAATACCGGTGTAATTACAAAAATATTGGTTTATCGTCGTTATTTATTTACCCACAATTTAATTTTCAAGATGTCTCGAGTTTTTGAACTGGAGCTCAGAATGAATAATATTATCGCTTTACCCAAGGAATCGTCAGCATGTGTCCACGTAATATACAAATTCAGCAGTTGAAAAAATAAGTTTCAAAAATTTCAACAAAGCTATATCATGTGACCCCTCATTGGAACGAGCTCAACGAGCTCGTTCCAATGAGAGGTCACATGATATTGTTTTGTAGAAATTTTTGGAAAAACTTGATTTAAAATAATAAATTTTGATATCGTCTGCGTTGTGTTACCGCATGTTGATTCGTTCCGACTGTGATGCCTCAAGTCTCGATTGTAGTACTTATGTTCATATATCTGAACAGTTTTCGATATACTGGTATACCGTGGTATTTTTTTGAATACCGATACCGGTATTCTGCTTTGAATATCATGCAGCCCTAGTTAACTGTATGTTCTGTTATGCAAAAAATTTGCATGACCTGGTCAATCAGGTTTCTAAGTTTTAAATATGGATCTCAATTTCTAATCAAGTAACAATACATGATTTCTCAACAAAAGGCTGTTTCTGAACTAAAAAACATGGCAAATGTTACGTCGTGCAAAACTAAACCAATAACGTAACACTGCTGGTCATGCTGCTTCAATGATATAATCTATTCTGGAGAGAGCTCAATGTCATTGTATACAATAACTATTGGTAAGTAAATATTGTTAAGTGACACACAAGGGTATAGATCATGGAAACCGATATGTAACCTTGTGAGTCACTTAATAATGGAAGTGGATCTAAAAGGCCTTCCCAACAGTGTATCACAAGATAGCATAACATTAATATGGAAGGAACTCTATACATGGCCAGTGATCGTCGGATTCGACAATGTCCAGATCGCATTTAGATGAGTGATGATGTCATGTTTTGTCCAAGACTACTTAGTTTAAACACATTTTTGACCAGTATGTAAACTAGGAATTTGTCTGAATAAAGGACAATCTTTAACTGAGAGAGTATGGTACTAAATTATTTTGAGTTGTAAAAATTTGTTCACATTTCAACCTTGTTACATTTATTTATTTATTTATTTATTTATTTATTTATTTATTTATTTATTTATTTATTTATTAGTGTTTAAGGTCACATACTTATGCATGATGGCTAATCGTGACCATGACAGTTTTATGGGTGGAGGAAGCCAGAGTACCCGGAGAGAACCAGCGAGCATCGACGAGCAACTGTCAGCACCTCAACATTCTAACTCTGTTCAAGCTCCACTCAAGCAGGGTTACAGCGGTTGAAGACATTTGCACCATCGACGTGCAATACGCCCTAGTACATGGCGTCATCGTGCCCCCATGTAGGCAACTGGGATAAAGTGCCTTGCCCAAGGACACAACGCGGTCGTCCTGGATGGGGATCGAACTCGGGACCTCAAGCATAGAAGTCCAACAGTCTACCACTGAGCCACCGCGCCCCTTGGCACTCTCCCATAAATTTTAACAAGGCAATTCCAAACAAGTTAAATAATTCCATTTCAAAGACAAAATGAAGTATATCCCGGATTAATAATGAAGCCTTTCAGTTGGGGTACCTAAACTTCATCATGAAGCTCAAATGTGGACATCCAACACTTTACCAGTCAATCAGTAGACATTTGCATGAATTTGGCTTCACATAACAAACACCAGAAAGAAACTAGCATTCTTGTGATACACTGTGCCTTGAAACATTCATTTGTATGATACCTAAGGTGTCTGGATACTTAGTCATCAAACATATAGACATCTACCAGTTTGCACATACTCAGCCAATAAAAACACAAGGGCCTAACAACCAAATCTGTGGTTCCTGAATACTGACTAGTCCACATGATTACTAATGGGTTAAGTATATTCCTATATTAGAATATCTACAAAGCATGGAACTCCATGAGCCACCCCCACTCCCTCCAGTTATAACAAAACTATGCACTCTTATTTCAGCAAGCCTGTCAAACACACCCAAATGAATGAGTAATAAGCAACGGTTGATCAGAAAAGAAATTAAATTTTCGAGATATTTAGCAAAACATTTGGCAATGACATCTTCAGCTGTTGTTAGGTAAACAGTCAGCACATAAAAAAAATACAATGCAAACTGAATGTACAGTACATGGAGAGTGTATTATCTCTAAATCACCCGCAGAGTGCAGATTCCACCCAAACAATAATTGCAAATTTTTTGCAAAGCATAACCAGCACAGCACAGTTTCAGCCAATGGACCTCCGGGTTAAACCCGGAGGTCCATTAGCTGAAACATTGCTTGTGTTTTTTTTGTCGATATGTACAAAATTTGAAAGTTATAGCTTGGGTGATAACTCCACTCCACGGGTGATTTAGTTACAATCCGCTCTCCACGTACTGTATGAAACTCCATTAATTGAGAGTATTTTTTCAAAATCTGACATCAGTAGGTTCATGTACATGTTTTCTGTCAATAACAACACAATGTATACAACTCGACACTTCAAAGTAACAATTCAAACAGTACATATAGAAATATGTCAAAATACATTTTTACAATTTTTTCCATTTTCATTTTCAAAAAACTATCTTAAGATCATTCAATTAAAACAAGCTTAGCCCTTAAGAGCACCGACAAATTATGATAAGCTGCACTAAGCTATTACCTGCAAGTCTTGGGGCTTGGCAGTGGTTTCCTGTCAAGATTCGGCTGACAAACTGGACTAGAAACCACTGCCTCTGCAGGTTAAGTATAAACTGGAAGAATTCATTATGGTCTAAATCCTATTAGTCTGTTCAAGTTTGATTTAGGCCCTTTTAGGGTTCATGGACTTGCTCTATTGAAGGCGAACAACCTATATTTTGATAGGAAATGATAATTTTTTATATATCAATATCGATTTCAGTATTTTTTGCCAATTCTGAGATAAAAAATTGAAAAACATGAGAGGCAATGAAAAACATGTGCCAATGCCCCAGACTCCCCAAGAATTTTTCTAAGTCAAAAGCGTGAAAAAGTGCCATAACTCTGGAAAAAATGTGTGGAAGAAACTCGCTCTACACAGGTATTGTCCACCCTTGATGGTCCATCACATCACCAAATATCATTCAAATCAGAGCAGCAGTGGCTGAGATACAAGGAAAAATGTTGGTACGAACAGACAGATCCATGGATGGATGGGCAGACAGAGTTCTCCACTATATACCACTTGAACTTTTCAAGTCAGGGGCATAATAATAAGAATTTTAAGTTGCACAGGAGTTGCCTGGTTTGTTTAATTACTGAAGTTTAGGGTCACTTTAAGAATATATGCCTCATATAGGAAATGAGACATGAATATAAAGTCAAGTATAGCCGATTATTTATAATTATGCTGCTCACTTTAACTCTTAACCTGTTTAGTATTTTTGAGATACTTTTCATCAAATCTAGTCATGGCTGCTTAACAGCAGCCATGACAAGATTTGATGCAAAATTCAACTAAATGTAACTCAAGACATCATTGGTGAAAAATCCATGCCATTTACAGAGAGAAACAAGCCAAGACCAATACCGGGTCTGGACCTGTGTCGCTGCATGCAACTGATTACAGATATGAACAGACTTCAAAGTATCGGCAAACAGGAAGTGGCTGCACGGCAGATCTGAAAATTAGATACACGATACAACTCATCATTATGAAGCAGCAGACCAAATATAAAATCATTCCCTTTCATAGAAAACTTTGACGGAAGAAGTGTTCGTCTTTTCAAGTCAGGGGCATAATAATAAGAATTTTAAGTAGCACAGGGCTTGCCTGTTTTGTTTAATTACTGAAGTTTAGGGTCACTTTAAGAATATATGCCTCATATAGCAAATGAGACATGAATATAAAGTCAAGTATAGCCGATTATTTATAATTATGCTGCTCACTTTAACTCTTAACCTGTTTAGTATTTTTGAGATATTTTTCATCAAATCTAGTCATGGCTGCTGTTAAGCAGCCATGACAAGATTTGATGAAAAATTCAACTACATGTAACTCAAAACATCCTTGGTGAAAAATCCATGCCATTTACAGAGAGAAAATTTTATTAACCCTTTACCCAACGCAGACGATATCAAAATGTATTATTTTAAATACAATTTTTTCAAATTTTTCAAAAAATTTCAACAAAACCATATCATATGACCTCTCATTGGAACGAGCTCGTCGAGTTCGTTCCAACGAGGGGTCACATGATATGGTTTTGTTGAAATTTTTTGAAATATAATATTTTCTCAACTACTGAATTTGCATATTACATGGGCGGATGCGGCCCATTTGTTGAGTAAAGGGTTAAATGTGTCCAATTTTCCATATTTCAGTGGCAAGAGAAATCCTGTCATGTAAGGAGTTAAAGGACTCTCACCTCAGGCATTGGTTACAGGTCCATTTATACCAGCAATGTAGAACATGTTTGTCACTGTAAACAAGCCCCAATCCAACATTTTGGGTTCTCAAAGGGAAGGGGTGGGGGGTGGGGGGAGGGATCCAGTAGGCAGAGGCGCCGGCTGCAAGCTGAGAGGTCCTCGGTTCGAATCCAATCAGCAGCAACCGAGTTGTGTATTTGGGCAAGACACTTCCCCCCGCCCCCACCTTTGCCCACGTGGGAGCATGGTGGCATTGTGTAGTAAGATGTACTGCACGTCAATTGTGTACTTGTCTTCAACCAACGCTAACCCTGCTTGTGTGGAGTTGGTATGTCGGGGAGCCTGACAATTGCTTGTCAGTTGATTGCTGGTTCTCTCTGGGTACTCCGGCTTCCCTCACCCGTAATACTGCCCGATACGATGAGGCGACTGGCTTCTTCTACCCGTAAAACTGTCTGGCACGAGGTGACCCTGGCTGTCAAAAGTGTTGTTAAACCCCAATAAATAAATAATCTCACAGGGAGAGGAATATTTTGTTTTTAATTTTCAGAAAACAACACGAATACAAAAAGGTGCTCAAAATCCATTCAGGTTTCCCTCAATTGGAAGACTAATTTACAACCAAAATAATAACGAGATAACAGTTTACACCTGAATAAACAACACAAATGAAAAAGTACATAAATATATACAAAGTTTTAGCTATTACAGCAGTGCCACCAAAGTTAAGCAACGTCGAGCGCGGTTAATAGTTGGATGGGTGACCATTTCAGCAACTGATTTGCACTCCCACGTTGTGTCCTTGGGAAAGGCACTTAACCCTGTTTGCCTACATGGTGGCACGATGATGCTGTGTACTAAGGCATACTGCACGTCAAAGGTACGCATGTCTTCAACCAATCTAACCCTGTCTGTGCCGCGGTGCAGAGTTCAGAGTTGCGATGTTGGAGAGCTGACAGCTGCTCGTCGTTGCTCGGTGGTTCTCTCTGGGTACACTGGCTTCTTCCACCCATAAAACTGTCACCGACATGATATGATTCTGGCTGTTAATGTGTTGTTAAACCCTAATAAAAAAAAAATTTTAAAATGGAGCAGTGCATCCAATCAGGAAGTTCAGTTGCAGACACTTTTGTGCTTCTTACTTATTTCACAAACTTCTTAGAAATATTTTGTTTCAAATATACCCCCACCCCCCACTCTGTACTGTTTATTTATTTATTTTTTGGTGTTTAAGGTTACTTTCAGCATCTTTTGCTGTATCACGACTGTAGCCTAGGTATAAAGTCAAGTTTAGCAAATTGTTTAAACCTATGTTGTCCACTGTAGAGGCCTTGCACCACAGGCATCAGAGACCAGATCTATTTTACCAGAAAAACAGAGCTTCTTTCCTATAGTGAACAAGCACTGCTCCACTTCCTGAGTTCCCTCTGAGAAATGGACTGTTGGTACTAAATCATATTCGGTTAACAAAAAATACCTCAAACATCTTGGGCATTGTGACCTTTGACATTCTAAGGGGACAAATAATACTTTGTGAAGGCTGGAACGCAAGAGACTTTACAACCAATCAAACATATATATTAACACTTTGAACCCTGGTGGTATATTCCTTATCAATTCAATGGTAGAAATCAGAAGAGTCCATATTCAGTACTTGGGGGTAGACCAATTAATATTTTCAAAGTGCGGCCTTCAGGCTGTATGTTGAAAATATTGATTGGTCTACCCCCACACATTCACTTTGCAGCCATCCTACTTAACAAAATTTTGATGTCCAAACCCAAAAATTATACTTTCAATTTCCGGTTGACGTCATCGGAGAGAAAAAGCATGTAAAAACAACGCCGTCTAAAATCAAATAACGAAAAAGATCGCCTTCATACAGTATACTGTTATTAGATAGAGATTGCACAGCTGCCATATTCAATGCAAGGTATCATGATACTAGTCCAAACATGGCCTGAAAGTCCGTAATATAATTTTTGGGTTTGGTATGTCCTTTGAAAGGACGTACCAAACCCAAAAATTATATTACAGACTTTCAGGCCATGTTTGGACTATCATGATACCTGTTGAAATTTCTCAGAATTACGATTTTGTTTTTCGATGGAAATTCGTGGTAACAAGTGATTTGCACATGTCTGTCGAGCATGGAAACCATCTTCAATAAAAAATGCAGACAGTGTTGTCCTCTTCCAAAATGCAGTCCCATCGCTGTATTCGAATGTGTTTTGAATGCCTAGCTTTGTTCTTGGATATATGAAGCATATTTGGCCATAAGTTGTTCTGATGAAATATTATTTTATTATCAGTTCTGGTGTGAATACAGGAGCAGACTTCCAGGAACCAGTGGTGCCTACAGTCTACTCTATCTGGGCCGGAAAAGTGACCTCTCATGTTCAAAGGGTTAACTGATGAGAAATATAGACTTCTTTCAAAATATCATTTGTATTTTAGTTACAGATTTCACTTTCACACTCATATAAAGCAGGTTATTTAACTGCAAACTGTAAACAACTGCCTTGAATTGTCCTGATCCCCGGTTAAAGTTAACTAATTGCGACTTTGATCACATGGTTTTGCAACAGAACCAGGTGTCCCTACATGCAGACTTTGAGTTAACTCACAAGTTACATTCTAAGCATCTTGGTACTTGTATATAGGCAGCCAAGACTTGCCAAAAAACAGCAGCAAAGCCAACGGATGTAGAGTGTCAAAATGCAGCAAAAGTTAAAAAATTTATAGTAATTTATATATTTTTTATACTTACCAATGACCCAGACATAGCTGGTGCTAACTCTTAAAATATAGGGCCAAACACAAATTTTGCCCCCCAATCCCCAAAATTTGCATCTAAAACTAAAGAAAACATGTCCTGAAAGGCCCTCCACACTTCGCCCCTACTGCGCATGCGCAGTGTCAAGGACGTTCCGAAATTGGCGCCATTTATCATTCTAATAACCAGTGCCTGGTAAGCGCTATGTACTCAGCGGGGAGGCAAGAGTTCCCAACTCCTGGGAGGGCCATCCCCGTCTGGGTCATTGGTAAGTATAAAAAATATATAAATTACTATAAATTTTTTAACATTTTTATACTGTACCAATGACCCAGACATAGCTGAATAGTAAAAAGGCTGGAGGGCCAAGGACATAGAGCAAAATGGAATACGCTCAATAAAATAAAATAGAGTCATCCCCTGTAGGGGAAAGAAGTAATAGGCCTTACATGTATCTTTCTTATTTATGATAAATTAGAAAGATACAACACCTTCCAAAAATTGAGCTTCATACATCCATGTACTCTATTAATATCCAATAATCCTTATACTAATAATTTTTAAAGTAAGCCAATAATAAAGTAAGTCTAGAGAATAGAGACTCTTATACTCCTAAAAGTGTGTGAGAATTGCATAATCATGTCTGTTGACATATGCAATATTCAAAAGCTATACTTTAAAAACTAAGACTTGAATGAATTTTATAAACTTAAACTTCTCACTAAACAACCATCCCAATAACAGCTCAGAATTACTAACTCCGGAGGAGGAATCCCCTTGTTTTCATAGTAAAAAACAGGTGACCCAAGGGAACACCCTCCCCCCCCCCCCTTTTTCTTGCCCTGGGTCAAATAGCCCAGAGCGAAGAGGGCAGCCGAACGGAGACACTGCCGAAACAGACAGCCTACCTAGCTATAGTAGCAACTGTTAAGTGAATGACATTCTGAGCAGTAGAGAATAGACCTAACAATAGAGGCCTCCAGAAATGGACTCGATATTTCTGAGATAAAATTCATGAATGGATGGCTGAGCGCAATGAGCAGCCTTTAAAAATCTATAATAGCAACACTATTAATGTAAACCCAAGAAGTAGAAGAACTCTTACTTCATGAGCCGAAATCTTAAGCACAACTGCTAAGCCAATGATATACCATAAGCAGTACGCTAGTTAATAGAATCCATTAACAATAAAATGGAGCGTAACGTCCTTCTACTAGACATCAAAGACAGAAGAAGCTTACGCCCTTGTAATAGACAGATATCTGTTTATAAATACATAAACTGTACCCGGAAAGAGTAAAGGCCTATGCCCATACGAAGACGGAAGGACCTTAAAATAATAGGTTCCGGATAATAGGAGCCTAACTCTTATGCAACAATCCAACCTAAATAGTAACGGAAGTATTGATTCCGAAACTATGAAAGTGAAAATCATCCATCGATAGTGCATGAAACTCACTGACTCTACAGTAAAAGAGAAACCAACAGGATTACTGTCTAAAAGGTCAGAATTTGAAAACTACTGTTTCCAGAGGCTCAAATGATTACTTAGGTAAATAAGAACCGAAGTTAAAACCCGTATAGGAATTTAATCTAAAGATTCTAAGTCTATTTATCAAAAAGTTACTAACTGACTTAGATAAAGAGACAAAAGACTCAAATGTAAACTATCGTAGAGTGCATAGGTATGAGGTAACATAAACCTATAACCTAAATAACAACAGGCTGCAGTAGATCTTGTGAAACAAGTATACTAAAAAAATAGCAATGAGTAGTATGGAGGGATCAACCATATGAACATAATGATCCCTACACCACGACGGAAGAGCCTCCACTTTAGTCGCATAGAATAGCGAAGAAGAGGATCTCCTATAGTAAGAAATCGCATCCAAAGCTCGTCCAGTACAGTGCTTACAATGCAATATGGACCACACAACGGAATACATGAAGGTTGCGACCTTGCTGGTTGTGATAAAGATGACACGATTTACCCAGTGAAAAAAGATCCTCACATAGAGGAAGATTTCACGTTAAGATCCACAGTAGACAAGAGAGTAAATTACTCATGATCTCTGTGAAGATAGAGATGCTAACAACAGAAATGTATTGTGGTTGTTTATCTTAGCAATACCTGCTAAAACAACAGCGCCGGAGGATACGCGTATCCTATCATTCCGTCCTATAGATCAATAGAGCGTTAACAGTATTAGCTCAGAGATCTGGACAAGCCAACACATACGTCTGCAATTGATTAGCAAGCTGTGTCCTAAATAAAACATCATTGGGCGCTCCCATAGATAGCAAATCTGATTAAATACTTGTTTGTTGAGAGTCCATTCTGACAGCAACAAGCGACCCGTAAGAGAACGGGAGTGCGATAAAACAATCAGACGACCCAGAATATGACGGACCAAAACTGAACTTGGTGTAGTATAACCAACAGACGGATTCTTTCCATTAAATTGAATAACGGAAACGAAAGAGTGCCTCCCTGGTTCCGGAAATACGCCACTACTGTCGAATTAAAGGACAGGAATTTGGGCATGCGTTTCTGAATAATGTTCATGCAATGACATAAAGCAAGCCTAAAAAACATTATTCCGCGGAAGTTAAACTGATAGTTAAAAGACTGCGGAACCCAAAGACCCTGGCACTTCGAATCCGTAGGGATCAGTATATATCCCAATCTGTTTGACTGGCAACCGTCATAACAGCCACACTCGGGTCCGGCAACTGCGGCGGCACTCTCTGAGTCAACCACCGAATGTTTGCCCCAGTCTGAATCTCTTGTAACACTAGATAGACAAGAGAATGTATAAATCAAGCAATTCATGGATTGCCGGAAAGTTGCCGTCGAAGAGAAGCTCCTCCGAGAACGAAGCGACTCTGAGAGAGTTCTTAACCTACTATCCACGCGTGGATGTAGCTAGGGCTGCATCACGTCTAACCAACTCCAATCAGCCACTGAAGGGCGGAGTTATACGTGAACAAACTACTGCCCTCAAAAGAAATTACATTGAGAATAATATCCCGTAAATCTTTTCTTGAAGACGTAATGATAACGCCTCAGTAAGGCGGATTACGTATAACAAAGCGTCTAAGTTAAGTCTACTATACATAATGTCGTTCCCAACATTGAAATTGGAAAAGACATAACGGCGAAAAGAATATATGCAGTCTTTAATCACACCGTCTAGACGCATATGAACTCTCGGTATGCCCTGCTCTGCCAAAATAAACTATATGTAAAAAAGATAAAATGGCAGAAATGAGCCACGCGGACAAGAAACTAAACTATCATGCTTAGTAGCAGGCTTGTATATATATATAAATATATAGCGTCGAAAAATAAAACACATGTTGTAATGACAATATTGGACTACGTCGGTAAGTCAGGGACAAAGTCCCTGTACCGATCGAAAAATCCGAGTCCAATGACGCTATAAGTCTCTTATCCAAGATCGCAGCAATGAAGTCCGAAAAATAATCACTGGAAGAAATGCCAGAAGATATGAAAGGCATCTTCCGATACTACTAAAGGGAAAACTCGAAATCTTTCGAATCCCTTTCGCCATCCTGTCGGACCCTATAAAGCGTTCGGTCGTCCGTAGCTTGATGCAACCGCGGACCGCACCAACCCAGCGCCGTCGGATAATTCCTGATTCGACCGAGAAACCGTCAATTGCTGGGATGCTGCGAAACAACTGTGCTAACTCGGATAGCACGTCCGTCACTGAGGCCTGAGGAGCAGCGGTCTTACGATGCATTGCCGCAGGAAGCTCCGAGATCGTTACCCCGTGCATACTTCCAATATGCGAGCGAACGGAGTGTATAAGCCTCGTGTCCCTTGGCTACCGGATGGCGCGACCTATTCGCTGTGGAATCACTGAATGCCGAAACTGATCGGATACTCGAGGTCACGTAGCCAATGTGCGGTCGTGTGCCCTGCTGTGAGGATGAGGAAGCATTAAAGACAGTCTCTCGGACTGTCAATATAACGGAGCGTCCCGAGCAACGGACATATGCTCCGAATGTAAAATATCTGAACCACAACATGCGGTCCCCTATGTTGTCGGCTTCCTCCGATCTGTCCTCAATCTGCCGTCAGTGGGTGAGTACTAAAGTAATTAAAGTGCTCGCATCACCCAAATCTCCTTCCTAGACCGCAACGGACGAACCCGGCAGCCGAACCATTCGATGAATGTACGCTACACCGGGTGAGCTAGCGAATGTCACTCCGTAAGCGATAGACATATTCCATGAGCACTTATTGCCGCTAACTCTTCATTAACTATGACGACAGAGGCACACTTTGAAAGACATCTCCATAACTCTTCGAACAAGAAACCAGAAATGCTTGGATAGCAAGCATAAAATAATAATATATATAGCGTCGTTCAATAATTCGAAAGTTTGTGTGACATTATTGGACTATGTCGGAACTGAGGGACGATGTCCCTGAACCGAACCAAAAATTTCTAAGTCCACCGACGCTATCAGTTTCTTATCCGGCATCGCAGCATATGTTGTTCCGAAAGGGAAAGCTTGAAATCCACCGAATCCCTTTCGGTATCCCATCGGACCGGATGAAACTTTCGGACGTCCGTACCCGCTTCCGCGGAGCGTCCCGACCCAGCATCGTCGGATAAAATATATGCGACAGATTCAGTTGATGCTGGGATGCTGCGATCAACTGTGCTATTAAGGAAAGCACATCCGTTCCCGAGGCCTGTGCAGTAGCGGACTTACGATGCATTGCCGCTGGAAGCTCCGTATACGTTGACTCCCGCACACTTCCTATGCGAACGTCCGGAGTCTGCAGGCCTCGAGTCCCCGGCTACCGACCCAGCGCTGTCGGATAATTCTCGATCCGACACCGTTTCTGTCGGCTGCTGGGATGCTGCGATAAGCTGTGCTATGTGCACAAGAATGTCCGGCGTCGAGACCTGCGGAGGCGCAGTCTATCGCTGCTTCGCCGAGGGCAGCTCCGCATCAGATGGCTCCCGCATACTTTTCCTATGCGAACGTCCGGAGTCCATCGGTCTCGAATCCCTGGCTGCCGGATGGTGTGACCTGGTCGCCGAAGAATCCTTGATCGGCGAAGCTGGTAATATATCGGCGGTCACGCAGCCAAGGTGCGGTCGTGTGCGCTGACGAGAAGAGGAAGCCTTAGCAGTCTCAGCGGACTGCCTATACAACGGAGCGTCCCGAGCGACGGACGTATGCTCCGCTAATTACACATTTGTACCACAACATCTGGGGCCAGATGTTGTTGAACGAGAGAGGGGCCTCTCTCGCTTGCCGTCCGGATGGACCGGAACGAGCTATGAACCGGACTAAAAGGCTTCCTCCGTTCTCCCTCCGATCCGCCGTCACTGGGTGTGCATTAAGTTAATTTTATAGTGCTCGCATCACCCCAAAATTCCTTCTAGACCGCAACGGACGAACCCGGCTGCCGAACCATTCGGTAAATGGACGCTACACCGGGCGAGCTAGCGGACGTCAAAGGCCGTCGAACCTACTAGGGTCCTCTTAGGCAATTGGCGTATTACATGAGCACTTTCCGCTAGCCCTTCATTAATTGTGACGACGGAGGCACACTGTTGGAAGACATCACAGATACATCACCCTAATCTTGATCGTCTGAAATAGAAATTGATAAAGTAGAGTGACCCTGCGGGGAAAGGACCGGAGTGTCCAAATCCCCAACAACATACCGTGACATACGCTTCCCATATTGTCATCGAAATCATACGATACAGAACAGGAGTTAATGCGAGTACACTGACCACATATAGAATGATAATAAGGTCAGAGGAAGACTTCCTCTTAAAGCAATTGATCAATATCCTTTCAATGTGAAAAGAAAACAAGTCCTGGTACTCGCACTAACCCCTGGCAATCAAAATACATAATAATAATATGATCCATTAATATAGAAAAAATAATTGAAATCAAAATATTTTGAAAAAATATTTTTTTAGAACAGCCCAAGTTTCTGAAAAGTAACGTTGAGCCCCAATGGATCCCAAGCCTAAGTGTGGACAAAAATTTTAAAAATATTTTAAACAATTTTTTTCAACACTTACGAACAATAATAATGTATCTAGTTATGATTAAAATAACATAAAGATATTATTATTTAGAAATCCCCCCCTCACACAGAGGGCTGTTGTAAATGTAAACAATGAGTGTAAAAACACTAAAATAAGACTCCAGGCACCCAGGCCCGAAATCAGTTACCAAAAATACACCATCTGATGCAAAACAGAGACTTCCAGGGAAGAAACTGCAGAACATCAGATGGTAGATGCAGAACACAACGCCTAACCACCCGTAGGTGAAGACGTAAATATGGGGAAAGAACAGAATTCATTCTGTTATACAGCTAAAACTCCCAAGAAATTTTAGTAATAATAATTACAGAAACTATGCCAAAAGCATGGGAGAATAGCAGGGGGGAACTTAAAGGACAGGGAGAGAGGAAAAACACTTGAAAAAACAGTGTAACTAAATAATCAGAATGACAACAAAATGGCTGCTGCCTTGAAAATAGGTAACTTAACATAATTTCATTAAAAAATTTTAAGTTACAGCCCTGATAAAATTCTGTCACACATTCTTTTCCTCTCCTCCTTTTCTATCCTCCTTAGAATCACCATTTCACTAATATTTATGTGTCTGGCATCATTTAAACTGAGATTTAAAAGCACAAAGATCAGTCAGATGTTAACTGATGAAGGGCCAAACTTAGAAATGATAAATGGCGCCAATTTCGGAACGTCCTTGACACTGCGCATGCGCAGTAGGGGCGAAGTGTGGAGGGCCTTTCAGGACATGTTTTCTTTAGTTTTAGATGCAAATTTTGGGGATTGGGGGGCAAAATTTGTGTTTGGCCCTATATTTTAAGAGTTAGCACCAGCTATGTCTGGGTCATTGGTACAGTATAAAAATATATGTAAAAATCTCTAGACACTTAAGGGTTAAAGAGCGTGTTTGTTCAAATTCCAAAAATACTTCTTTGCAGTGTTTATGACATGTTGTTTCAACAGTGAAGCTTCCAGTGGTTCATATATCGAAACATAACAGAAATGTGATTTGATAATTAAATAAATATACTTCTGAGAAGAGTTTTCTTTTCCTTTGATAAGCTGATAGGAACAAATACGGCCTCTTGCAAATGCTCTTTGAAGTGTGTAATTAAGAATTGAATGCAATTTTCATAATCTTTATTGGAGTATAAACTAATTCGGGATTCATACATAATTTGTACCCATTCCCACACGTTCATACTCCAATAAAGATTATAAAAATTGCATTCAATTCTTATAATTACATTCCGTAACTGTTTAAACTACTTTTTACCAAACAACAAAGCAGAAAGACGAAATAAAACATGTACGAACGAACGAGGCAAAAAACCACCCTCACACAAAAGACAAAGTGCACAACTCTGATTTTTAATTTTCACAACTTTAGAAATGGAAACAAGTATTTTAGTAACGGGATTTATGCTGCAGTTGAGAAATGTCACTAAAGAAACAGCAGAGGAGTTGATCACTGCGAGAGCCGCTAAAAGTTAAAAACCCACCCAAACACCACCCGAATTACATTCTGTCAACTGCACTCTACCGTAAATGCAGGTCAAAGTTCGTCCAAATGTATTCATTGGAAAATGAATTACATTTGGTCATGACTTTTTCATTCAGCTGACCAATGGGAATTGAGTATTTGGACCCAAAACGTATAACTACATTAACAATGTAATTATTATTCTATGAATAGTATTATAAAAATATCATAACTAAGTATGCGCTTGTTTTCTGCAGTTGTAGGATAGAGATTTTGTATCAGAAGTCCCTGATAGACAATGTATAAAGGGATTTCTGGACTCAATATATACTTAATGCAAGTTAATATAAATACATCATGGGAAAAATAAAATAAAAAAATACAGGGTATCAAATAATTAATTTCACTCCAAGGATAATGAAAAAAATATTGCCACATGCTGTCTGTTTATTCTATGTTTGTATTAATTAAGCCGAATATTCGATTGGACGAGTCGATCAACAAATTCGAGTCAACTTCAAGTCAAAAATAAAATCACAAAAATATAAAAAAAATCGAATATGGAAAAAAAAATCCTTATTAATAAATGTCTCTGTATACGTACATTTAATACTGGCTAAATTGTCAAAACAATGCGAGGAATTGAGAGTGAACCACAAACACACATCATCAACATGGAACTTACAGTGTATTACCAATGTCATTTTGAAGCATGTGTGTCGTGTGATTCCAAATGACATCAGTAATACACTCATATTTTACAGTGGATAAAGCCACGGCTACATACGTGTGTAAGACTTCGTACAAAACCCAAGTGACAGGGACATCTCACCTGTGGTAATCTTCAGTAAGAAGCATCCATCGCTTAATGATAGGGCAATATCAGATGATGTCAAGCTTAAAGTCAAGAAGGGTGCAAAGCAATCACAGGTACATACAGATTCTCTGTCTCCTATTCAACCATGTGTTCAAGAGTACTGCATTGGTAATGTATGAACTGTTGAATGTTATCATGAATATCAGTACCATGCCAAAACAATCCTAATGTGCCTATTTTAACCTGGAAATATTGTGTACAAAACCACACTTGGTTTTTCCTAACTTGGTTTGAATTCGATGTTCGGTCGACTTGAACACTTTTTGTCACATTCGAGTTGAAAGGAGAGTTGAAAAGTTCATATATGTAGGAGACTAGTATTAATTAATAGAAAGGTTGTGCTAGCAAGAAATTTTCACAGATGATAAAAGCCAAGTTTCAGCAGATAACTGCAAACAGTCAGTGTAAAAATTTATGCAATAACCAAATTACTTGCCGGTTGAACATTATGCTCTGAATATGTGAACTGCTCTAATTACATACTGCCTACAAACTGGACATTCTGCCAACTGCTTCCCACATGGAGTGCAAGCTACCATGTGTCCACACTCCAGCAAAACACAGTCAATTACAGCATCCATGCAGATCTTGCACATGTCACTTTCTTCAAAGTCTGTGCTGCTGGCTGTCCCTGTGAAAAGAGATACATTTGTTTACTCTCCTATAATTTGAACACATGGTGTACAATCCTGTTAAATTTTCCACTGAAAACATAAGATTACCAAGGCTGTTCAACTGGAAAGGCTGTGACACATGCAAAAACAGGGTGCCAGAATAATATCAGTCTTTACAGTTCAATCGCCAGACTGGTTGTAATCCACGCATGGACATCAACAACAAATTTTAAACTTAGATGTGAGTCTTCCATGGAAGACGTGTGTCGCCTGGCGTTTCAGACAGAATTCTAAGTGGAAAAGGGGCATAACTCTGGAAAAAATACAGCGGATCAAAAAATAAAATAGGAGGTGCAAAATGCCATGATGTGATAAAGAATCACTGAAAGCTTCATCAAAATCCATTCATAGGTTAAAGAGGAGTGGCAGATAAGAGAAGCCTGGCGTTTCAGACAGAATTGTAAGTGGAAAAGGGGCATAACCCTGGAAAAAATACAGCGGATCAAAAAATAAAATAGGAGGTGCACAATGCCATGATGTGATAAAGAATCACTGAAAGTTTCATCAAAATCCATTCATAGGTTAAAGAGGAGTGGTGGATAAGAGAAGCCTGGCCTTTCAGACAGAATTCTAAGTGGAAAAGGGGCATAACTCTGGAAAAAATACAGCGGATCAAAAAATAAAATAGGGGGTGCACAATGCCATGATGTGATAAAGAATCACTGAAAGTTTCATCAAAATCCATTCATAGGTTAAAAAGGAGTGGCGGATAAGAGAAAGTGTGACGCGGACGACGCAAGACAAAAGTAATCCCTATATGTCGCTCCCCACTTCGTGGGGCGGCGACACAATTCAACGCGGATGATGCAAGACAACAAAAGTAATCCCTATATGTCGCTCCCCACTTCGTGGGGCAGCGACACAATTAATGAAGCACTGGGTTGTACCCGGGTCTTCATTAATTAAATTTTTGATGATAATCCACGCATGGACATCAACAACAAAATTTTAATTAATGAAGCACCGGGTTGTACCCGGTGCTTCATTAATTAAATTTTTTGTGATTATTCCTATAATTAGTGTTAATCAAATATTGCATTCTTGGAAATATTGCTCACCCATGGAAAGTGACCAATCCACAGAGTCTGTACAGTAGCTTTCAATGCATCATTGTTAACAAACAATCAGCTTTGATAACAAGTATTATTAATTAGATAAGATTTTGTCTGGAGCCTTATATCTGCCTTTCTAGATACATAATATCAGCCTTGGCAGATATACCCCAAACTAGGCTGATATACTGCAAACTTGGATGATACAGATCCGAATTTGGTTGATACAAGTTACCAAGCCTGAAGAATAAGCAGACTGTCATCTGCTGAATAAGTCCCCTGAGGGTCAATTTGGTGATGCTGCCCTGCTACTACTAGCATTACTAAAATTATCCTCTGGTAACCTCAATCTGAATTAAGGTCTCAGGCCTAAGTAGAAAGGGGCACCCAGAGGATAAATTGGGGTGGGGGGGAGGTCTAGCCCATTCTTTGGGACAGCATCAGCAAATTCACATTCTGGGAACCACACTCTGCAAATGACAGACTGCTTATTTACAGGCTTGCAAGTTACCAAGATAATTATTGAGTGGAATTCTTCTTTAACCAGGCACTGCCACCAACCTTGCCAAAAAAATATTGATTATGCTCTGCTCAGTGTTATTACATTTCCAAGAAATAAATTTTTCATGAATAACCAGTTTTAAACTAATATTCATTAACTCTTTACCCAACGAATCGGCCGCATCCGCCCACGTAATATGCAAATTCAGCAGCTGAAAAAATATTTTTTTAAAAATTTCAACAAAACCACATCATGTGACCCCTCGTTGGAACGAGCTTGTCGAGATCGTTCAAACGAGGGCTCACATGATATGGTTTTGTTGAACTTTTTTGAAAAATTTCAAAAAATGATATTTAAAATAATAAATTTTGATATCGTCTGCGTTGGGTAAAGGGTTAAAAAAAAAATAGATGCAATGGAGTATTCTTTCTGTAATCAAATGCAGATGAGTTGATAAATGAGTCTATTGATTGTTTGGAAGTGCCATATTTTGTAAACCAACACACAAAAATGCTCGCTATACTGAGAGGTGTTTCTGTTACACATCTCTATCATTGTAGAAAATTTTGCCAAGCACGTATAATTTACAAATTTCAGTCAGAAATTGACAGAATTTTAATCAATTCCCGAAACAGGACAGATTAGGCCCACAAAATAGATATTCTGTTTCTCGGGCCATTATTTGAAAATTGTTTTTATTTTATTTTTGTAATTATTTCTTTGCTATCAAAAGTTCATGTTCTTGGTTTGTTTTATGTTTTAGGCCTCATAATCTAGAGAATAGCATGGGTGGTGGTGTGTTTCATCCTTTGCGTGCAAGAAGGGTTTGCAATGCAGAAATGTATGGCCAAACTTAATCTGACCGGAGTGACAAGGCTTTTTTTGTGTGCCTTGTCTTGTGCTTCCAAATTATTTATTTATTTATTGATATTTTAAGGTCACATATTTATGCACAATGGCTAATCATGACCATGACAGTTTTATCGGTGGAGGAAGCCAGAGTACCTGGAGAGAACCACCGAGCAATGACGAGCAGCTGCCAGCTCCCCAACATCATAACTCCGGACTGCAGCACAGGCAGTGTTAGATTGGTTGAAGACATGCATACCATCGTCGTGCAGTATGCCTTAGTACACAGCATCATCGTGCCTCTATGCGGGCAATGGAGATGATGTGTCTTGCCCAAGGACACAATGCAGTTGCCACAGGTGGGATTCGAACCGAGGATCTCTCGGCTTGCAGCGTGCTTCCAAATAACAAACTGTAGAACAGGCCTGTCTGTAACTTGTAAATAGTATCTCAACATCCTATCAGTTTAGCCATAAAAAAGTTAAAAATCTGTTTCTCAAAACAAATCAGAAGAATTGGGTGATAACTGTTTGAATGATACCAGGGTTCTTACAGTCAAGGACCAAAAAAATTCAAGGACTTTTCAAGGACTTTTCAAGGACATATCAGCATTTTCCAAGGATGTTTTTTTAAAATGTACATTTGGAATATAACCATTTTTAGAAGCCTTACCTACTTTAACTCTTCATCTTACATAAAAAGCAGACGACACTTGCAAAAAAATTCTTGAATAACTAATTTTTTGTTTCAAAAACATAGGTTATGACCCCTCATTGGAACGAGCTCTATGAGCTCGTTCCAACGAGGGGTCATAACCTATGTTTTTTAGACAAAAATGAAAAATATAATTGAAATTAATTGGCCATTTTTGAGAATAGTGGTGGCCGGTTTTGGCCGTTACACTGGGTAAAGGGTTAAAAATGTCTTCTACCTCATCCTTCTAAATTCCAGGAAAAAGGTGCTTCTAAAATGCTCTGCAACAAAATTATGGTACTTACAGTAAGACACCCAGTGAAATAATGCCTGAACTTTAATTCCTCATTTATCAATCATCCGTTATTTATGTTCGTTTTTTTCGTTTTTCAACAAAAACAAGTGCAAAAGAGATGTTTAATTGTCCACTATTACACAGGTAAAGATGATATAGTGCAAAATTCAAGGACTTTCAAGGAGTCTGATGGGTTTTCAAGTACTTTTCAAGTACATTTTCTGAATTTTCGAAATTCAAGGAGTAAGATTGAAATTCAAGGACTTTTCAAGGATGTGCACACCCTGGATACTACTGAATAACTGGAAATGGCTTAAAATTGTAATTCAAATGACAGTATCTCTTGATAGACTCTGTTGAGTGTTAAAAAATTACACAGCTCTGTCTCTCATCATACATACACCTGTTTATTATACTCTAAATGATAGATTATCGAAGAAATTGCGGAAAGATAGAAAGCGTATCCCCCACTGTGAAGATATAGAAATTTTCACTTCCACTGTATCAATCAAAATGGTGGCTTTCAAAGCATCACTTCAAGGTGAATACGAGTCAAATTGTCACTGGAAATGATCAATTTGTTCTAAAATGTATAATGAAAAGCAAATCTAGTGTTTTTGAGTGGATACCGATCATTTCCAGCAATAATTCAACACATATTCACCTTGAATTGATGCATGAAAGTTAACCGCTAGTCCAAACATGGCCTGAAAGTCTGTAATATAAGTTTTTGGTTTGGTACGTTCTTTCAAAGGACGTACCAAACCAAAAACTTATATTACGGACTTTCAGGCCATGTTTGGACTAGAAACCCACCATCTGATTCAGATTGCAAGACGCTATTTGTTCCAAGTATCAATCAAATCACTTCCGCTTTTCAATGATTCAATGCTTTCGAGCATCAATTAAAGGTTGAAATGAGTGGAATTATCAGATTCTTATAAAAAGCGTACAATAAAAAGAACAGGGGCAACGCCCCCGGTCCCCCGACCAAGATGGCAAATTCAAGGGAGCTGTTAGGATGCAATTTGTTCGCAGAGCATGGCCATTTTTTAACTTGACCTGTATTTCCAACCAATTAAACCACATACTTAGTTTCGTTTCAATCAAATGATCCAAAGTAAAGTTATCATCCGGACAACACAAAAACCGTATTTTCTAAGTCGAAAAAGGGGAATAAATCCAGTAAAAATCAATGGAGCGTGCCCATTTTCGAACTTGACCTGCATTTCCACCCAAATAAGCGGCATAGTAAATTTTGTTTCAATCAAATGATCCTAACTAAAGTTATCATCCGGACAACACAAAAACTGTATTTTTTAAATCTAAAAAGGGGAATAAATCCAGTAGAAATCAGTGGAGCGTGCCCATTTTCGAACTTGACCTGCATTTCCTCCCAAGTAAGACACATACCAAATTTAGTTACAGTAAAATCATCCAAACTAAAGTTATCATCCGGACAAGGGTGTGACGGACGCACGGACGCACGGACAGACGGACGGATGGACGGACACTGCTGATTACAATAGTCCCCCGAAGGGTCGGGGGACAAAAAGTTAAAAAATTTATAGTAATTTATATATTTTTTATACTTACCAATGACCCAGACTTAGCTGGTGCTAACTCCAACAAAACCAGGGCCAAACACAAATTTTGCCCCCCAATCCCCAAAATTTGCATCCAAAACAAAAAGAAATCATGTCCTAAAGGACCTCCATACTACGCCTCTACTGCGCATGCGCAGTGACGCAGTTGTCCCGAAATTGGCGCCAAATATCATTCTTACTGGCAGTGCCTGGTCAGCGCTATGTACTCAGCGGGGAGGCAAGAGTTCCCAACTCCAGGGAGCGCCATCCCCGTCTGGGTCATTGGTAAGTATAAAAAATATATAAATTACTATAAATTTTTTAACATTTTTATACTGTACCAATGACCCAGACTTAGCTGAATAGTAAACAGGCTGGAGGGCCTAGGACGTAGAGGAAAATCCAATAAGCTCAACTATATAGTAAAGAGGTAACCCCTTAAGGAGAAAAGGAGTATTAGGCTTTACATGTATCTTTCTTATTTAATATTAAATTAGAAAGATACACTACCCTTAATAATTGAGCACAATAACATTCATGTTCTCTATTAACATCCAGTATAACCCTTATACTAATTATTTTTAAAGCAAGCCAATAAATAAAGTAGTCCAGAGAATTGAGACTCTTTATAATCATTTAAAAGTGTCCGAGTATTGTATATTAAAGCCCGTTTGACACTTGACATATACAAATGCTTCACACCGAGCTACACTTTAAAAATAAGACATGAATGAATTTAAACATTAATATTACACTTTAAAACCATCCCGGAAGCGACTCAGAAATACTGACTTGGAGGAGGCATTCCCTTGCTTTTCACTATAAAGCAGGTGACCTAAGGGAACACCCCCCCCCCCCCCCCTTCCCCTTGCCCTGGGTCAAATAGCCCAGAGCGAAGAGGGCAGCCGGACGGAGTCACTGCCGGAACAGAAAGCCTGTATAACTATAGTTGCAACTGTTTAGTGGACGACATTCTGAGCAACAGATAACGGACCTAAACAATGCAGGTCTCCAGAAATGAACTCAATATTTCTGAGATAAAAATTCGTAAATGTGGATGGCTGAGACCAATAAGCAGCCTTCATTAAATCTGTAATAGCAACACTATTAGCATAAGCCCAGGAAGTAGAAAGAGCTCTTACTTCATGAGCAGAAATCTTAAGCACAGACTGCTGAGAAGAAGATAAATCTTCATAAGCAGTACGGATAGTTAACTGAATCCATCTAGCAATAGAATGGACTGAAATGTCCTTTCTATTAGGCATCAAAGACAGAAAGAAACGTTTCCGTCCCTTTCTGATAAACTGAGATCTCTGTTTATAGATACGTAGTGCTCTAACAGGACAGAGTAAAGGCCTACGCCCGTCTGAAGACGGAAGAGCCTTAATAACAATAGGTTCCGGATATTTATTAGGAGCCTGATTCTTAGCTAAAAAACCCACATTAGTAGTGAAGGTGATAGTGTTCCCAACACTACGATAATGAGAATCATCCACCGATAGTGCATGAAGCTCACTGACTCTTCTGGCAGAAGAGAAAGCTAAGAGAAAAGCTGTCTTATAAGATAAGAATTTGAAATCTACTGTCCCAAGAGGTTCAAATGGCTTTTCCTTCAATTTAAGGAGAACCCAAGCTAAATTCCACTTAGGAATTAATCTAAGAGTTCTGGGTCTATTTATCGAAAAGTTTCTAACTAACTTAGATAAAGAGACATTAGATCCAATTTGTAAACTATCATGGTGTGCATAGGTATCAGATAACATAGACCTATAACCTTTAATAGTAACAGGCTGCAGTTTGATTTCGTCAAACAAGTAAACTAGAAAGTTTGCAATGTCTGGTATAGAGGGATCAAAAATATCAACAGAATGATCCCTACACCAACGACGAAAGACCTTACACTTAGCCGCATAATTTAGCGAAGAGGAGGTCCTCCTACAGTTAGAAATTGCATCCACTGCTCGTCCTGTAAAATGCTTGCCATGCAAGAAGGACCGCACAACGGAAATACATGAAGGTTGAGACCTTGCAGGTTGTGATGAAGTTGACGCGATTTCCCCTGCGAAAGAAGATCCTCCCGTGGAGGAAACTTTCACGGTAAGTCCCACAGCAGACATCTGAGTAGATTTATCCACGGTCTCTGTGGAGACAGAGATGCTACCAACAGAATCCTGCACTGAGATTGTTTTATCTTTAGCAATACTTGCTGTATTAACGGCGCTGGAGGATACGCATATCCTATCATTCCGTCCCACGAGATCGATAGAGCGTCTACTGCATATGCTCATGGATCCGGACATGGTGACACATACGTCTGCAACTGATTGTTGAGATGTGTCGCAAATAAGTCTATCATTGGCCGTTCCCATTGGTAGCAAATCTGATTGAATACCTGTTTGTTGAAAGTCCACTCTGACGGCAACAAGCGATCCTTCCGTGAAAGGGAGTCTGCTAGTACATTCAGACGACCCGGTATATGACGGACCGAAAGTAGAACTTGGTGTTCTAGAGCAAACAGAAGGATTCTTTCCGTTAAACTGAATAACGGAACGGAATGAGTGCCTCCCTGGTTCCAGATATACGACACTACTGTCGTATTGTCGGACAGGATTTGGACATGAGCTTTCTGAATAATGTTCATCCAATGACGTAATGCAAGCCAAATCGACATCATTTCCTTGATGTTTATGTGCTTGCCTAGAAAGTGCGGATCTCAAAGACCCTGGCACTTCGAATCCGTTGGGATCAATGTTGCACCCCAACCTGTTTGACTGGCATCCGTCATAATCGTAAAACCCGGATCCGGCAACTGCAGCGGAACTCCCTGAGTCAACCACTGAATGCTTGCCCAAGTCTGAATCTCTTGTTTCACTTGATCTGACAAGAGAACGTCTGAATCGAGAGAATGAATCTTCACACTCCAATTCTGAGTCAAGTAAATTTGGAGAGGACGAGTGAGTAACCGTCCCATCGGAATGAGATCCGCAGCGGCTCCGCACAGACCTATCAGTCTCATGAACTCCCTCGCTGTGACTTTGTCTGCGTGAAGACAATAGCGAGCGTAACAACTGATTAACTTCGCTCTGGTTAACGGCAGACGAACGAGATTGTTGTGCGTCTCGAAGCTCATTCCCAGATGAGTGAATGACTTGGACGGCACCAGATCCGACTTCTCCTCGTTTACTATAAAACCGAGACGTCGGAGCAATAGAAGCAGATTCTGCACATCGTTCTGAAGCGTTAACTCATTGCGCTACCTCTGAAGAATGTCGTCCAAGTAGGCCGACGTTACCGCAGACGAATGAGCTCGGAAATGCATCATTACCGAGTTCATTATTCGAGTGAAAGCCCAGGGTGCTAGGTTCAATCCGAAGCACATCACCCGGAATTGATATACAACTCCTAGGACTGCGAAGCGTAGATACTTTCTGAAAGTCGGATGTACCATGACGTGAAAGTACGCATCTTTGAGATCTATGCTTGTAGCATAATCGTTCACCCGAATACTCGCTCTGACCGATCGAATCGTCTCCATATAAAACTTCAGAGCGACGATCAGCTTGTTTATCCAGCTCAGATCTATGACTGGACGCAACGAGCCGTCTGGTTTCGGAACCAGAAATAGATGGCTGTAGAAACCCGGTGATTCCTGGTCTTCTACGACCTCTACCGCGTTCTTCATCAAAAGAGACTGTACTTCCAATAACAGAGCGTCTCTTTTCTGCGGATTTGACGGAAGCGGAGTCCATTTTGGACTTCGAGTTAATGGAGGCTTTTGTTTGAAGGATATTCTTAGTCCTTCCGAAATTACCCCTCTGACCCAGGGGTCGTCCGTAATCGACGCCCACTCATCTGCAAAACTCGATAACCTTCCGCCAACCGGAACACGATAGAGATTCAAACCATCACCTCCTGGACCTGCGAGACCTGCGGAAGGAGAAACCACGTCCTCCATGACCCGCACCTCGTCCCGTCGACCTCGAGACGTCAGACCGGTTGTCTCGGCCCGAAGAACGTCCCGTACGTGAGTCACTGCCTTGACGGTCTCTGGAATAAGACCTAGAGGACGTATAAGAACCTCTATAGGAACCTGTCCTGAGCGTATTTGTCCCAGAAGTACCTGTCTTACTCTTCTCTGCCGTATCCGACTTTTTGGAAGCAGAACTAAAAAGCAGAGAATCCGAAGCTTTCTTAGTTATCCTATCATAGATTGCTGAAAGCTTGCCGTCGAAGAGAAGCTCTCCGGAGACCGAAGCGACTCTGAGAGAGTTCTTCACCTTACTATCCATACGTGTGGATGTACCTAGGGCTGCGTCACGTCTAACCAACTCCAGGTTTGCCACTGAAAGGGCGGAGTTATACGTGGAATAAGCTACTGCCCTTGAAAGAAGTCTTAATGAGGATTGTATATCCTGGAATTCTTTCCCTTGAAGACGCAATGATAACGCCTTTGTAAGGTGGTCTGCGTATGATAAAGCGTCTAAGCTTGCTCTGTTAGACGTTATTGTCGTTTCCAACGTCGCGGTTGGAATAGACATAGACGACGGTAATGATAATTCCAAGTCTTCCGCCTCGTCGTCTAGACGCAGAGGAACTCTCGGTTTTCCCTGTCCTGCCGTATCGAATTTATTCCTTGAATTGATGAAAGGCAGGTTGAGAGCATGAGCGGACAAGAAACCGTCCCGATCGGCGGACGTAAGCTCTGCTTGCGAAAAATTTTGTACCACAACATCTGGTCCCAGATGTTGTTGTACGAGAGAGGGGCCTCTCTCGCTCGCAGCCCAGATGGACCTGGACGAGCTAGGAACCGGACTACTAGGCTTCGTTCTCTCCTCTTATCCGCTGTCACTGGGTGTGCACCTTGAATATTTATAGTGCTTGCAACACCCAAATCTCCTTCCTGGACCGCAACGGATGAACCCGGCTGCCGAACCATTCGATGAATGGACGCTACACCGGGCGAGCTAGCGGACGTCAACGCCGTCGATCCCACTAGGGACCTCTTAGGCAATTGGCGTATCTCCATGAGCACTTTTGCTGCTAGCTCTTCATTTGATTGTGACGGAGACGCACCTTTGGAAGATATCACGGAAACATCACCCTGTTCTTGTTCCTCTGAAATAGAAACTGATAAACTAGAGTGACCCTGTGGAGAAAGGATCGGCATAGCTCTTTCCCCGCTAACAACATACCGTGATACACGTTTCCAATGTTTGTCATCCCAAAATTCACATACTGAACAGGAGTTAGTGCGAGTACACTGACTACAATTTATACAATGATCATGAAAGTCAGAGGAAGATTTCCTCTCATTACAATTTGAACAATATCCTTTCATTGTGAAAAGAAAACAATAAGTACTAGTACACGCATGAACCCCTGCAAACAAAGATACATAATAACATGATCCATTAACATAGAAAAAATAAATGAAATCAAAAATAATTTTTGAAAAAATATTTTTTCAGCAAAGCCCAAGTTTCTGAAAAGTAACGTTGAGCCCCAATGGATCCCAAGCCTAAGTGTGGACAAAAATTTTAAAAATATTTTAAACAATTAATGCAACACTTACGAATAATAATAATGTATCTTATAATGAATTAAACTAGTACAAAGACAAAAAGTCCCCCTCAACAGAGACTGTTGCCAATGTAATCAAGAAGTGTAAAAACACCAGAAACATGACTCCAGGCACTGATAATCCTGGCCCGAAATCAGTTACCAATAATACACTATCTGATGCAAAACAGAGACTTCCAGGGAAGAATCTGCAGAACATCAGATGGTAGATGCAGAACACTACGCCTAAACACCCATGGGCGAGAACGTAAACATGGGGAAAAGAACAGAATTCATTCTGTTACCTAGCTAAATCTCCCAAGAAATTTTAGTAATAATATTACTCAAAAATATGCCAAAAGCATGGGAGAATAGCAAGGGGGGGATCTAAATGACAAGGAGAGAGGAAACACTGAATAAGCAGTGAAACTTCATAGCAAGAATGACAACAACAGGCCCATGCCTCGAAAATAGGCAACTTAACATAATTTCATTAAAAAATTTTAAGTCACAGCCCTGAATACTTTCTGTCACTCATTTTTCCTCTCCTCCTTCTATATGCACTTTATATCCACCATTTCTCTAATATTTATCTGTCTGGCATCATTTAAACTGAGATTTACAAGCACAAATATCAGTCAGATGTGAACTGATGAAGGGCCAAACAAAGAATGATAATTGGCGCCAATTTCGGGACGTCCTTGACACTGCGCATGCACAGTGAGGGCAAAGTATGGAGATCCTTCAGAACATGATTTCTTTTGGTTTTAGATGCAAATTTTGGGGATTGGGGGGCAAAATTTGTGTTTGGCCCTAGAATTTTAAGAGTTAGAACCAGCTAAGTTTGTGTCATTGGTACAGTATAAAAATATCACTGATGTAGTCTGTTGGTTTCAGTTTCAATGAGTTCGTTCAACTGGATACTTAAAATGCTGGGTAAAGCTAATTGCTCTCCTAAGCTGATTGAGGAGAGCGATTTTTTACCCTCCTGCATTTTTCAGAATGCCAGGTCCAGCCCTTGAAATTAGGAATATTTCACCACGGCAATCAACTGCTGTGGTAAATTCCATTTCCAACGGCATTGCCACAGCAATCACAGACATGAAAATCAATTCTGTACATTATGTGGAGTTGATGAGTTGTAAGCCTCGGACTTTATGTCTAATCCATGTCGAATCCATGGCCTTGTTTGTATAGTTTAAGATTTGTTCACTTGGCTTCTTGGAAATAAATATGGTTTGAACTAAAGAACATCACAAATCAAGTACTAGGAGTGCATGTAGCCTTTCCTAACTCAAGCATTGAATATCAGGACTGGCAGGTAACTGCCAGTACTGATATTCAATACTTGAGTTATATAATTGAGAGTGTTGCACAAGGGTATTTTGGATGGGACGCTGCTCTTGATTTCTAATACACATTATTGAAATATTATAAATTGTTCATCTGGGGAAAATGTTACCACATCATTAATGTGCCGTGGTAAAACTAATTTACTACAGCATTCACCACAGCAGTGCTGATTGTTGTGGCCAATTTCGAGGGCTGCAGGCCTGACCCAGAGAGAACCAGTGAGCAATGGTGAGCAACTGGCAGACTCCCCAATGTAGTAACTCCACACAAGCAGGGTTAGCATTGGTTGAAGACAAGTACACCATGGAAGTGCAGTATATATGCCTTAGTACACACCACCACAGTGCCCCCACATGGACAATCAGGATTATGTACCTTGCTCAAGGACACAATGCAGTGACCCCTGTCAGGGATTGAACCGTGAACCTCTTGGGTTGCAGTTCAATGCCATAACCGCTGAGCTACCACGCTCTCTCAGTTCTAATTTTCAGGTGGTACGGAAGAGAAGATTTGCCATGATGAAGGTGATTTTGACTGGACAAACTCAAATCTTGGGTGAAAATAGAACTGGATTTCTCTGTATACGAAAAAAGAACTAGTCGCCTATTTCTCTCAAGTCAGTGGACTGGGCATTCTGTAAATAAAATTTAACTATAGAATGTCTACCTTGTCCAAAAGAACTTGAATGTCTGTACTCTTCAGCTGCAAAAAATTTAATACAAAGTTCCATGTAAAAATAAACCATGGCATAACAAGTGAACTGAAATAATTAATTTTTCTGCTCTAATTTCTAAAAGTTAACAGCCATTCACAGGATTAACTTTTACAAGCACAAGAAATCGCACTTGCAGTTTGAATGGATGGGTGGAGGAATGGTTGAAAGATGGATGGTCATCGTTGGTAAAGACAATACAATGGAGCCCACTTAATTGGATATCTCTTAATTGTATATCCCTGTTAACTGAATATAATTTTCAAACACAAAACCATTTACCATACCTACAGTACAAATTTGATCTGTTATTTGCATATGGGTTGTAGAGAAAACTCCTGTTAATTATATATAAATTTTTGTAATATGTCGAAAAAGTTAAAAAATTTATAGCAATTTCTATATTTTTTATACTTACCAATGACCCAGACATAGCTGGTGCTAACTCTTAAAATATAGGGCCAAACACAAATTTTGCCCCCCAATCCCCAAAATTTGATCTAAAACCAAAGAAAACATGTCCTGAAAGGCCCTCCACACTTCGCCTCTACTGCGCATGCGCAGTGTCAAGGACGTTCCGAAATTGGCACCATTAATCATTCTAATAACCAGTGCCTGGTAAGCACTATGTACTCAGCGGGGAGGCAAGAGTTCCCAACTCCTGGGAGGGCCATCCCCGTCTGGGTCATTGGTAAGTATAAAAAATATAGAAATTACTATAAATTTTTTAACATTTTTATACTGTACCAATGACCCAGACATAGCTGAATAGTAAAAAGGCTGGAGGGCCAAGGACATAGAGCAAAATGGAATACGCTCAATAATATAAAATAGAGTCATCCCCTGTAGGGAAAAAGAAGTAATAGGCCTTACATGCATCTTTCTTATTTAAGATAAATTAGAAAGATACAACACCTTCCAAAATTGAGCTTCATACATCCATGTACTCTATTAATATCCAATATAATCCTTATACTAATAATTTTTAAAGTAAGCCAATAAATAAAGTAAGTCTAGAGAATAGAGACTCTTATAGTCCTAAAAGTGTCTGAGGATTGCATAATCATGTCCGTTGACATATGCAATAATCAAAAGCTATACTTTAAAAACTAAGACTTGAATGAATTTTAAACATAAACTTCTCACTAAATAACCATCCCAATAACAGCTCAGAATTACCAACTCCGGAGGAGGTATCCCCTTGTTTTCATAGTAAAACAGGTGACCCAAGGGAACACCCTCCCCCCCCCCCCTTTTTCTTGCCCTGGGTCAAATAGCCCAGAGCAAAGAGGGCAGCAGAACGGAGACACTGCCGAAACAGACAGCCTACCTAGCTATAGTAGCAACTGTTAAGAGAATGACATTCTGAGCAGTAGATAATAGACCTAACAATAGAGGCCTCCAGAAATTGACTCGATATTTCTGAGATAAAAATTCATGAATGTGGATGGCTGAGCGCAATGAGCAGCCTTCAAAAATCTATAATAGCGACACTATTAAAGTAAGCCCAAGATGTAGAAGAACTCTTACTTCATGAGCCGAAATCTTAAGCACAACTGCTAAGTCAATGATATACCATAAGCAGTACCGATAGTTAATAGAATCCATTAACAATAGAATGGAGCGAAACGTCCTTCTACTAGGCATCAAAGACAGAAGAAGCTTACGCCCATAGTAATAAACAGATATCTGTTTATAAATACATAAACTCTACCCGGAAAGAGTAAAGGCCTATGCCCGTACGAAGACGGAAGGACCTTAATAACAATAGGTTCCGGATATTAGGAGCCTAACTCTTATGCAAAAATCCAACCTAAATAGTAAAGGAAGTAGTGATTCCGAAACTACGAAAGTGAAAATCATCCATCAATAGTGCATGAAACTCACTGACTCTACAGTAAAAGAGAAACCAACAGAATTACTGTCTAAAAGGTCAGAATTTGAAAACTACTGTTTCCAGAGGCTCAAATGATTACTTAGCTAAATAAGAACTGAAGTTAAAATCCATATAGGAATTTAATCTAAAGATTCTAAGTCTATATATCAAAAAGTTACTAACTGACTTAGATAAAGAGACATAAGACTCAATTGTAAACTATCGTAGAGTGCATAGGTATGAGGTAACATAAACCTATAACCTTACTAATAACAGGCTGCAGTAGATCTTGTGAAACAAGTATACTAAAAAATTGCTATGAGTAGTATGGAGGGATCAACAAAATGAACATAATGATCCCTACACCAACGATGGAAGAGCCTCCACTTTAGCCGCATAGAATAGCGAAGAAGAGGATCTCCTATAGTAAGAAATCGCGTCCAAAGCTCGTCCAGTACAATGCTTACAATGCAATACGGACCGCACAACGGAATACATGAAGGTTGCGACCTTGCGGGTTGTGATAAAGATGACACGATTTACCCAGTGAAAAAAGATCCTCACATTGAGGAAGATTTCACGTTAAGACCCACAGAAGACAAGAGAGTAAATTACCCATGATCTCTGTGAAGATAGAGATGCTATCAACAGAAATGTATTGCGGTTGTTTATCTTAGCAATACCTGCTGAAACAACAGCGCCGGAGGATACGCGTATCCTATCATTCCGTCCTATAGATCAATAGAGCGTTAACAACATTAGCTCAGAGATCTGGACAAGCCAACACATACGTCTGCAATTGATTAGCAAGCTGTGTCGTAAATAAATCATCATTGGGCGCTCCCATAGATAGCAAATCTGACTGAATACTTGTTTGTTGAGAGTCCATTCTGACAGCAACAAGCGACCCGTAAGTGAACGGGAGTCCGGAAAAACAATCAGACGACCCGGAATATGACAGACCAAAACAGAACTTGGTGTACTATAACCAACAGACGGATTCTTTCCATTAAATTGAATAACGGAAACGAAAGAGTGCCTCCCTGGTTCCGGAGATACGCCACTACTGTCGAATTAACGGACAGGATTTGGGCATGCTTTTCTGAATAATGTTCATGCAATGACATAAAGCAAGCCTAAAAAACATTATTCCGCGGAAGAAAATTGGTTGCTAAGAGACTGCGGAACCCAAAGACCCTGGCACTTCGAATCCGTTGGGATCAGTATTATATTCCAATCTGTTTGACTGGCAACCGTCATAACAGCCACACTCGGGTCCGGCAACTGCAGTGGCACTCTCTGAGTCAACCACCGAATGTTTGCCCCAGTCTGAATCTCTTGTAACACTAGATAGACAAGAGAACGTGTAAATCGAGCAATTCATGGATTGCCGAAAAGTTGCCGTCGAAGAGAAGCTCCTCCGAGAACGAAGCGACTCTGAGAGAGTTCTTAACCTAACTATCCACTCGTATGGATGTAGCTAGGGCTGCGTCACATCTAACCAACTCCAATCAGCCACTGAAGGGCGGAGTTATACGTGAACAAACTACTGCCCTCAAAAGAAATTACATTGAGAATAATATCCCGTAAATCTTTTCTTGAAAACGTAATGATAACGCCTCAGTAAGGCGGATTACATATGATAAAGCGTCTAAGTTAAGTCTACTATACATCATGTCGTTTCCAACATTGAAGTTGGAAAAGACATAAACAGCGAAAAAGAATATTTCCAGTCTTTAACCACACCGTCTAGACGCATATGAACTCTCGGTATGCCCTGCTCTGCCAAAATAAACTATTCGTATAAATGATAAAACGGCAGAAATGAGCAACGCGGACAAGAAACTAAACTATCATGCTTGGTAGCAGGCTTGTATGCATATATAGCGTCGAAAAATAAAACACATGTTGTAATGACATTATTGGACTGCGTCGGTAAGTCAGGGACAATGTCCCTGAGCCGATCGAAAAATCCGAGTCCAATGACGCTATAAGTCTCTTATCCAAGATCGCAGCAATGTAGTCCGAAATAACAATCACTGGAAGATAATGCCAGAAGATATGAAAGGCAGCTTCCGATACTACTAAAGGGAAAACTCGAAATCTTTCGAATCCCTTTCGCCATCCTGTCGGACCCTATAAAGCGTTTGGTCGTCCGTACCTGATGCAACCGCGGACCGCACCGACCCAGCGTCGTCGGATAATTCCTGATTCGACCAAGAAACTGTCAATTGCTGGGATGCTGCGAAACAACTGTGCTAACTCGGATAGCACGTCCGTCACTGAGGCCTGAGGAGAAGAGGTCCTACAATGCATTGCCGCTGGAAGCTCCGTGATCGTTACCCCGTGCATACTACCAATATGCGAGCGAACGGAGTGTATAGGCCTCGTGTCCCTTGGCTACCGGATGGCGCGACCTATTCGCCGTGGAATCACTGAATGACGAACTGATCGGATACTCGAGGTCACGTAGCCAATGTGCGGTCGTGTGCCCTGCTGTGAGGATGAGGAAGCATTAAGGACAGTCTCTCGGACTGTCAATATAACGGAGCGTCCCGACCGACAGACATATGCTCCGAAAGTAAAATATCTGAACCACAACATGCGGTCTCCTATGTTGTTGGACGAGAGAGGGACCTCTCTCGCTCACAGCCCGGACGGACCTGGACAAGCCAGGAACCGGACTAACAGGCTTCCTCCGATCTGTCCTCAATCTGCCGTCACTGGGTGAGTACTAAAGTAATTAAAGTGCTCGCATCACCCAAATCTCCTTCCTAGACCGCAACGGACGAACCCGGCAGCCGAACCATTCGATGAATGTACGCTACACCGGGTGAGCTAGCGAATGTCACTCCGTAGGCGATAGACATATTCCATGAGCACTTATTGCTGCTAGCTCTTCATTAACTATGACGACAGAGGCACACTTTTGAAAGACATCTCCGTAACTTTGCGAACAAGAAACCAGAAATGCTTGGTTATAGCAAGCATATAATAATAATATATATAGCGTCGTTCACTAATTCGAAAGTTTGCGTGACATTATTGGACTATGTCGGAACTGAGGGACGATGTCCCTGAACCGAACCAAAAATTTCTAAGTCCACCGACGCTATCAGTTTCATATCCGGCATCGCAGCATTCTGGTCCGACGAAAGAAGCTGTAGAAGACCAAGTCAGATGACATACACAACAGCATATGTTGTTCCGAAAGGGAAAGCTCGAATCCTCCAAATCCCTTTTGGTATCCCGTCGGACCGGATGAAATTTTCGGACGTCCGTACCCGCTTCCGCGGAGCGTCCCGACCCAGCATCGTAGGATAAAAAATATGCGACAGATTCAGTAGATGCTGGGATGCTGCGATAAACTGTGCTATTTAGGAAAGCACGTCCGTTCCCGAGGCCTGTGCAGTAGCGGTCTTACGATGCATTGCCGCCGGAAGCTCCGTGTACGTTGACTCCCGCACACTTCCTATGCGAATGTCCGGAGTCAGCAGGCCTCGTGTCCCTGGCTACCGGATGGTGTGACCTGGTCGCCGATGAATCTCTGACTGGCGAAGCTGACTGGATATCCGTGGTCACGTAGCCAAGAGCGGTCGTGTGCGCAACTATGAGAATGAGGAAGCCTTATTGACAGTCTACTCCGGACTGACTATATGTCGGAGCGTCCCGAGCGACGGACGTATGCTCCGAATGAGAAACATTTTATACCACAACATCTGGGGCCAGATGTTGTTGAACGAGAGAGGGGCCTCTCTCGCTTGCCATCCGGATGGACCGGAACGAGCTATGAACCGGACTAAAAGGCTTCCTCCGTTCTCCCTCTGATCCGCCATCACTGGGTGTGCATTAGGTCGATTTATAGTGCTCGCATCACCCCAAAATTCCTTCTAGACCGCAACGGACGAACCCGGCTGCCGAACCATTCGGTGAATGGACGCTACACCGGGCGAGCTAGTGGACGTCAAAGGCCGTCAAACCTACTAGGGTCCTCTTAGGCAATTGGCGTATTTACATGAGCACTTTTCCGCTAGCCCTTCATTAATTGTGACAACGGAGGCACACTGTTGGAAGACATCACAGATACATCACCCTAATCTTGATCGTCTGAAATAGAAATTGATAAAGTAGAGTGACCCTGCGGGGAAAGGACCGGAGTGTCCAATTCCCCAATAACATACCGTGACATATGCTTCCCATATTGTCATCAAAATCATACGATACAGAACAGGAGTTAATGCGAGTACACTGACCACATATAGAAAGAATATAAAGTCAGAGGAAGGCTTCCTCTTATTACGATTGATCAATATCCTTTCAATGTGAAAAGAAAACAAGTCCTGGTACTCACACTAACCCCTGGCAATCAAAATACATAATAATAATATGATCCATTAATATAGAAAAAATAATTGAAATCAAATTATTTTGAAAAAGTATTTTTTCAGAACAGCCCAAGTTTCTGAAAAGTAACGTTGAGCCCCAATGGATCCCAAGCCTAAGTGTGGACAAAAATTTTAAAAATATTTTAAACAATTTATTCAACACTTACGAACAATAATAATGTATCTAGTTATGATTAAAATAACATCAAGATATTATTTTCCAGAAATCCCCCCCCTCACACAGAGGGCTGTTGAAAATGTAAACAATGAGTGTAAAAACACTAAAATAAGACTCCAGGCACCCAGGCCCGAAATCAGTTACCAAAAATACACTATCTGATGCAAAACAGAGACTTCCAGGGAAGAAACTGCAGAACATCAGATGGTAGATGCAGAACACAACGCCTAACCACCCGTAGGTGAAGACGTAAACATGGGGAAAAGAAACAGAATTCATTCTGTTATTCAGCTAAAACTCCCAAGAAAATTTAGTAATAATAATTACAAAAACTATGCCAAAAGCATGGGAGAATAGCAAGGGGGGACTTAAAGGACAGGGAGAGAGGAAAACACTTAAAAAACTTTGTAACTAATTAATCAGAATGACAACAAAATGGCTGCTGCCTCGAAAATAGGTAACTTAACATAATTTCATTAAAAATTTTTAAGTTACAGCCCTGATAATATTCTGTCACACATTTTTTTCCTCTCCTCCTTCTCTATCCTCCTTAGAATCACCATTTCACTAATATTTATGTGTCTGGCATCATTTAAACTGAGATTTACAAGCACAAAGATCAGTCAGATGTTAACTGATGAAGGGCCAAACTTAGAATGATTAATGGCGCCAATTTCGGAACGTCCTTGACACTGTGCATGCGCAGTAGGGGCGAAGTGTGGAGGGCCTTTCAGGACATGTTTTCTTTGGTTTTAGATGCAAATTTTGGGGATTGGGGGGCAAAATTTGTGTTTGGCCCTATATTTTAAGAGTTAGCACCAGCTATGTCTGGGTCATTGGTACAGTATAAAAATATTACTGTGACATGCACCAAATTCCCCTTATTTATCAACCTTTTTGGCCTCACTACATCCAATACAGGCATGTAGTGAGGCCTATGTGAGGACTCTATGAGCTCTGTCAAACAAGATATAATAGAATAAATGCCCAGTTTACCTCCATGTTTGACAGAGCTCTATGAGCTCTGTCAAACAAGATATAATAGAATAAATGCCCAGTTTACCTCCATGTTTGACAGAGCTCATAGAGCTCTGTCAAACAAGATATAATAGAATAAATGCCCAGTTTACCCCCAGAACACAGGAAACTAACCAAATCCCTGTTAATTGTATACTCCTGTTAATTGAATAATTTTCACTGGCAAAATGGATATTCAATTAAGAGGATTCTACTGTATAACCATTGGTATACAGATATGGATACAATCATATAAAAAATGTGGAATATGATAGATGTGGAGATACAGATAGAGATTTTTTCATTGTTTTCCCCTTTATCCAGTGTTGAAATCATGCCCCCCCCCCCATGCCCCCACCCCCTAATTTTTCAACATTTTTTGTCCATTTCCTGCAGTGTTAAAATCTGGGAGCCCCATAATGCCCTTAAATATGACCTCAGAAGCTTGAACTGAACAAACTTGTAAATTATTCTTATGAATATGTTATACAGAAATATGGATGAATATCAAGCAGTGGTTTTGGAGAAAATGTCTTAATGTTGTATCCATTACCTAGAGTGTTAAATCTAGGAATCATGACACCCTTAAATATGCCCCCAGAAGCTTTCAATGAACAGATTTGTAAATCATCTCCACAAAGATGTTAAAATCTGAATACCCCAGAACACCACTAAATATTAATCACAGATTTTATTTTAACCCTTTACCTTACGAATTGGCTGCATCTGCCTGTATAATTAAGCAGATAAAAAATATATATTGTTCCAAAAATATCAACAAACTTATATCATGTGACCCCCCACCCCCATCATTGAAACAAGCTTGTCAAGCTCATTCCAATGAATGAGTCACATGATTTAGTTTTAATTATTTTTAAAAAACAATAATTAAAAAAATTAATTTTGTTATCGTGTGCATTGGGTAAAGGATTAACCCTTTACCTAACCTAACGGCCAAAACCGGGCAGCGCTATTCTCAAAAATCGCCAATTAATTTTCATTATTTTTTTCATTTTTTGTCTCAAAAACATAGGTTATGAGCCCTCGTTGGAACGAGCTCATCGAGCTCGTTCCAACGAGGGGTCATAACCTATGTTTTTGAGACAAAAAATGAAAAAAATTAGTTATTCAAGAATTATTTTTGCAAGTGTCGTCTGCTTTTCAGGTTAGGTAAAGGGCTAACAAAATTGTAAATCATAAATATATCAATGTTAAATATTAAATGTTAGTTGCCGAAAATGAAAGAATTAACACCAGTGACTGTGAGGATATATTTTATAACTAGTAGGGTTACTCGACATTGCTCGGGCTGAGGAGAGTATTATATAAAGACCTATATCGGTGAAAAAACATGCTGCTCATGACTGTTGGTGCCCCTCTACACCCCCACACCTCCCCGGCACTTTTTTAAACCTCACCATTAGATTCCTGGTAAAAAATTACCCCTAGTAGACCTATATCGGTGAGAAAAATTTTGGTCATAACTTTTGGTGCCCCTCTACACCCCAACCCTGATACTTTTTTAAACCTCACCATTAGGTTCCTGATAAAAACGTACCCCTAGTAGACCCCTTTGAAGGCATATATCGGTAAAAAAAGAGTTTTGGTCATAACTTTTGGTGCCCCCCTACACCCCCACCACAGACACTTTTTTAAACCTGAAGATGACCTCCGCCATAAAAAAGTACTCCTAGTAGACCCATTTTGGACACTCAGGCAGGCGGGCGGGCGGGCGGGCGGGCAGGCAGGCAGGCAGGCAGACAGACAGACAGACAGACAGGCAGACAGACAGACAGACAGACAGGCAGGCAGGCAGACAGACAGACAGACAGACAGACAGCCCTCGAAATTCACTACGGCATTTGGCAATGCCGTAGCAAAATGCCGCAGAAAATTGATTTTGCGATGGCATATATTTGCCGTAGTACAGAAAAAAGACGAGCCAAGAAACCGAAGTCATATCATAATAAGGCATTGTTTAGTAACAGCTGCGGCAAAGAAAAAATCAAAATAAAAGAAAGAAAAGCAGTAACCCCCCCCTCCCCCCCCCCTTGCAAAAAAAAAACAAACGTTAAATTGATAAAGTTTTTGAACGCAAATGACGCATGAAGTATGCTTTCAGTAATTAGAAATTGCTGTTGTTAAAGACGCTTCTCGTTGTTGCTTCAAATGCCACGTGCTATTACCGCCCTTGATTTGCTCAGTAAGAGGAAAAATTGAAATGCTTTGTCAGTGATGCAGCCACCCATTTCAACCAATTTGAACAAATTGACTTTCAACACATTCGGCCCCCTTTGTGCATTCCGCAGATTTTTCCAAGTCAATTCAGAGGTTTTTCATTACAAATTTACCCAGGACTAAACTCTTTGCAGATAATGCTGAACACATTGTCTTTCAACTGTTGTGTACTTACCCCAGCATCGCATGACGTGTATGCATTAATTCTCAAACAATACCAATGACGTATAAATTTTGTTAAAAATGGAAACAAGTTTTCCCCAGAAAACACTAGATGATGACGAGTATGCACAGAATCTCCCTCAATATCTATGACATGTATGATTCAAAATAGAAACGAGTTTCCCCAACAAACAAAATGGAAGTGGAATGTAATTATTGTTAACTGTGCCAAATGTTTCGGATTTTTTTCTGCAATCGGAATTGGTATGTTTGGGAATGATTTCAACAACATAAAAAGTCATGGCAAAAATACACTTGTTGCTCAGGACAAGTGAATTTATTTTTTGGTTGTCGCTGGTAGAAATTACTTGTTGGCGAGAAGTAGACAAGCATTATTTCGACCCCTGTCACATGGTAGATAGTGCCAGAATAAATGCCGTAGTAACTGCCGTAGCATTGGAATTTTACTACGGCAAAACGGAGCCGTAGTAAAATATTCTCAATTTCGAGGTCTGCAGACAGACAGACAGACAGACAGACAGACAGACAGACAGACAGACAGACAGACAGACAGACAGACAGACAGGACAGGACAGGACAGGACAGACAGACAGACAGAGACAGACAGACAGACAGACAGACAGACAGACAGACAGACAGACAGACAGACAGACAGGCAGGCAGGCAGGCAGGCAGGCAGACAGACAGACAGAGACATACATACATACATACATACATACATACATACATACATACATACACACACACACACACACACACACACACACACACACACACACACACACACACACACACACACACACATACATACATACATACATACATACATACATTACATACATACATTACATACATACATACATACATACATACATACATACATACATACATACACATACATACATACATACATACATACATACATACATACATACATACATACATACATACATACATACATACATACATACATACATACATACATATTACCAAGTGTTAAAATCTATGGCCCTCCCAAATGTACTACAGTGGAGCCTACTTAACTGTATATCTTTTAACTGAATAACTCTGTTAATTGCATATAATTTCAAAACATCAAACCATTTACCATATTTCAGTATAAATTTGACCTCTTAACTGAATATGGGTTATGGAGCAATCTCCTGTTAATTGAATAAAAAAAATCCTGTACTGTGTCGAGAAATTATCCTGACAATCACTAAATGCCCAATGTTTAGACACATATTTTACTTGAGTGCATCTAATATGGGGATTTATTCTATTATATTCCCCGTGGGAACCCCGGGAAGTAAGCAGCACTTGTTTACTGCGGTAAACCAGTTCTGCTTTACTAGTAACATAGGACCCAGTCACCAATGCTTGGGGTGAAAGTCCTCTAAAATGGGCAACATGTTGATCAACGATTGACTACACTTGACTTCATCTCCATGTTGTGTCACGATTAGCCATAGTGCATAAATATGTGACGTTAACCACCAACAAACAAACCAACAAACAAACAAACATTCTATTATATCTTGTTTGACAGAGCTCCATGAATATGTGCTCAATTTATCTCTGAAATACAGGAAAGTGACCAAATCCCTGTTAAGTGAATACCCCTGTTAACTGAATAATTCTCACTGAAAATTAGCTATTCAATTAACAGGGTTCTACTGTACTAAGAATTTGCTAAGAATCACCTATGCACATCGGCATATTTGTACATAAAATGTAAATGGGAGGAAATGTGTGGTTATAAACACTTTTCACTGTACAGATAAACTTTCACATGGCATTTTCCTTCTCAGTACCTGAATGAAATCATACATGGTAAGTCAAAGAATGGGAAAGTGGATCACCCCTTTTGCTGAGGATTTTAACATAGCTACAGAACAACTCAGTTTACCCAAAACAATTTAGCTATTTCAGGAGAAGTAGTTTTAGAAAGCAGTGTGTGTCCGTCCTTCTGGCATTGAACATTTTTTTTTCATTTCCTCATTCTTGGACCAATTTTGGAATGTCTGTTGTGGCAGATTGTCATATTCTCTAACAAGGGTATATGTCGGAGTTCTTGGAGGGTACTATCTTGCATCGAAGAGACTTCCCTGTCGTCTGAAACCTGTTCCACACATGCTCTCGGGAGTTGAGGTTGAGTGAGCATGCTAGTCGGTACATCCATTAAATTCCATTTCCCTCCACTTCATGGCTCACCAATCTAGCTCAATGGGGTCTGGCATCAAAATCTATTAGAATTAAGTTTGTGATTACTTCCCTTACTGTGGTTTACATATGATCACCCAAAAGGTTCCAGAATCTTTTTCATACCATTTCCATTCAGATCCTCATTCTGGATGAGACAGGGGTCTGTGTGGTCAACCAAACACTGACACCTCCCCACACCATTCCTGAGCCATAACCATGTCCCACCAAATTGACATCAGTGTACCTCTCATTGGCCCTTCTCGATATTCTGGTGCATCTATCCAAAACATCTTGATGAATATTGATTTATTGGTGTTTAAGCCTTTACCCAATGCAGACGATACCAAAATTTATTATTTTAAATACCATTTTTTCAAATTTTTCAAAAAATTTTAACAAAACCATATCATATGACCCCTCGTTGGAATGAGTTCGTTCCAACGAGGGGTCACATGATATGGTTTTGTTGAATTTTTTTGAAAAGTTAAAAAATTTATAGTAATTTATATATTTTTTATACTTACCAATGACCCAGACATAGCTGGTGCTAACTCTTAAAATATAGGGCCAAACACAAATTTTGCCCCCCAATCCCCAAAATTTGCATCTAAAACCAAAGAAAACATGTCCTGAATGGCCCTCCACACTTCACCTCTACTGCGCATGCGCAGTGTCAAGGACGTTCCGAAATTGGCGCCATCAATCATTCTAATAACCAGTGCCTGGTAAGCGCTATGTACTCAGCGGGGAGGTCAGAGTTCCCAACTCCTGGGAGGGCCATCCCCGTCTGGGTCATTGGTAAGTATAAAAAATATATAAATTACTATAAATTTTTTAACATTTTTATATTGTACCAATGACCCAGACATAGCTGAATAGTAAAAAGGCTGGAGGGCCAAGGACATAGAGCAAGATGGAATACGCTCAATAATATAAAATAGAGTCATCCCCTCTAGGGAAAAAGAAGTATTAGGCCTTACATGTATCTTTCTTATTTATGATAAATTAGAAAGATACAACACCTTCCAAAATTGAGCATCATACATCCATGTACTCTATTAATATCTAGTATAATCCTTATACTAATAATTTTTAAAGTAAGCCAATAAATAAAGTAAGTCTAGAGAATAGAGACTCTTTATACTCCTTAAAAGTGTCTGAGGATTGCATAATCATGTCCGTTGACACGTGCTATATTCAAAAGCTATACTTTAAAAACTAAGACTTGAATGAATTTTTAAAACATAAACTTCTCACTAAACAACCATCCCAATAACAGCTCAGAATTACTAACTCCGGAGGAGGTATCCCCTTGTTTTCATAGTAAAACAGGTGACCCAAGGGAACACCCTCCCCCCCCCCCCCCCCCCCCTTTTTCTTGCCCTGGGTCAAATAGCCCAGAGCGAAGAGGGCAGCAGAACGGAGTCACTGCCGAAACAGACAGCCTACCTAGCTATAGTAGCAACTGTTAAGTGAATGACATTCTGAGCAGTAGATAATAGACCTAACAATAGAGGCCTCCAGAAATGGACTCAATATTTCTGAGATAAAAAATTCATGAATGTGGATGGCTGAGCGCAATGAGCAGCCTTCAAAAATCTATAGTAGCGACACTATTAATGTAAGCCCAAGATGTAGAAGAACTCTTACTTCATGAGCCGAAATCTCAAACACAACTGCTGAGTCAAAGATATACCATAAGCAGTATCGATAGTTAATTGAATCCATTAGCAATAGAATGGAGCGTAACGTCCTTCTAATAGGCATCAAAGACATTAGAAGTTTATGCCCGTAGTAATAAACAGATATCTGTTTATAAATACATAAACTCTAACCAGACAGAGTAAAGGCCTATGCCCGTACGAAGACGGAAGGACCTTAATAACAATAGGATCCGGATATTAGGAGGCTAACTCTTATGCAAAAATCCAACCTAAATAGTAAAGGAAGTAGTGATTCCGAAACTACGAAAGTGAAAATCATCCACCGATAGTGCATGAAACTCACTGACTCTTCAGTAAAAGAGAAGCCAACAGAATTACTGTCTAAAAGGTCAGAATTTGAAAACTACTGTTTCCAGAGGCTCAAATGATTACTTAGCTAAATAAGAACCGAAGTTAAATTCCATATAGGAATTTAATCTTATGATTCTAAGTCTATTTATCGAAAAGTTACTAACTGACTTAGATAAAGAGACATAAGACTCAATTGTAAACTATCACAGAGTGCATAGGAATGAGGTAACATAAACCTATAACCTTAATAATAACAGGCTGCAGTAGATCTTGTCAAACAAGTATACTAAAAAGTTGCAATGAGTAGTATGGAGGGATCAACAATATGAACATAGTGATCCCTACACCAACGACGGAAGAGCCTCCACTTTAGCCGCATAGAATAGCGAAGAAGAGGATCTCCTATAGTAAGAAATCGCGTCCACAGCTCGTCCAGTACAATGCTTACAATGCAATAAGGACCACACAACGGAATACGTGAAGGTTGCGGCCTTGCGGGTTGTGATAAAGATGACACGATTTTACCCAGCGAAAAGAGATCCTCTCATTGAGGAAGATTTCGCGTTAAGTCCCACAGTAGACATTAGAGTAAATTTACCCACGGTCTCTGTGAAGACAGAGATGCTATCAACAGAAATGTATTGTGGTTGTTTATCTTAGCAATACCTGCTGAAACAACAGCGCCGGAGGATACGCATATCCTATCATTCCGTCCTATTAGATCAATAGAGCGTTAACAACATTAGCTCAGAGATCCAGACAAGCAAACACATACGTCTGCAATTGATTAGCAAGCTGTGTCGTAAATAAATTATCATTGGGCGCTCCCATTGATAGCAAATCTGATTGAATACTTGTTTGTTGAGAGTCCATTCTGACGGCAACAAGTGACCTGTAAGTGAACGGGAGTCCGGTAAAACAATCAGACGACCCGGAATATGACGGACCGAAACAGAACTTGGTGTACTATAACAAACAGAAGGATTCTTTCCATTAAATTGAATAACGGAAACGAATGAGTGCCTCCCTGGTTCCGGAGATACGCCACTACTGTCGAATTAACGGACAGGATTTGGACATGCGTTTCTGAATAATGTTCATCCAATGACATAAAGCAAGCCTAAAAAACATTATTCCGCGGAAGATAAGTGCTTGCTTAGAGACTGCGGAACCCAAAGACCCTGGCACTTCGAATCCGTTGGGATCAATATTATATCCCAACCTGTTTGACTGGCAACCATCATAATTATAACACTCGGATCCGGCAACTGCAGTGGCACTCTCTGAGTCAACCACCGAATGTTTGCCCCAGTCTGAATCTCTTGCAACACTAGATAGACAAGAGAACGTGTAAATCGAGCAATTCATGGATTGCTGAAAAGTTGCCGTCGAAGAGAAGCTTCTCCGAGAACGAAGCGACTCTGAGAGAGTTCTTCACCTTACTATCCACACGCGTGGATTAGCTAGGGCTGCGTCACGCCTAACCAACTCCAATCAGCCACTGAAGAGCAGAGTTATACGTGAACAAACTACTGCCCTCAAAAGAAATCACATTGAGGATAATATCCCGTAATTCTTTTCTTGAAGACGTAATGATAACGCCTCAGTAAGGTGGATTACGTATGATAAAGCGTCTAAGTTAAGTCTACTAGACATCATTGTCGTTTCCAACATTGTGGTTGGAAAAGACATAGACGGCGAAAAAGAATATTTCCAACCGTCTAGACGCATATGAACTCTCGGTATGCCCTGCTCTGCCAAAATAAATTATTCGTATAAATGATAAAAAGGCAGAAATGAGCATTGCGGACAAGAAACTAAACTATCATGCTTGGTAGCAGGCTTATATGCATATATAGCGTCGATAAATAATACACATGTTCTAATGACATTATTGGACTGTGTCGGTAAGTCAGGGACAATGTCCCTGAACCGATCCAAAATTCCGTGTCCAATGACGCTATAAGTCTCTTATCCAACATCGCAGCAATGTAGTCCGAAATAACAATCACTGGAAGATAATGCCAGAAGATATGAATGGCAGCTTCCGATGCTACGAAAGGGAAAACTCGAAATCTTTCGAATCCCTTTCGCCATCCTGTCGGACCCTATAAAGCGTTCGGTCGTCCGTACCTGATGCAACCGCGGACCGCACCGACCCAGCGCCGTCAGATAATTCCTGATTCGACTAAGAAACTGTCGATTGCTGGGATGCTGCGAAAAAACTGTGCTAACTCGGATAGCACGTCCGTCACTGAGGCCTGTGGAGAAGCGGTCCTACAATGCATTGCCGCTGGAAGCTCCGTGATCGTTACCCCCGTGCATACTACTAATATGTGAGTGAACGGAGTGTATAGGCCTCGTGTCCCTTGGCTACCGGATGGCGTGACCTATTCGCCGTGGAATCACTGAATGACGAAACTGATCGGATACTCGAGGTCACGTAGCCAATGTGCGGTCATGTGCACTGCTGTGAGGATGAGGAAGCATTATCGACAGTCTCTCGGACTGTCAATATAACGGAGCGTCCCGACCGACAGACATATGCTCCGAATGTAAAATATCTGAACCACAACATGCGGTCCCCTATGTTGTTGGACGAGAGAGGGACCTCTCTCGCTCACAGCCCGGACGGACCTGGACAAGCCAGGAACCGGCCTAACAGGCTTCCTCCAATCTGTCCTCAATCCGCCGTCACTGGGTGAGTACTAAAGTAATTATAGTGCTCGCATCACCCAAATCTCCTTCCTAGACCGCAACGGACGAACCCGGCAGCCGAAGCATTCAATGAATGTACGCTACACCGGGTGAGCTAGCGAATGTCACTCCGTCGATCCTACAAGGGACCTCTTAGGCGATAGACATATTCCATGAGCACTTATTGCCGCTAGCTCTTCATTAACTATGACGACAGAGGCACACTTTGAAAGACATCTCCGTAACTTTGCGAACAAGAAACCCGAAATGCTTGGTAATAGCAAGCATATAATAATAATATATAAATAGCGTCGTTCAATAATTCGAAAGTTTGTGTGACATTATTGGACTATGTCGGAACTGAGGGATGATGTCCCTGAACCGAACCAAAAATTTCTAAGTCCACCGACGCTATCAGTTTCTTATCCGGCATCGCAGCATTCTGGTCCGACGAAAGAACCTGTAGAAGATCAAGTCAGATGACATACACAACAGCATATGTTGTTCCGAAAGGGAAAGCTCGAAATGCTCCGAATCCCTTTCGGTATCCCGTCGGACCGGATGAAATTTTCGGACGTCCGTACCCGCTTCCGCGGAGCGTCCCGACCCAGCATCGTCGGATAAAAAATATGCGACAGATTCAGTTGATGCTGGGATGCTGCGATAAGCTGTGCTATTTAGGAAAGCACGTCCGTTCCCGAGGCCTGTGCAGTAGCGGTCTTACGATGCATTGCCGCCGGAAGCTCCATGTACGTTGACTCCCGCACACTTTCCTATGCGAACGTCCGGAGTCTGCAGGCCTCGTGTCCCTGGCTACCGGATGGTGTGACCTGGTCGCCGATGATTCTCTGACTGGCGAAGCTGACTGGATATCCGAGGTCACGTAGCCAAGAGTGGTCGTGTGCGCTACCATGAGAATGAGGAAGCCTTATTGACAGTCTACTCCGGACTGCCTATATGTCGGAGCGTCCCGAGCGACGGACGTATGCTCCGAATGCGAAACATTTTGTACCACAACATCTGGGGCCAGATGTTGTTGTACAAGAGAGGGGCCTCTCTCGCTCGTCGTCCGGATGGACCAGAACGAGCTATGAACCGGACTAAAAGGCTTCCTCCGTTCTCCCTCTAATCCGCCGTCACTGGGTGTGCATTTGGTTGATTTATAGTGCTCGCATCACCCCAAAACTCCTTCTAGACGCAACGGACGAACCCGGCTGCCGAACCATTCGATGAATGGACGCTACACCGGGCGAGCTAGCGGACGTCAAAGGTCGTCGAACCTACTAGGGTCCTCTTAGGCAATTGGCGTATTTACATGAGCACTTTTCCGCTAACCCTTCATTAATTGTGACAACGGAGGCACACTGTTGGAAGACATCACAGATACATCACCCTAATCTTGATCGTCTGAAATAGAAATTGATAAAGTAGAGTGACCCTGCGGGGAAAGGACCGGAGTGTCCAATTCCCCACTAACATACCGTGCCATACGCTTCCCATGTTGTCATCGAAATCATACGATACAGAACAGGAGTTAATGCGAGTACACTGACCACATATAGAAAGAATATAAAGTCAGAGGAAGACTTCCTCTTATTACAATTGATCAAAATCCTTTCAATGTGAAAAGAAAACAAAGTCCTGGTACTCGCACCAACCCCTGCCAATCAAAATACATAATAATAATATGATCCATTAATATAGAAAAAATAACTGAAATCAAAATATTTTGAAAAAGTTATAAAATTTATAGTAATTTATATATTTTTTATACTTACCAATGACCCAGACTTAGCTGGTGCTAACTCCAACAAAAACCAGGGCCAAACACAAATTTTGCCCCCCAATCCCCAAAATTTGCATCCAAAAGAAAAAGAAATCATGTCCTAAAGGACCTCCATAGTACGCCTCTACTGCGCATGCGCAGTGACACAGTCGTCCCGAAATTGGCGCCAATTATCATTCTTACTGGCAGTGCCTGGTCAGCGCTATGTACTCAGCGGGGAGGCAAGAGTTCCCAACTCAGGGAGGGCCATCCCCGTCTGGGTCATTGGTAAGTATAAAAAATATATAAATTACTATAAATTTTTTAACATTTTTATACTGTACCAATGACCCAGACTTAGCTGAATAGTAAACAGGCTGGAGGGCCTAGGACATAGAGGAAAATCCAATAAGCTCAATTATATAGTAAAGAGGTAACCCCTTAAGGAGAAAAGGAGTATTAGGCTTTACATGTATCTTTCTTATTTAATATTAAATTAGAAAGATACACTACCCTTAATAATTGAGCACAATAACATTCATGTTCTCTATTAACATCCAGTATAACCCTTATACTAATTATTTTTAAAGTAAGCCAATAAATAAAGTAGTCCAGAGAATTGAGACTCTTTATAATCATTTAAAAGTGTCCGAGTATTGTATATTAAAGCCCGTTTGACACTTGACATATACAAATGCTTCACACCGAGCTACACTTTAAAAATAAGACATGAATGAAATTAAACATTAATATTACACTTTAAAACCATCCCGGAAGCGACTCAGAAATACTGTCTTGGAGGAGGCATTCCCTTGCTTTTCACTATAAAGCAGGTGACCTAAGGGAACACCCCCCCCCCCCCCCCCCCCCCCCCCCCCACTTCCCCTTGCCCTGGGTCAAATAGCCCAGAGCGAAGAGGGCAGCCGGACGGAGTCACTGCCGGAACAGAAAGCCTGCATAACTATAGTTGCAACTGTTTAGTGGACGACATTCTGAGCAACAGATAACGGACCTAAACAATGCAGGTCTCCAGAAATGGACTCAATATTTCTGAGATAAAAATTAGTAAATGTGGATGGCTGAGACCAATAAGCAGCCTTCATTAAATCTGTAATAGCAACACTATTAGCATAAGCCCAGGAAGTAGAAAGAGCTCTTACTTCATGAGCAGAAATCTTAAGCACAGACTGCTGAGAAGAAGATAAATCTTCATAAGCAGTACGGATAGTTAACTGAATCCATCTAGCAATAGAATGGACTGAAATGTCCTTTCTATTAGGCATCAAAGACAGAAAGAAACGTTTCCGTCCCTTTCTGATGAACTGAGATCTCTGTTTATAGATACGTAGTGCTCTAACAGGACAGAGTAAAGGCCTACGCCCGTCTGAAGACGGAAGAGCCTTAATAACAATAGGTTCCGGATATTTATTAGGAGCCTGATTCTTAGCTAAAAAACCCACATTAGTAGTGAAGGTGATAGTGTTCCCAACACTACGATAATGAGAATCATCCACCGATAGTGCATGAAGCTCACTGACTCTTCTGGCAGAAGAGAAAGCTAAGAGAAAAGCTGTCTTATAAGATAAGAATTTGAAATCTACTGTCCCAAGAGGTTCAAATGGCTTTTCCTTCAATTTAAGGAGAACCCAAGCTAAATTCCACTTAGGAATTAATCTAAGAGTTCTGGGTCTATTTATCGAAAAGTTTCTAACCAATTTCGATAAAGAGACATTAGATCCAATTTGTAAACTATCATGATGTGCATAGGTATCAGATAACATAGATCTATAACCCTTTATAGTAACAGGCTGCAGTTTGATTTCGTCAAACAAGTATACTAGAAAGTTTGCAATGTCTGGTATAGAGGGATCAAATATATCTACAGAATGATCCCTACACCAACGACGAAAAACCTTCCACTTAGCCGCATAGTTTAGCGAAGAGGAGGTCCTCCTACAGTTAGAAATCGCGTCCACTGCTCGTCCTGTAAAGTGCTTGCCATGCAAGAAGGACCGCACAACGGAAAAACGTGAAGGTTGAGACCTTGCGGGTTGTGATGGAGTTGGCGCGATTTCCCCTGCGAAAGAAGATCCTCTCGTGGAGGAAGCTTCCGCGGTAGGTCCCACAACAGACACCTGAGTAGATTTATCCACGGTCTCTGTGGCGACAGAGATGCTACCAACAGAATCTTGCATTGAGATTGTTTTATCTTTAGCAATACTTGTTGAATTAACGGCGCTGGAGGATACGCATATCCTATCATTCCGTCCCAAGGGATCGACAGAGCGTCTACTGCAAATGCTCTTGGATCCGGACACGGGGACACATACGTCTGCAACTGATTGTTGAGATGTGTCGCAAATAAGTCTATCATTGGCCGTTCCCATTGGTAGCAAATCTGATTGAATACTTGTTTGTTGAGAGTCCACTCCGACGGCAACAAGCGACCCTTTCGTGAAAGGGAGTCTGCTAGCACATTCAGACGACCCGGTATGTGACGGACCGAAAGAAGAACGTGATGTTCCAACGCAAACAGAAGGATTCTTTCCGTTAGATTGAACAACGGAACTGAATGAGTGCCTCCCTGATTCCGTATATACGCCACTACTGTCGTATTGTCGGATAGGATTTGGACATGAGTATCGTGAATAATGTCCATCCAGTGACGTAACGCAAGCCAAATTGACATCATTTCCTTGATGTTTATGTGCTTGCACAGGAATAGCGGATCCCAAAGACCCTGGCATCTCGAATCCGTTGGGATTAATGATGCACCCCAACCTGTTTGACTGGCATCCGTCATAATGGTAAAACTCGGATCCGGCAACTGCAGCGGAACTCCTTGAGTTAACCACTGAATGTTTGCCCAAGTCTGAATCTCTTGTTTCACTTGATCTGACAAGAGAACGTCTACATCGAGCGAATGAATTTTCACACTCCAATTCTGAGTCAGGAAAATTTGAAGAGGACGTGTGCGTAGCCGCCCCATCGGAATGAGATCCGCGGCGGCTCCGCACAGACCTATCAGTCTCATAAATTCTCTCGCCGTGACTTTGTCTGCATGCAGACAATAGCGAGCATAAAACTGACTAATTTCGCTCTGGTTAACGGCAGACGAACGAGATTGTTGTGCGTCTCGAAGCTCATTCCCAGATGAGTGAATGACTTGGACGGCACCAGATCCGACTTCTCCTCATTTACTATGAAACCGAGACGTCGGAGCAATAGAAGAAGATTCTGAACATCGTTCTGAAGCGTTAACTCGTTGCCGTACCTCTGAAGAATGTCGTCCAGGTAGGCCGACGTTACCGCAGACGAATGAGCTCGGAAGTAGATCATTACCGAGTTCATTACCCGAGTGAAAGCCCAGGGTGCTAGATTCAATCCGAAGCACATGGCCCGGAACTGATACACCACTCCTAGGACTGCGAAGCGTAGATACTTTCGGAATGTCGGATGTACCATGACGTGAAAGTACGCATCTTTGAGATCTATGCTCGTTGCATAATCGTTCACCCGAATACTCGCTCTGACCGATCGAATCGTCTCCATATAAAACTTCGGAGCGACGATCAGCTTGTTTATCCAGCTCAAATCTATGACTGGACGGAACGAGCCGTCTGGTTTCGGAACCAGAAACAGATGGCTGTAGAATCCCAGAGATTCCTGGTTTTCTACGACCTCTACCGCGTTCTTCATTAAAAGAGACTGCACCTCTGATAACAGAGCGTCTCTTTTCTGTGGATTTGACGGAAGATGAGTCCACTTTGGACTTCGAGTTAATGGAGGCTTTCGTTTGAAGGATATCTTTAGACCTTCCGAAGTCACTCCTCTCACCCACGGGTCGTCCGTAATCGACGCCCACTCTTGTGAAAAACTCGACAACCTTCCGCCAACCGGAACGCGATAGAGGTTTAAGCCATCACCTCCTGGACCTGCGAGGCCTGCGGTAGGAGAAACCACGTCTTCCACGACCCGCACCTCGCCTCGTCGACCTCGGGGCGTCCGACCGATTGTCCCGGCCTGAAGGACGTCCCGAACGAGAGTCGCTATCCTGACGGTCTCTCGAATAAGGCCAAGAGGACGCACCGGAACCTCTATAGGAACCTCTCTTGGGCGCATTAGACCCAGAAGTGCCTGCCTTATTCGTGTCTGCTGTAACCGACCTTTTAGGAGCGGATCTGAACAACAGAGAATCATTAGCTTTCTTTTTAATATTATCATAAATAGCGGAAAGCTTGCCGTCAAAGAGAAGTTCTCCTGAGACCGAAGCGACTCTAAGAGAGTTCTTCACCTTAGAATCCACTAGTGTGGATGTAGCTAGGGCTGCGTCATGTCTAACCAACTCCAGATTTGCCACTGAAAGGGCGGAGTTACACGTGGAATAAGCTACTGCCCTTGAAAGAAGTCTTAAAGAGGATTGTATATCCTGAAACTCTTCCCCTTGAAGGCGCAGTGATAACGCCTTAGTAAGGTGATCTGCGTAAGATAAGGCATCTAAATTGGCTCTGTTAGACGCAATAGCTGTTTCCAACACCGCGGTTGGAATAGAAGCTGACGACGGTAATGATAGCTCTAAGTCTTCCGCCTCGTCGTCCATACGCAGAGGAACTCTCGGTATACCCTGTCCTGCCGTGTCGAATTTATTCCTTGCATTAATGAAAGGCAGGTTAAGAGTATTAGCGGACAAGAAACCTGCTTTCCCCGTCCTGGAAGCAAGTTTAAATATAGCGTCGTTCAATAATTCAAATGTTCTTGCAACATTATTGGACTGCGACGGAAACTCGGGAGCGATGTCCCTGAACCGCTCAAAAAATTCAGAGTCCAATGACGCTATAATTCTCTTGTCCGGAAGCGCAGCAGTCTGGCCCGACGGAACAACTTGAGGGAGAAAGTGCCGGATGAAGTCCACGGCAGCTTTATGTTGTTCCGAAAGGGATAGCTCCAATTCATCCGTATCCCTTTCACCATACGGTCGGACCTCCCGATGTTCCCGGTCGTCCGCCCCCCGATGCTTCGGCGGAGCGTACCGACCCAGCGCCGTCGGATAATTCTCGATCCGACACCGTTTCTGTCGGCTGCTGGGATGCTGCGATAAGCTGTGCTATCTGCACTAGAATGTCCGACGTCGAGACCTGCGGAGGAGCGGTTTTTCGCTGCTTCGCCGAGGGCAGCTCCGCATCAGATGGCTCCCGCATACTTTTCCTATGCGAACGTCCGGAGTCCATCGGTCTCGAATCCCTGGCTGCCGGATGGTGTGACCTGGTCGCCGAAGAATCCTTCATCGGCGAAGCTGGCAAAATATCGGAGGTCACGCAGCCAAGGTGCGGTCGTGTGCGCCGACGAGAAGAGGAAGCCTTAACAGTCTCTGCGGACTGCTTATACAACGGAGCGTCCCGAGCGACGGACGTATGCTCCGCTAAAGACACATTTTGTACCACAACATCTGGTCCCAGATGTTGTTGTACGAGAGAGGGGCCTCTCTCGCTCGCGGCCCGGCTGGACCTGGACGAGCTAGGAACCGGACTAAAAGGCTTCCTCCGTTCTCGTTTACTATCCGCCGTCACTGGGTGTGCATCTATTATTTTTATAGTGCTCGCATCACCCAAAATTTCCTCTTGGACCGCATCGGACGAACCCTGCTGCCGAACCATTCGGTGAATGGACGCTACACCGGGCGAGCTAGCGGACGACATTTGTCTAATCTCCATGAGCACTTTTGCCGCTAGCTCTGAATTCATTTGTGACGACGGACGCACACTTGAAGAAGATAACATGGAAACATCACCCTGTTCTGGTTCCTCTGAAATAGAAACTGAGAGAGTAGAGTGACCTTGTGGAGAAAGAGCCGGCATCGCTCTTTCTCCAGAAACAACATATCGTGACTCACGTTTCCAATGTTTCTCATCCCAATGTTCACATATAGGACAGGGATTAATGCGAGAACACTGACTACAATTAATACAATGATCATGAAAGTCAGAGGAAGATTTCTTCCTATTACAATTTGAACAATGTCCCTTCATTGTGAAAGAACAACAATAAGTCCTAGTTACTCGCAAAAACCCCTGACACAAAGATACATGATAACATGATCCATTAATAAATGAAAAAACAATTGCCAAACAAAATAATTTTGAAAAAATATTTTTTCAGAGAAGCCCAAGTTGCTGAAAAGTAACGTTGAGCCCCGATGGATCCGATGGCAAAGTGTGGTCAAAAATTTTAAATTTATATAAAATAATTAATGAGACACTTTCGGATAATATAAATGTATCTTATAATGAGATAAACTACCACAAAGGCAAACAGCCCCCCTCAAAAAAGGCTGTTGCCAATGAAAACAAACAGTGTAAACACACTAGAAAACATGACTCCAGGCACTGAAAAAACTGGCCCGGAATCAGTCATCAATTACACTCTATCTGATGCAAAACAGAGACTCCCAGGGGAGAATCTGTAGAACATCAGATGGAAGATGCAGAACACAAACGTTATACACCCATGGGTGAAAACGTAACTATGGGGAAAATAACAGAAAACATTCTGTAACCAAGCAAATCTCCCAGGAAATTTTAGAAATGAAACTTCTCAAAAATATGCCAAAAGCATGGGAGAATTGCAAGGGGGGACTTTAGAAGGCTAGGGGAGAGGAAACACTGAATAAGCAGTGCAACAATTAGCAAGAATGACAACAAGAGGCCCATGCCTCGAAAATAGGCAACTTAACATAATTTCAACAAAAAATTTTAAGTACAGCCCTGATTATTTTTTGCCACTTCTTTTTCCTCTCCTCCTTCTATCCTCCTTAGAATCACATTTTCTCCAAAAATTACGTGTCTGGCATCCTTTAAACTGAGATTTACAAGCACAAAGATCAGTGAGATGTTGACTGATGAAGGGCCAAACAGAGAATGATAATTGGCGCCAATTTCGGGACGACTGCGTCACTGCGCATGCACAGTAGAGGCGTACTAAGGAGGTCCTTTAGGACATGATTTCTTTTTGTTTTGGATGCAAATTTTGGGGATTGGGGGGCAAAATTTGTGTTTGGCCCTGGTTTTTGTTGGAGTTAGCACCAGCTAAGTCTGGGTCATTGGTACAGTATAAAAATATATTTTTTCAGAATAGCCCAAGTTTCTGAAAAGTAATGTTGAGCCCCAATGGATCCCAAGCCTAAGTGTGGACAAAAATTTTAAAAATATTTTAAACAATTTATTCAACACTTACGAACAATAATAATGTATCTAGTTATGATTAAAATAACATCAAGATATTATTTTCAAGAAATCCCCCCCTCACACAGAGGGCTGTTGTAAATGTAAACAGTGAGTGTAAAAACACTAAAATAAGACTCCAGGCACCCAGGCCCGGAATCAGTTACCAAAAATACACTATCTGATGCAAAACAGAGACTTCCAGGGAAGAAACTGCAGAACATCAGATGGTAGATGCAGAACACAACACCTAACCACCCGTAGGTGAAGACGTAAACCTGGGGAAAAGAACAGAATTCATTCTGTTATTCAGCTAAAACTCCCAAGAAATTTTAGTAATAATAATTACAGAAACTATGCCAAAAGCATGGGAGAATAGCAAGAGGGGACTTAAAGGAAAGGGAGAGAGGAAAACACTAAGAAATCAGTGTAACTAAATAACCAGAATGACAACAAAATGGCTGCTGCCTCGAAAATAGGCAACTTAACATAATTTCATTAAAAAATTTTAAGTTACAGCCCTGATAATATTCTGTCACACATTTTTCCTCTCCTCCTTCTCTATCCTCCTTAGAATCACCATTTCACTAATATTTATGTGTCTGGCATCATTTAAACTGAGATTTACAAGCACAAAGATCAGTCAGATGTTAACTGATGAAGGGCCAAACTTAGAATGATTAATGGCACCAATTTCGGAACGTCCTTGACACTGCGCATGCGCAGTAGAGGTGAAGTGTGCAGGGCCATTCAGGACATGTTTTCTTTGGTTTTAGATGCAAATTTTGGGGATTGGGGGGCAAAATTTGTGTTTGGCCCTATATTTTAAGAGTTAGCACCAGCTATGTCTGGGTCATTGGTACAGTATAAAAATATAATATTTTTTCAACTGCTGAATTTGCATATTACGCGGGCGGATACAGCTGAATCGTGGGGGTGAAGAGTTAGGGTCACATACTTATGCACAATGGCTAATCGTGACCGTGACAGTTTTATGGGTGGAAGAGTTACAGCGATTGAAGACATGTGCACCATCGACGTGCGGTGCGCCTCAGTACACAGCGTCACCGTGCCCCCATGTAGGCAACCGGGATAAAGTGCCTTGCCCAAGGACACAATGCGGGTCATCCCGGTCGGGGATCGAACTTGAGACCTTTAGCATAGAGGTCCTACAGTCTACCACTGAGCCACCGCACTCCCAGTCTTGATGGAATCTGGTTTTATATGTAACCAGATGTTGGACTATCAAGTCTGTGTCCAGTTTTGAGATCTCTGCACCACTCAAACCTGTATTGTCTTTGTGCTCCTTGCAGAAAAGGACAAACTGTGGGACTTCTTGCACATAGTCCAGCATTTTACAGTTGGTTAATGATTGTTTGTGTTGATATAGGGCTCCAATTGCAGAGCAATACCACTGATCATGCCGTGCACGCATGCTGTGGTAACAATGTAAATGTTTTGATGAGCTGTTGGGACCCTTTTATGGTCTGCTTAAGTGTTTTCTCTCAACTCCACCAGGAGATCTGAACATTTCATATCATACTATGATACGCCCCTAGTTCTGCAGCGCCCTGTCTCTTTGATATGGCTGACTGCCAATACCCTCTATCTCTTGAGTGTTTTTGAAGATTCAAATGACATCTTTAACCCTTTACCCAACGTAACAGCCAAAACAAGCCAGTGCTATTCTTAAAAATCGCCAATTAATTTTCATTATTTTTTCATTTTTTTCTCAAAAACATAGGTTATGACCCCTCATTGGAATGAGCTCATCCAATGAGGGGTCATAACCTATGTTTTTAAAACATAAAATGAAAAGAATTAGTTATTCAAGATTTTCTTTTTGCAGGTGTCGTCTGCTTTTCATGTTAGGTAAAGGGTGAAGTAATATGAGTTACTGATGTTTACGTGTTCACTCTCGAGAGTAATATTTGAAATCCTGACAAGGATTCATTTGTTGACATGAACAATATAACCTTGCGACAATGAATAAATCATATGACATTAACCCTTTACCCAACGCAGACGATATCAAAATTTATTATTTTAAATATAATTTTTTCAAATTTTTTTTAAAAATTTCAACAAAACCATATCATGTGACCCCTCATTGGAACGAGCTCGACGAGCTCGTTCCAACGAGGGTTCACTTGATATGGTTTTGTTGAAATCTTTTGAAAAATAATATTTTTTCAACTGCTGAATTTGCATATTACGCAGGTGGATGCGGCCGATTCGTTGGGTAAATTTTTTTTTTTTATTAGGGTTTAACGACACATTAGCAGCCAGGGTCATATCATGTCGGTGACAGTTTTATGGGTGGAGAAAGCCGGAGTACCCGGAGAGAACCACCGAGCAACGACGAGCAGCTGTCAGCTCTCCAACATCGTAACTCTGAACTCTGCACCACGGCACAGGCAAGGTTAGATTGGTTGAAGACATGCACACCTTCGACATGCCATACGCCTTAATACACAGCGTCATCGTGCCCCCATGTAGGCAATCAGGGTTAAGTGCCTTGTCCAAGGACACAACGCAGGAATGCGAATCAGTCGCTGAAATGGTCACCCATCCAACTATTAACCGCACTCGACGTTGCTTAACTTCGGTGATCTGACGAGAACCGGTTAGATCGACGCCACCGCGCCCCCCCTCTATGGGTAAAGGGTTAATGAAAGTTATTGTCACATAATTAACAAGAGCCCACAAGGGGCCTTAATCGCTCACCTGATAAAATTATTTAAAGAAAGATTTATGGTCACATTCAGCATCTACATGTTATAGTTAATCAAATTTAGCTTGGGGACTTGTTGTGGTGGGAGAAGGTTCTGTAGGGTGAATGGTGGTTTTTTCCCCTTTCTTGGTGTAAAATCACTCAACCCCTTCAAAACTCATTATGAGGCAAAAAGAAAATGAAAGTGTCAATGACAATCTAGCTTAACTTGACGTTGTTGACTGTGTTTGATAAAAAGGATAATGTTCCATGTTTATGAAAGGATTATGAAATAAGACAAGAATTGTGATAATTGAGAATATGTTAATTTCTGTTCCCTGTATGCTATGTTTTCAATAAGAATAAGTTGAGTGTAGACTGTACTAAAGAATTAAGACCTGGGTTGATGCAGCCCCAACAGTTAACGGATGTCAACCAAAAGTTACCAAGTTACAGTAAAATCATTCCAAAACGAGTCATCCTGCCAAGTTACAATGAAATTCCTTCATAAATATAACTCGCAGACTTTGCAAAAGGAATCTAGTTCACCTGACGGTTCAGCGATAACAGTTGACCAATCATGACCAAAATAGGAGAGTTTCATCTAGATATCCTACCAAGTTATCCTACCAGGTTACACTGAAATCCCTTCATAAAAACAACCTGTAAGCAGTGCTAAAGGAATCTAGGTCAAGTGACCAGGTGGCGGTAACGGCTGATCAATCATTACCAAAATATGACAGTCTCATCTAGACATCATACCAAGTTATCCTTCCAAGTTAAATGAAATTGCTTCATAAATATGAACTTTCGACTGTGCTAAACAGATCTAGGTCACTTGCCTGTGTGGCTGTCACAGCTGACCGATCATGGACAAAATATGACGTTCTCATCTAGACATTATACAGAGTCATTCTACCAAGTTACAATGAAATCCTTTCATAAATACGACCTGTAGACTGTGCTAAAAGTTTTTGGGCCAAGCCCGAGTAGCCATCACAGTTGACTGATCATGATCAAAAGGGGACGTTCCCATCTAGACATTATACGGAGTCATCCTACCAAGTTACATTGAAATCCCTTCATAAATGTGACTTGTAGACTGTGCTAAAGGTTTTCGGGTTTCAGGCTCTCGCAGTGGTCATGGTTGACTAATCGCGACCAAAAGGGTACGTTCTCATCTAGACATTATATGAAGTCATCCTACCAAGTTACAATGAAATCCCTTCATAAATATAATGATCTGTAGACTGTGCTAAATGTTTTCCGGTTTTGGTCTCTCACAGACATCACGGTTGACCAATCGTGACAAAAAGGGGGGTGGATTCTAATCTAGACATTATACAGAGTCACCCCCACCAAGTTACAATGAAATACCTTCATAAATATGACCTGAAGACTGTGCTAAAAGTTTTTGGGTTTTGGGCTCTCACAGCCGTCACGGCTGACTGATCATGACCAAAAGGAGACTTTCTTATCTAGACATTATACAGAGTCATCCTACCAAGTCACAATGAAATCCCTTCATAAATACGACCTGTAGACTGTGCTAAAGGATTTGGGGTTTCAGCCTCTCGCAGCCATGACTGATCATGACCAAAAGGGGATGTTCTCATCCAGACATGGGCCTGCATATGAAATTTTAGTGATGATCGGACAAGAACTACAGGCTGTAGCCTGTGCCAAAGAAAATGTGATCAGACAGACTTAAGCACACATGACAGCAATAGCTTATCTCAATGGACCCACCTCCTTTCCCCTCCCCCAGCCTCAAGTGGACTCGTGGAACCACATTTGAACAAACATTAAACTTATGTACTTACAATTACATCTAACTCATGTTTACCAGCTCAGTCATTCGTTGACATAGTTCATTTATACAAACAGTAAATTCTCTATCGGGTTCTGTGTTAGATTTCAAACCCCTCTGGTGCCCATCAAAATCAGTCAAGAGTAACATTTTGAACAAACTTTACTCATAGTAATGTTATATAGCAAATATTAAAAGATTCAGTTTGGTGGATCTGAAGAAGATTTTTGAAGAATATTCCTCATGCTGCACCGAGTTCAAATTTGGGATCCCATAGGGAGCCCAAATATGAGCCAAGGGATTTGATTTGAACAAACTTAAATCTCACCATACTAAGGTTGTCAATAGTATGTAACAAAAGAACTGTGAATATGAAGAAGACTTTTTAAAGAATAATCCTTATATTGCACTAAGTTAAACACTGGGATCCCACAGGGAGCACAACTATGAAACCAAGGGACTTGGTTGAACAAACTGAAATCTGAACCACCTAAGGTTGCTGTATCTCAAATATTAAAAGATTCTGACTGGTGGATCTGAAGAAGGAAACTTCTGAAGGAATTTTCCAATATTGCACAAAGTTAAAATTTAGGTTCAGAAGCTCAAATATGAACCCAAGATTGGAACAAACTGGAAACAGACCCCACTAAGGATACTGCAAACCAAACAAAAAAAGATTCTGACTAGGACATCTGAAAAAGGTTTTTAAAGAAGATTCCTCATATTGTAAGTTAAACTTTGGGCTCCCACAAGGAGCTCATGTATGACCCCAATCTGAATCACCTAAGGATCCTGTACATCAAAACTTTCTGACCGGTAGTTCTGAAAAAGAATATTATTAAAGAATATTCTCACTTTGCAGTAAGTTAAAGTTATGAGTTCCCTTGTGAAGGCCAAATATGACCCCTGGGACTTGATTAGAACCAACTTGAATCAAGATGCTACGAACCACTCATCAAATGATTCTGACTGTTGGATCTGAAGAAGATGATTTTAAAAACATTTTTCTCATATTACACCAAGTTAAAATTCGGGCCTCACACAGGGAGTCCAAATATCACCTAATTTGAACCAACTTCAAGCTGCCCCCCCGCCCCCCCACCACCCCCACATCCTTTAAAGATGCAGCATGAGGTTTTGACTGGTAGACCAGAAGAAAAAGATTTTTAAATAAATTTCCACATGTTGCAAAAAGTTCAAATTCAGGTTCCAACAGGGAGCCCAAATATGAAGCCAAAGACTTGATTTGAACAAATTTGAATCTCAACCTCGTTAGGCTGCTGCATATGAAATATCAAAAGGTTCTGACTGGTAGATCTGAAGAAGAAGATTTTTAAAGAATATTCCTCATATTGCACTACGTTAAAGTTTCCAAAGAGAGCCCAAATATGACCCCAGGGACTTGAGTTGAACAAATTTGAGTCTAACCCTCCTAACGTTGCTCTATATCACCCATCAGAAGATTCTGACTGGTGGATCTGAAGAAGAAGATTCTAAAAACTATTTTGCAGGAAGCCCAAATATCACTCCATGGTCTTAATTTGAACAATGTTCAAGCTCCCCCACCCCTGTAAAGAAGCAGTATATCGAGTATCAAGAGAACCCAGGGACATGATTTGGACAAACATGAATCTGAACTTCTTAAGGAGATTCTGACTGGGAGATCTAAAGTGATTTTTAAATAATATTTCTCATATTGCACTATGTTAAAGTTTGAGTTCCCAAAGGGAGCTAAAATATAACCCCAAGGACTTCATTTGAAGAAACTTGAATCTGACCCCTCTAAGGATGTTGTATACCAAGTATCAAAGGTCTATGGGTGAGCGACATCACCCGCAGTGTTCTCAGATGCTGGGCAGCAGTGTCCCTGGTCCTTAGTCCATTCGCAGTGTTGAAGCAAGAACATATGTTTTGTTTTGTTTCTGTGGGGGATGACAGGTAGACAGCCAATCTGGCTATGTCGTCTCCCTACGATATGTGCAGAAAGAATTCTGTTATTAAAACTTTGTACTCAGAAATGTTTATTTTGTATACAATGCTCATGTTGTAAAAATAAAGTATTATTATTATTATTATTCTGGTTGGTAGTTCTGGAGAAGATTTTTTAATATTTAAAAAAGAATTTGGGTGGTGGGGTGCTAACAGAATTATATCTCTTGTGGTGCCCCCTGTGGGTGTGGCAACTTTATTTCAACAAACTTGAATTGATATAGGATACGGAACATGCATATCCAATTTGGTTCAATTCAGCACAGTGGTTTATGAGGAAAAGTCGATAATGTAAAGTTCACACCGGACAGACGACGGACAGAAAGTGATCACTTAAGCTGCCCCGGACTTTCAGTCAGGTGAGCTAAAATAATTTGTTATACTGGACTGAGTTAAAATATCAAGTTACAATAGGAAGCTCAAATATGACTCCAGGGACTTGATTTGAACAAACTTCAAGCTGACTCCCCTAAACATGCAGTATACCAAATATCAAGAGATTTTGATTGGTAGATCAGAATAAGATGTTTAAATAAATTTCCTCATATTGCACCAAGTTAAAATTCAGGTTTCAACACGGAGCCAAAATATGGAACCAGGGACTTGATTTTAACAAACTTGAATCTGAACCTCCTAAGAATGCTACGTATAAAAAGATTCAGACAGGAAGATCTGAAGATTTTTAAATAATATTCCTCTTACTGTACTATGTTAAGAGTTCCCATAGGGAGCCCAAATAGGCCACCAAGTACTTGATTTGAAAAACCTTGAACCTACCCCCCCCCCCCCTCCCCACCCCACCACCAAGGCTGCTATATACCAATCATCAAAAGATTTGGACAGATGGGGATCGGAAGACTTTTTTTTTAAATTTTGTCATATTGGAACAAGTTAAAATTTGGGTTCCCATAGGTAGTCCAAATATGAGTCCAATGACTTGATTTGAACAAACTTGAATCTTCGCCCACTAAGGATGCTACACACCAAATATCAAAAGATTCTGACTGATGGATCTGAAAAGTTAAAAAATTTATAGTAATTTATATATTTTTTATACTTACCAATGACCCAGACTTAGCTGGTGCTAACTCTAACAAAACCAGGGCCAAACACAAATTTTGCCCCCCAATCCCCAAAATTTGCATCCAAAACAAAAAGAAATCATGTCCTAAAGGACCTCCATACTACGCCCCCACTGCGCATGCGCAGTGTGACGGACGTCCCGAAATTGGCGCCAATTATCATTCTTACTGGCAGTGCCTGGTCAGCGCTATGTACTCAGCGGGGAGGCAAGAGTTCCCAACTCCAGGGAGGGCCATCCCCGTCTGGGTCATTGGTAAGTATAAAAAATATATAAATTACTATAAATTTTTTAACATTTTTATACTGTACCAATGACCCAGACTTAGCTGAATAGTAAACAGGCTGGAGGGCCTAGGACATAGAGGAAAATCCAATAAGCTCAACTATATAGTAAAGAGGTAACCCCTTAAGGAGAAAAGGAGTATTAGGCTTTACATGTATCTTTCTTATTTAATATTAAATTAGAAAGATACACTACCCTTAATAATTGAGCACAATAACATTCATGTTCTCTATTAACATCCAGTATATCCCTTATACTAATTATTTTTAAAGTAAGCCAATAAATAAAGTAGTCCAGAGAATTGAGACTCTTTATAGTCATTTAAAAGTGTCCGAGTATTGTATATTAAAGCCCGTTTGACACTTGACATTTACAAATGCTTCACACCGAGCTACACTTTAAAAATAAGACATGAATGAATTTTAACATTAATATTACACTTTAAAACCATCCCGGAAGCGACTCAGAAATACTGACTTGGAGGAGGCATTCCCTTGCTTTTCACTATAAAGCAGGTGACCTAAGGGAACACCCCCCCCCCCCTTCCCCTTGCCCTGGGTCAAATAGCCCAGAGCGAAGAGGGCAGCCGGACGGAGTCACTGCCGGAACAGAAAGCCTGCATAACTATAGTTGCAACTGTTTAGTGTACGACATTCTGAGCAACAGATAACGGACCTAAACAATGCAGGTCTCCAGAAATGGACTCAATATTTCTGAGATAAAAATTCGTAAATGTGGATGGCTGAGACCAATAAGCAGCCTTCATTAAATCTGTAATAGCAAATCTATTAGCATAAGCCCAGGAAGTAGAAAGAGCTCTTACTTCATGAGCGGAAATCTTAAGCACAGACTGCTGAGAAGAAGAAAACTGAGATCTCTGTTTATAGATACGTAGTGCTCTAACAGGACAGAGTAAAGGCCTATGCCCATCTGAAGACGGAAGAGCCTTAATAACAATAGGTTCCGGATATTTATTAGGAGCCTGATTCTTAGCTAAAAAACCCACATTAGTAGTGAAGGTGATAGTGTTCCCGACACTACGATAGTGAGAATCATCCACTGACAGTGCATGAAGCTCACTGACTCTTCTAGCAGAAGAGAAAGCTAAGAGAAAAGCTGTCTTATAAGATAAGAATTTGAAATCTACTGTCCCAAGAGGTTCAAATGGCTTTTCCTTCAATTTAAGAAGAACCCAAGCTAAATTCCATTTAGGAATTAATCTAAGAGTTCTGGGTCTATTTATCGAAAAGTTTCTAACCAACCTAGATAAAGAGACATTAGATCCAATTTGTAAACTATCATGATGTGCATAGGTATCAGATAACATAGACCTATAACCCTTTATAGTAACAGGCTGCAGTTTGATTTCGTCAAACAAGTATACTAGAAAGTTTGCAATGTCTGGTATAGAGGGATCGAATATATCTACAGAATGATCCCTACACCAACGACGAAAAACCTTCCACTTAGCCGCATAGTTTAGCGAAGAGGAGGTCCTCCTACAGTTAGAAATCGCGTCCACTGCTCGTCCTGTAAAGTGCTTGCCATGCAAGAAGGACCGCACAACGGAAAAACGTGAAGGTTGAGACCTTGCGGGTTGTGATGGAGTTGGCGCGATTTCCCCTGCGAAAGAAGATCCTCCCGTGGAGGAAGCTTTCGCGGTAGGTCCCACAACAGACACCTGAGTAGATTTATCCAGGGTCTCTGTGGCGACAGAGATGCTACCAACAGAATCTTGCATTGAGATTGTTTTATCTTTAGCAATACTTGTTGAATTAACGGCGCTGGAGGATACGCATATCCTATCATTCCGTCCCAAGGGATCGACAGAGCGTCCACTGCAAATGCTCTTGGATCCGGACACGGAGACACATACGTCTGCAACTGATTGTTGAGATGTGTCGCAAATAAGTCTATCATTGGCCGTTCCCATTGGTAGCAAATCTGATTGAATACTTGTTTGTTGAGAGTCCATTCCGACGGCAACAAGCGACCCTTTCGTGAAAGGGAGTCTGCTAGCACATTCAGACGACCCGGTATGTGACGGACCGAAAGAAGAACGTGATGTTCTAGCGCAAACAGAAGGATTCTTTCTGTTAGATTGAACAACGGAACTGAATGAGTGCCTCCCTGATTCCGTATATACGCCACTACTGTCGTATTGTCGGATAGGATTTGGACATGAGCATTGTGAATAATGTCCATCCAGTGACGTAACGCAAGCCAAACTGACATCATTTCCTTGATGTTTATGTGCTTGCACAGGAATTGCGGATCCCAAAGACCCTGGCATCTCGAATCCGTTGGGATTAATGATGCACCCCAACCTGTTTGACTGGCATCCGTCATAATGGTAAAACTCGGATCCGGCAACTGCAGCGGAACTCCCTGAGTTAACCACTGAATGTTTGCCCAAATCTGAATCTCTTGTTTCACTTGATCTGACAAGAGAACGTCTAGGTCGAGCGAATGAATTTTCACACTCCAATTCTGAGTCAAGAAAATTTGGAGAGGACGCGTGCGTAACCGCCCCATCGGAATGAGATCCGCAGCGGCTCCGCACAGACCTATCAGTCTCATAAATTTTCTCGCTGTGACTTTGTCTGCGTGCAGACAATAGCGAGCGTAACAACTGACTAATTTCGCTCTGGTTAACGGCAGACGAACGAGATTGTTGTGCGTCTCGAAGCTCATTCCCAGATGAGTGAATGACTTGGACGGCACCAGATCCGACTTCTCCTCGTTTACTATAAAACCGAGACGTCGGAGCAATAGAAGAAGATTCTGAACATCGTTCTGAAGCGTTAACTCGTTGCCGTACCTCTGAAGAATGTCGTCCAGGTAGGCCGACGTTACCGCAGACGAATGAGCTCGGAAATAGATCATTACCGAGTTCATTACCCGAGTGAAAGCCCAGGGTGCTAGATTCAATCCGAAGCACATCGCCCGGAATTGATACACCACTCCTAGGACTGCGAAGCGTAGATACTTTTGGAATGTCGGATGTACCATGACGTGAAAGTACGCATCTTTGAGATCTATGCTTGTTGCATAATCGTTCACCCGAATACTCGCTCTGACCGACCGAATCGTCTCCATATAAAATTTTGGAGCGACGATCAGCTTGTTTATCCAGCTCAAATCTATGACTGGACGGAACGAGCCGTCTGGTTTCGGAACCAGAAACAGATGGCTGTAGAATCCCGGAGTTTCCTGGTTTTCTACGACCTCTACCGCGTTCTTCATTAAAAGAGACTGCACCTCTGATAACAGAGCGTCTCTTTTCTGCGGATTTGACGGAAGTTGAGTCCACTTTGGACTTCGAGTTAATGGAGGCTTTCATTTGAAGGATATCTTTAGACCTTCCGAAGTCACTCCTCTCACCCAAGGGTCATCCGTAATCGACGCCCATTCTTGTGAAAAGCTCGACAACCTTCCGCCAACCGGTATGCGATAGAGGTTTAAGCCATCACCTCCTGGACCTGCGAGGCCTGCGGTAGGAGAAACCATGTCCTCCACGACCCGCACCTCGCCCCGTCGACCTCGGGGCGTCCGACCGATTGTCCCGGCCCGAAGGACGTCCCGAACGAGAGTCGCTACCCTGACGGTCTCTCGAATAAGACCAAGAGGACGCACCGGAACCTCTATAGGAACCTCTCTTGGGCGCATTAGACCCAGAAGTGCCTGTCTTATTCCTGTCTGCTGTATCCGGCTTCTTAGAGGCAGATTTGAACAACAGAGAATCCGAAGCTTTCTTTGTAATTTTATCATAAATAGCAGAAAGCTTGCCGTCAAAGAGAAGTTCTCCGGAGACCGAAGCGACTCTAAGAGAGTTCTTCACCTTAGAATCCACAAGTGTGGATGTAGCTAGGGCTGCGTCACGTCTAACCAACTCCAGATTTGCCACTGAAAGGGCGGAGTTACACGTGGAATAAGCTACTGCCCTTGAAAGAAGTCTTAAAGAGGATTGTATATCCTGAAACTCTTTCCCTTGAAGGCGCAGTGATAACGCCTTAGTAAGGTGATCTGCGTAAGATAAGGCATCTAAATTGGCTCTGTTAGACGCAATAGCTGTTTCCAACACCGCGGTTGGAATAGAAGCCGACGACGGTAATGATAGCTCTAAGTCTTCCGCCTCGTCGTCCATACGCAGAGGAACTCTCGGGATACCCTGTCCTGCCGTATCGAATTTATTCCTTGCATTAATGAAAGGCAGGTTGAGAGTATTAGCGGACAAGAAACCTGCTTTCCCCGTCTTGGAAGCAAGTTTAAATATAGCGTCGTTCAATAATTCAAATGTTCTTGCAACATTATTGGACTGCGACGGAAACTCGGGAGCGATGTCTGTCCCTGAACCGCTCAAAAAATTCAGAGTCCAATGACGCTATAATCCTCTTGTCCGGAACCGCAGCAGTCTGGCCCGACGGAACAACTTGAGGGAGAAAGTGCCGGATGAAGTCCACGGCAGCTTTATGTTGTTCCGAAAGGGATAGCTCCAAATCATCCGTATCCCTTTCACCATCCGGTCGGACCTCATGATGTCCCCGGTCGTCCGCCCCCGATGCTTCGGTGGAGCGTACCGACCCAGCGCTGTCGGATAATTCTCGATCCGACACCGTTTCTGTCGGCTGCTGGGATGCTGCGATAAGCTGTGCTATCTGCACAAGAATGTCCGGCGTCGAGACCTGCGGAGGCGCAGTCTTCCGCTGCTTCGCCGAGGGCAGCTCCGCATCAGATGGCTCCCGCATACTTTTTCTATGCGAACGTCCGGAGTCCATCGGTCTCGAATCCCTGGCTGCCGGATGGTGTGACCTGGTCGCCGAAGAATCCTTGATCGGCGAAGCTGGTAATATATCGGCGGTCACGCAGCCAAGGTGCGGTCGTGTGCGCTGACGAGAAGAAGAAGTCTTAGCAGTCTCCGCGGACTGCCTATACAACGGAGCGTCCCGAGCGACGGACGTATGCTCCGCTTGCGACACATTTTGTACCACAACATCTGGTCCCAGATGTTGTTGTACGAGAGAGGGGCCTCTCTCGCTCGCGGCCCGGCTGGACCTGGACGAGCTAGGAACCGGACTCAAAGGCTTCCTCCGTTCTCGCTTACTATCCGCCGTCACTGTGTGTGCACCTAGTATGTTTATAGTGCTCGCATCACCCAAAATTTCCTCCTGGACCGCATCGGACGAACCCGGCTGCCAAACCATTCGGTGAATGGACGCTATACCGGGCGAGCTAGCGGACGACATTTGTCTAATCTGCATGAGCACTTTTGCCTCTAGCTTTGAATTCATTTGTGACGACGGACGCACACTTGTAGAAGATAACATGGAAACATCACCCTGTTCTTGTTCCTCTGAAATAGAAACTGAGAGAGTAGAGTGACCTTGCGGAGAAAGAGCCGGCATAGCCCTTTCTCCAGAAACAACATACCGTGACACACGTTTCCAATGTTTATCATCCCAATATTGACATATAGGACAGGGATTAGTGCGAGAACACTGACTACAATTAATACAATGATCATGAAAGTCAGAGGAAGATTTCTCCTTTCATTGTGAAAAGTCAACAACAAGTCCTAGTTACTCGCACAAACCCCTGACACAAAGATACATAATAACATGATCCATTAATAAATGAAAAAACAATTGCAAATCAAAATAATTTTGAAAAAATATTTTTTCAGCGAAGCCCAAGTTGCTGAAAAGTAACGTTGAGCCCTGATGGATCCGATGGCAAAGTGTGGTCAAAAATTTTAAATTTATATTAAATAATTAATGAGACACTTACGGATAATATAAATGTATCTTATAGTGAGATAAACTACACCAAAGGCAAACAGCCCCCCTCAAAAAAGGCTGTTGCCAATGTAAACAAACAGTGTAAAACACCAGAAAACATGACTCCAGGCACTGAAAAAACTGGCCTGGAATCAGTCATCAAAATTACACTCTATCTGATGCAAAACAGAGACTCCCAGGGGAGAATCTGCAGAACATCAGATGGAAGATGCAGAACACAACGTTTATACACCCATGGGTGAAAACGTAACTATGGGGAAAATAACAGAAAACATTCTGTATCCAAGCAACTCTCCCAGGAAAATTTTAGAAATGAACTTTCTCAAAAATATGCCAAAAGCATGGGAGAATTGCAAGGGGGGACTTTAGAAGGCTAGGGGAGAGGAAACACTGAATAAGCAGTGCAACATTTAGCAAGTATGACAACAAGAGGCCCATGCCTCGAAAATAGGCAACTTAACATAATTTCATCAAAAAATTTTAAGTACAGCCCTGATTATTTTTTTTGTCACTTCTTTTTCCTCTCCTCCTTCTATCCTCCTTAGAATCACCATTTCTCCAAAAATTACGTGTCTGGCATCCTTTAAACTGAGATTTACAAGCATAAAGATCAGTGAGATGTTGACTGATGAAGGGCCAAACAGAGAATGATAATTGGCGCCAATTTCGGGACGTCCGTCACACTGCGTATGCGCAGTGGGGGCGTAGTATGGAGGTCCTTTAGGACATGATTTCTTTTTGTTTTGGATGCAAATTTTGGGGATTGGGGGGCAAAATTTGTGTTTGGCCCTGGTTTTGTTAGAGTTAGCACCAGCTAAGTCTGGGTCATTGGTACAGTATAAAAATATAAGATTTTTAAAGAATATTCCTTGTATTTCAAAGTTAAACTTCGGACTCCCACAGGGAACTCAGATATCATGCCGGGACTTGATTTGAATAAAATTCAATCTCTCATATCTAAGGATGCTGTATACCAAATATCAATAGATTCTGACATGTGGATATGAAGAAGATTTTAGAAATTTACTCCCATTCTAAAACATAAAGTGTAAGCATCTTCATCCTGCAGTTACATATTACAACTCCTTCCTACGACCCAACTGAAGATCACAAGTTAGTCTTGGCAGAGTCTGCCAAAATGATTTCAGCATGGAAAAATCTCTAATGCAGACAATATGAGTTATTATTTCCAAATGAAACAAAATACTGCATTTTTATTGGCTGAGAGGTACGGTGTAACTTGCAATCCACAGTGGCTTTTTTTTTTACACCATGGTTAACCACGGTGTAAAATCAAGAATATATAGCTGAAAAAACAGTACCCACTTTTAATTGCTAATTCATACCTTCTGCTCGGTTATGTCAGAACAAAAATAAAGGAAATTTAATATTTATGTGCAATAAAATATCACAGATATGGATGTCATTGGAACTGGCTCATTGAGCCAGTTCCAATGACATCCATATTTGTCTAGTTTTATTTATTAAGAAACTTACAAAATACAAAATTTCTGTCAGTTTTTGCCCACAATGTAGGCTGAAGTATTAAGTACACCAAAATTCTTGGAAATAAATCTGTTACCCTTGTGTTTTCCAGGGTGTATGGGAATTTACACCGGTTTGGGAACTCATACACCCTTTGGCTTCGCCTCAGGGTGTATGAATTTCCAAACCGGTGTAAATTTCCACACACCCTGGAAAACACAAGGATAAGGCCACACAAAGTAGATCTTCTGTTTCTCAGGCCATTATTTGTAAAATTGTATGCGGGCGAGCGTTTTTTTATTTTTATTTTTTATTTCTGTACTTATTTCTTTGCCATCAAAAGTTCATGTTCTTGGTTTATGTTTTAGACCTCATAATCTACGGAATAGCATGGGAGGTGGTGTATTTTGTTCCTTGAGGGCACGAAGGCTTTGCAATGCTAAAGCATTTCAAAACCTTCTTGCCCTCAAGGGACAAATTTATCAATTGTTTTAACTTGGGTAAAATATCAGTCATAAACCATTTAATTTTTATTTTTTAAGTTTACATTGGTTATAAAAAGAGAGCATGCGGCAGCCAAAAGGACCATGCGGGAGGGCCTGAGAAACAGATTTTAAATTTTTTGAGGCCTAGCTAATAATATTGTATGAGTTAATATTGTTTGCAAAGAAACAGAATTGGCAAGAATATTTACTTAAATTGCATAATCAACTTAGATGTGAGTCTTCCATGGAAGACGTGTGTCGCCTGGCATTTCAGACAGAATTCTAAGTGGAAAAGGGGCATAACTCTGGAAAAAATACAGCGATCAAAAAATAAAATAGGAGGTGCACAATGCCATTATGTGATAAAGAATCACTGAAAGTTTCATCAAAATCCATTCATAGATTAAAGAGGAGTGGCGGATAAGAGAAAGTGTGACGCGTACGATGCGGACGACGCAAGACGACGGGGCATAACTCTGGAAAAAATACAGCGGATCAAAAAATAAAATTGGAGGTGCACAATGCCATTATGTGATAAAGAATCACTGAAAGTTTCATCAAAATCCATTCATAGGTTAAAGAGGAGTGGCGGATAAGAGAAAGTGTGAGGCGGACGACAAAAGTAATCCCTATATGTCGCTCCCCACTTAATGGGGCGGCGACACAACAATGAGGCCAACAGCCAAATTCAATATAAAAAAGTACCTTTTTGTTTATTAATAAGATTATCTTGATATAATCTGTGTACTTTTGATTGTAATTCAGTCTTTTCACAGCATCCCTTGTAGTCCACATAACTACTGGACAGAATTTCCTTCAAACCTCGCACTCCTAAAGTATCTATTTGCTCTGAGCTACCAACTTGGTTGATTGTCATTCTTTTCTTTGGCACAGGAGGTGAATCCTATAAAATAAAAAAACAATTTACAACTAAAACAGAAAAATATTGCAATTGGATGACCAAACACTGAGTGGTAGCCGAGTGGATAAGTGCACTGGTCTCTCATGCTAGAGGTTCCGGGATCGATCCCCAGTTGGGGAAAGTTCTCGAGGTGTCCGAACACTCTCTGTCAGCATCAATTGTGGGGATGATGTTGTCACAGCATACCGTCCCATAGGGTGGGTACGCAAAATGGCTGTCCTCTGTGCGGAGAGTGACACACTCCGTGCAGGCTAAAGATCCCTTCGTAGTATTCGAGAAGAGCTAGGCCACGAAGTTGCCGCTATGAAGGTCATCCCACACACCTATGCCATTGGGCCAAGGAGAGGCGTTAATATAAGTTGCAGAACTTGTTTGCCAATCCTTGTAAAACAAATAAGATTAAATTAAATAAACACTGATGGTATTTATGTAAATTAATTAGAAAGTTAAAAAATTTATAGTAATTTATATATTTTTTATACTTACCAATGACCCAGACTTAGCTGGTGCTAACTCCACAAAAACCAGGGCCAAACACAAATTTTGCCCCCCAATCCCCAAAATTTGCATCCAAAACAAAAAGAAATCATGTCCTAAAGGACCTCCATAGTACGACTCTACTGCGCATGCGCAGTGACGCAGTCGTCCCGAAATTGGCGCCAAATATCATTCTTACTGGCAGTGCCTGGTCAGCGCTATGTACTCAGCGGGGAGGCAAGAGTTCCCAACTCAGGGAGGGCCATCCCCGTCTGGGTCATTGGTAAGTATAAAAAATATATAAATTACTATAAATTTTTTAACATTTTTATACTGTACCAATGACCCAGACTTAGCTGAATAGTAAACAGGCTGGAGGGCCTAGGACATAGAGGAAAATCCAATAAGCTCAATTATAAAATAAAGAGGTAACCCCTTAAGGAGAAAAGGAGTATTAGGCTTTACATGTATCTTTCTTATTTAATATTTAAATTAGAAAGATACACTACCCTTAATAATTGAGCACAATAACATTCATGTTCTCTATTAACATCCAGTATAACCTTTATACTAATTATTTTTAAAACAAGCCAATAAATAAAGTAGTCCAGAGAATTGAGACTCTTTATAATCATTTAAAAGTGTCCGAGTATTGTATATTAAAGCCCGTTTGACACTTGACATATACAAATGCTTCACACCGAGCTACACTTTAAAAATAAGACATGAATGAAATTAAACATTAATATTACACTTTAAAACCATCCCGGAAGCGACTCAGAAATACTGTCTTGGAGGAGGCATTCCCTTGCTTTTCACTATAAAGCAGGTGACCTAAGGGAACACCCGCCCCCCCCCCCCCTTCCCCTTGCCCTGGGTCAAATAGCCCAGAGCGAAGAGGGCAGCCAGACGGAGTCACTGCCGGAACAGAAAGCCTGCATAACTATAGTTGCAACTGTTTAGTGGACGACATTCTGAGCAACAGATAACGGACCTAAACAATGCAGGTCTCCAGAAATGGACTCAATATTTCTGAGATAAAAATTAGTAAATGTGGATGGCTGAGACCAATAAGCAGCCTTCATTAAATCTGTAATAGCAACACTATTAGCATAAGCCCAGGAAGTAGAAAGAGCTCTTACTTCATGAGCAGAAATCTTAAGCACAGACTGCTGAGAAGAAGATAATTCTTCATACGCAGTACGGATAGTTAACTGAATCCATCTAGCAATAGAATGGACTGAAATGTCCTTTCTATTAGGCATCAAAGACAGAAAGAAACGTTTCCGTCCCTTTCTGATGAACTGAGATCTCTGTTTATAGATACGTAGTGCTCTAACAGGACAGAGTAAAGGCCTACGCCCGTCTGAAGACGGAAGGGCCTTAATAACAATAGGTTCCGGATATTTATTAGGAGCCTGATTCTTAGCTAAAAAACCGACGTTAGTAGTGAAGGTGATAGTGTTCCCAACACTACGATAATGAGAATCATCCACCGATAGTGCATGAAGCTCACTGACTCTTCTGGCAGAAGAGAAAGCTAAGAGAAAAGCTGTCTTATAAGATAAGAATTTGAAATCTACTGTCCCAAGAGGTTCAAATGGCTTTTCCTTCAATTTAAGGAGAACCCAAGCTAAATTCCACTTAGGAATTAATCTAAGAGTTCTGGGTCTATTTATCGAAAAGTTTCTAACCAATTTCGATAAAGAGACATTAGATCCAATTTGTAAACTATCATGATGTGCATAGGTATCAGATAACATAGATCTATAACCCTTTATAGTAACCGGTTGCAGTTTGATTTCGTCAAACAAGTATACTAGAAAGTTAGCAATGTCTGGTATAGAGGGATCAAATATATCAACAGAATGATCCCTACACCAACGACGGAAAACCTTCCACTTAGCCGCATAGTTTAGCGAAGAGGAGGTCCTCCTACAGTTAGAAATCGCGTCCACTGCTCGTCCTGTAAAGTGCTTGCCATGCAAGAAGGACCGCACAACGGAAAAACGTGAAGGTTGAGACCTTGCGGGTTGTGATGCAGTTGGCGCGATTTCCCCTGCCAAAGAAGATCCTCTCGTGGAGGGAGCTTCCGCGGTAGGTCCCACAACAGACACCTGAGTAGATTTATCCACGGTCTCTGTGGCGACAGAGATGCTACCAACAGAATCTTGCATTGAGATTGTTTTATCTTTAGCAATACTTGTTGAATTAACGGCGCTGGAGGATACGCATATCCTATCATTCCGTCCCAAGGGATCGATAGAGCGTCTACAGCAAATGCTCTTGGATCCGGACACGGGGACACATACGTCTGCAACTGATTGTTGAGATGTGTCGCAAATAAGTCTATCATTGGCCGTTCCCATTGGTAGCAAATCTGATTGAATACTTGTTTGTTGAGAGTCCACTCCGACGGCAACAAGCGACCCTTTCGAGAAAGGGAGTCTGCTAGCACATTCAGACGACCCGGTATGTGACGGACCGAAAGAAGAACGTGATGTTCCAACGCAAACAGAAGGATTCTTTCCGTTAGATTGAACAACGGAACTGAATGAGTGCCTCCCTGATTCCGTATATATGCCACTACTGTCGTATTGTCGGATAGGATTTGGACATGAGCATCGTGAATAATGTCCATCCAGTGACGTAACGCAAGCCAAATTGACATCATTTCCTTGATGTTTATGTGCTTGCACAGGAATTGCGGATCCCAAAGACCCTGGCATCTCGAATCCGTTGGGATTAATGATGCACCCCAACCTGTTTGACTGGCATCCGTCATAATGGTAAAACTCGGATCCGGCAACTGCAGCGGAACTCCTTGAGTTAACCACTGAATGTTTGCCCAAGTCTGAATCTCTTGTTTCACTTGATCTGACAAGAGAACGTCTACATCGAGCGAATGAATTTTCACACTCCAATTCTGAGTCAAGAAAATTTGAAGAGGCCGTGTGCGTAGCCGTCCCATCGGAATGAGATCCGCAGCGGCTCCGCACAGACCTATCAGTCTCATAAATTCTCTCGCTGTGACTTTGTCTGTATTTAGACAATAGCGAGCGTAACAACTGACTAATTTCGCTCTGGTTAACGGCAGACGAACGAGATTGTTGTGCGTCTCGAAGCTCATTCCCAGATGAGTGAATGACTTGGACGGCACCAGATCCGACTTCTCCTCGTTTACTATGAAACCGAGACGTCGGAGCAATAGAAGAAGATTCTGAACATCGTTCTGAAGCGTTAACTCGTTGCCGTACCTCTGAAGAATGTCGTCCAGGTAGGCCGACGTTACCGCAGACGAATGAGCTCGGAAGTAAATCATTACCGAGTTCATTACCCGAGTGAAAGCCCAGGGTGCTAGATTCAATCCGAAGCACATGGCCCGGAACTGATACACCACTCCTAGGACTGCGAAGCGTAGATACTTTCGGAATGTCGGATGTACCATGACGTGAAAGTACGCATCTTTGAGATCTATGCTCGTTGCATAATCGTTCACCCGAATACTCGCTCTGACCGATCGAATCGTCTCCATATAAAACTTCGGAGCGATGATCAGCTTGTTTATCCAGCTCAAATCTATGACTGGACGGAACGAGCCGTCTGGTTTCGGAACCAGAAACAGATGGCTGTAGAATCCCAGCGATTCCTGGTTTTCTACGACCTCTACCGCGTTCTTCATTAAAAGAGACTGCACATCTGATAGCAGAGCGTCTCTTTTCTGAGGGTTTGACGGAAGATGAGTCCACTTTGGACTTCGAGTTAATGGAGGCTTTCGTTTGAAGGATATCTTTAGACCTTCCGAAGTCACTCCTCTCACCCACGGATCGTCCGTAATCGACGCCCACTCTTGAGAAAAACTCGACAACCTTCCGCCAACCGGAACGCGATAGAGGTTTGAGCCATCACCTCCTGGATCTGCGAGGCCTGCGGTAGGAGAAACCACGTCTTCCACGACCCGCACCTCGCCTCGTCGACCTCGGGGCGTCCGACCGATTGTCCCGGCCTGAAGGACGTCCCGAACGAGAGTCGCTATCCTGACGGTCTCTCGAATAAGAGCTAGAGGACGCACCGGAACCTCTATAGGAACCTCTCTTGGGCGGATAAGACCCAGAAGTGCCCGCCTTATTCGTGTCTGCTGAATCCGACCTTTTAGGAGCGGATCTAAACAACAGAGAATCACTAGCTTTCTTTTTAATATTATCATAAATAGCGGAAAGCTTGCCGTCAAAGAGAAGATCTCCTGAGACCGAAGCGACTCTAAGAGAGTTCTTCACCTTAGAATCCACTAGTGTGGATGTAGACAGGGCTGCGTCACGTCTAACCAACTCCAGATTTGCCACTGAAAGGGCGGAGTTACACGTGGAATAAGCTACTGCCCTTGAAAGAAGTCTTAAGGAGGATTGTATATCCTGAAACTCTTCCCCTTGAAGACGCAGTGATAACGCCTTCGTAAGGTGATCTGCGTAAGATAAGGCATCTAAATTGGCTCTGTTAGACGCAATAGCTGTTTCCAACACTGCGGTTGGAATAGAAGCTGACGACGGTAATGATAGCTCTAAGTCTTCCGCCTCGTCGCCCATACGCAGAGGAACTCTCGGTATACCCTGACCTGCCGTGTCGAATTTATTCCTTGCATTAATGAAAGGCAGGTTGAGAGTATTTGCGGACAAGAAGCCTGCTTTCCCTGTCCTGGAAGCAAGTTTAAAAATAGCGTCGTTCAATAATTCAAATGTTCTTGCAACATTATTGGACTGCGACGGAAACTCGGGAGCGATGTCCCTGAACCGCTCGAAAAAATCAGAGTCCAATGACGCTATAATTCTCCTGTCCGGAAGCGCAGCAGTCTGGCCCGACGGAACAACTTGAGGAAGAAAGTGCCGGATGAAGTCTACGGCAGCTTTGTGTTGTTCCGAAAGGGATAGCTCCAATTCATCCGTATCCCTTTCACCATCCGGTCGGACCTCCCGATGTTCCCGGTCGTCCGCCCCCGATGCTTCGGCGGAGCGTACCGACCCAGCGCCGTCGGATAATTCTCGATCCGACACCGTCTCTGTCGGCTGCTGGGATGCTGCGATAAGCTGTGCTATCTGCACTAGAATGTCCGACGTCGAGACCTGCGGAGGAGCGGTCTTTCGCTGCTTTGCCGAGGGCAGCTCCGCATCAGATGGCTCCCGCATACTTTTCCTATGCGAACGTCCGGAGTCCATCGGTCTCGAGTCCCTGGCTGCCGGATGGTGTGACCTGGTCGCCGAATAATCCTTCATCGGCGAAGCTGGCAAGATATCGGAGGTCACGCAGCCAAGGTGCGGTCGTGTGCGCCGGCGAGAAGAGGAAGCCTTAACAGTCTCTGCGGACTGCTTATACAACGGAGCGTCCCGAGCGACGGACGTATGCTCCGCTAAAGACACATTTTGTACCACAACATCTGGTCCCAGATGTTGTTGTACGAGAGAGGGGCCTCTCTCGCTCGCGGCCCGGCTGGACCTGGACGAGCTAGGAACCGGACTAAAAGGCTTCCTCCGTTCTCGTTCACTATCCGCCGTCACTGGGTGTGCATCTATTATTTTTATAGTGCTCGCATCACCCAAAATTTCCTCTTGGACCGCATCGGACGAACCCGGCTGCCGAACCATTCGGTGAATGGACGCTACACCGGGCGAGCTAGCGGACGACATTTGTCTAATCTCCATGAGCACTTTTGCCGCTAGCTCTGTATTTAATTGTGACGACGGACGCACACTTGAAGAAGATAACATGGAAACATCACCCTGTTCTGGTTCCTCTGAAATAGAAACTGAGAGAGTAGAGTGACCTTGTGGAGAAAGAGCTGGCATCGCTCTTTCTCCAGAAACAACATATCGTGACACACGTTTCCAATGTTTCTCATCCCAATGTTCACATACAGGACAGGGATTAATGCGAGAACACTGACTACAATTTATGCAATAATCATGAAAGTCAGAGGAAGATTTCTTCCTATTACAATTTGAACAAGTTCCTTTCATTGTGAAGGAACAACAATAAGTCCTAGTTACTCGCAAAAACCCCTGACACAAAGATACATAATAACATGATCCATTAATAAATGAAAAAACAATTGCAAAACAAAATAATTTTGAAAAAATATTTTTTCAGAGAAGCCCAAGTTGCTGAAAAGTAACGTTGAGCCCCGATGGATCCGATGGCAAAGTGTGGTCAAAAATTTTAAAATTATATAAAATAATTAATGAGACACTTTCGGATAATATAAATGTATCTTATAATGAGATAAACTACCTCAAAGGCAAACAGCCCCCCTCAAAAAAGGCTGTTGCCAATGAAAACAAACAGTGTAAACACAGAAGAAAACATGACTCCAGGCACTGAAAAAACTGGCCCGGAATCAGTCCTCAATTACACTCTATCTGATGCAAAACAGAGACTCCCAGGGGAGAATCTGCAGAACATCAGATGGAAGATGCAGAACACAAACGTTATACACCCATGGGTGAAAACGTAACTATGGGGAAAATAACAGAAAACATTCTGTAACCAAGCAACTCTCCCAGGGAAATTTTAGAAATGAAACTTCTCAAAAATATGCCAAAAGCATGGGAGAATTGCAAGGGGGGACTTTAGAAGGTTAGGGGAGAGGAAACACTGAATAAGCAGTGCAACAATTAGCAAGAATGACAACAAGAGGCGTTTGCCTCGAAAATAGGCAACTTAACATAATTTTAACAAAAAATTTTAAGTACAGCCCTGATTATTTTTTGCCACTTCTTTTTTCCTCTCCTCCTTCTATCCTCCTTAGAATCACATTTTCTCCAAGAATTACGTGTCTGGCATCCTTTAAACTGAGATTTACAAGCACAAAGATCAGTGAGATGTTGACTGATGAAGGGCCAAACAGAGAATGATATTTGGCGCCAATTTCGGGACGACTGCGTCACTGCGCATGCGCAGTAGAGTCGTACTATGGAGGTCCTTTAGGACATGATTTCTTTTTGTTTTGGATGCAAATTTTGGGGATTGGGGGGCAAAATTTGTGTTTGGCCCTGGTTTTTGTGGAGTTAGCACCAGCTAAGTCTGGGTCATTGGTACAGTATAAAAATATGCAATGGCAGTATTTCTAGCGGAAGCTATTTAACCACCAATACAAGATACTGTCAAAAAAGAGCAATAGAGAATACATGAAAGGTATTTATAATGGTTCACCTTCATTGCAATAAAGAAAGAAGCACACAAATGGACAAAAGAAGGAAGAGTCTGACGCTGAAATAGACTACCGGTAAATTTGAATAATGGGAAAAAGAACATATAGAACCAATTACAATTGTATTTTTACTGGGGGTTTTAACTGGTAGAGTGCTAAAAAGAAGCTATTAATTGAAAATAGAATATGTTTTTATTTTTGGAATTCACTTTAAAAAATTTTACACAATCCTGTATAAGTATTTCCATTAGTTACTTGAATCCTGCACAGTGCAACAACAAGTAATCAACTAACTCTGTGTATTTTACAGCTTTTGTCAGTATGAATTTTCATGTAGTGTGTGATATGGCAGTTAGCAGTTTTTTTTATAACCAGAAAGTGTGACTAACCCTGTGAATTGCACAGGGTTAGTCACACTTTCTGGTTATAAAAAAATTTCATTATTAACCAAGTAAATAACCCTGTGCACTGTACATTCTTTGTGTAAATCTGATCCATATCAACTCTTTACCCAACGTAATGGCCAAAACCAGCCAGTACTGTTCTCAAACTTTCTTTGTGACCCCTCATTAGAACAGATTGTGGAAAGTTTGATTTTTTTCGTGAACTCCAAAAATGAAAACATATTCTATTTTCAATTAATAGCTTGTTTAAATTATTTTGGGTCATCAAAATTTGATCACATGTCTTTGACTTGTTACAATTTATGGGAGAGTGCCCAGAGGCACATTCCCGCCCAGAGGCACTCTCCCATAAATTTGAACATGGCACATTCCAACAGACTAAATAATTTTATTTTGAGGATAATCTGAAGCACATGCACAGAATATGGAGCCTTTATTTATTTATTTATTTATTTATTTATTGGTGTTTAAGGTCAGATATTTCTGCACAATCATTACAATGTGGAGCCAATAAAGTGTGATACCTGTGCTTCAGAACTCTACCAGTTAATGGGACCACCATCAGCCAGGGTCATATTGTGTCAGGCAGTTTTAAGGATGGTGGAAGTCGGCTACCTGGAGAGAACCAGTGATCAACAGCAAGTAACTATCAAACTCTATAACTTACTAACCCAGTACAAGCAGAGTTAGCAGTGGTTGAGGGCGAGGGTAGCATCATCATGTCCTACGCTTTAGTATGCAGTGCCACTGTGCTCCCACATAGGCAATAGGGATGAAGTGTTTATTTATTGGAGTTTAACGACATTTTTGACAGCCAGGGTCACCTTGTTTTACAGGTGGAGGAAGCCTGAGTACCCGGAGAGAACCACCGAGCAATGTACTAAATCCACACAAGTAGGGTTAGCACTGGTTTCATCATCGTGCAGTATGCCTTAGTACACAGCACCACTGTGCTCCCCACATGGGCAATCGGGATTAAGTGCTTTGCCCAAGGACACAACACAGTTACCTCTGGCAGGGATCAAACATTGGACCTCCCAGTTTGAAGTTCAATGCCATTACGACTAAGCCACCATGCTCCTGAAGAAGTGTTTTGCCCAAGCAAACAATGCAGATGATGCAATCCAGGATGGACCCATCAACCTTTCCATCTCAAGTCCAATACACTAAGCAATGTGCCACCACACTTCCAATACTTCCAATCTGTTGTAATATCCCACTCCACTAAAATGTGGTCAATAAGAGAATCTGCTTAAGACAATTTGACAAGAATATAAAACAAGAGGCCCCACGTGGCCTTAATCGCTCACCTGACAAAGTGACTCTAAGAAGTATTTTAGGTCACCTTCACCATGTCATGCCTCATCAACATTAACTGGTTGAGTGATAGATTTTGTTTGAAGTTCAACATTTGTTACCTAAAATTAGTTTTATTTAAAATCATTGGTGTGTGGCCAATCTCCAATGATTTTTAATAAAGCAAATTTATCTCTGCAGACAAACTGGTTTAGCATGAAGCACAAACAAGGAATGTGAAGAGATAGCCTTGGACATCTCTCCCCAACTGTGGATATCTTCCATGTGCTACATGTATATATTTGCATGCAAGAAAACAAAAATTTTCACAAATTTTATTTTTTTTTATCATCATTGGAACAAGCTCAAACAGCTTATTCCAATAGGGGTATGGGAAGATCAGGTATATTTTTGAGACAGAAATGTGAATATATAAATAATGGTGTTTTTTTGTGAATGATGCTGGAGAATTTTGCGTAAAGATATGGTAAATGGTTTGTTCTAGATACAGAATGATGCAAAAGTATTTAAATTTGATTAGGCAAGTTTTTCCTATAATGCATTTAAAAATTTAAGTAACTGTTTTTTTGCCGACGAACTTTTAGATGTGTGTGTCTGTGTTTGTGTGTGTGTGTGTGTTTGTGTGTGTGTGTGTGTGGGGGGGGGGGGGGGGGGGGGGGGGGTAAGAGTGTTCTTGCAAACAAAATTCCTGAATAAATGGAAAATTTTATTTTTTGTGTGAAAGACATAGTGCGTGAATGTTGATTGGAACAAGCTTAGAGAGCTCATTTTAATGTGAAGTCATAAAGCTGTGTTTTACGTACGAAATTCTGGAATAACTAAAAAAATTGCTTTTTTGACTCAAAAAGCATGGTGTGCGACCTCTCATTGGAATGAGCTCAAAAAGCTCATTCCAATGGGGTATTTACAAGCGATAAGTACATGTATGTTTAAGAGACAAAAATTAAAATTTGAATAGCGATTTTTGCGAAGAATGCTGACAAGTTTTGGCAGTTATGCTGGTAAAAAGGTAAGATATGCAAAGTGGTTGTTTTTTAGAGGCGACATTTAATTAAGGGGAATTAACCCTTGATTACTGAGGTAACTTCTAAAAGTACTGAAATTTCATGAAGCAATGTGAATAACAGACAACAGTTGCCTAAAAATTTCATGAATAACTGAAATTTTTATTCCTTTGTCTCGAAAACATGGCATATGACCTTTGTTGGAATGAGCTGAATGCGTGTGTTCCAATGAGGGGTCATAAAATTTGAACGAAGATTTGTGTGAATAATGCATTAGTACTGCTAGATTTGGGTAAACGGTTCACCCTGGATACCACCCCTTCTATAGTAGATCTTTTCTGCAAATTTTGTCTAAGATTCTATCAACTTTACAAATAAATACGTTCATGAATCACAATCAGATCCACCCTACAATGTTGCATACCAAATATCAAAAGATTCTGCCTGCTGGATCTGGAGAAGAAGATTTTTTAAGAAATATGCCTGAAATGCACTAAGTTAAAATTTGGGCTCCTATACGGAGCCCAAATATAAACCCAGGGGGCCGATTTGAACAAACTTGAATCAGATCCACCCCACAATGTTGCTTACCAAATATGAAAAGATTCTGAAGCTGGATCTGGAGAAGAAGATTTTTTAATAAGAAATTTGCCTGAAATGCACTAAGTTCGAATTCGAGCTTCTATAGTGAGCCCAAATATGAAACTAGGAAGCCGATTTGAACAAACTTGAATCAGATCCACCCCACAATGTTGCATACCAAATATCAAAAGATTCTGCCTGCTGGATCTGGAGAAGAAGATTTTTTAATAAATTTGCCCGAAATGCACTAAGTGCGAATTCGGGCTTCTATATTAAGCCCAAATATGAATCCAGGGGGCCGATTTGAACAAACTTGAATCAGATCCACCCCGCAATGTTGCATACCAAATATCAAAAGATTCTGCCTGCTGGATCTGGAGAAGAAGATTTTTGAAGAAATTTGCCTGAAATGCACTAAGTGCAAATTTGGGCTTCCATATTAAGCCCAAATATGAATCCAGGGGGCCGATTTGAACAAACTTGAATCAGATCCACCCCGCAATGTTGCATACCAAATATCAAAAGATTCTGCCTGCTGGATCTGGAGAAGAAGATTTTTGAAGAAATTTGCCCGAAATGCACTAAGTTTGAATTCGAGCTTCTATAGTGAGCCCAAATATGAATCCAGGGGGCCGAATTGAACAAACTTGAATCAGATCCACCCCGCAATGTTGCATACCAAATATCAAAAGATTCTGCCTGCTGGATCTGGAGAAGATGATTTTTTAAGAAATTTGCCTGAAATGCACTAAGTTCGAATTCGAGCTTCTATACTGAGCCCAAATATGAATCTAGGAAGCCGATTTGAACAAACTTGAATCAGATCCACCCCACAATGTTGCATACCAAATATCAAAAGATTCTGCCTGCTGGATCTGGAGAAGAAGATTTTTTAATAAATTTGCCCGAAATGCACTAAGTCCGAATTCAGGCTTCTATATTAAGCCCGAATATGAATCCAGGGGGCCGATTTGAACAAACTTGAATCAGATCCACCCCGCAATGTTGCATACCAAATATCAAAAGATTCTGCCTGCTGGATCTGGAGAAGAAGATTTTTGAAGAAATTTGCCCGAAATGCACTAAGTTTGAATTCGAGCTTCTATAGTGAGCCCAAATATGAATCCAGGGGGTCGATTTGAACAAACTTGAATCAGATCCACCCCGCAATGTTGCATACCAAATATCAAAAGATTCTGCCTGCTGGATCTGGAGAAGATGATTTTTTAAGAAATTTGCCTGAAATGCACTAAGTTCGAATTCGAGCTTCTATAGTAAGCTCAAATATGAATCTAGGGAGCCGCTTTAAACAAATTTGCATCAGATCCATCCCACAATGTTGCATACCAAATATCAAAAGATTCTGCCTGCTGGATCTGGAGAAGAAGATTTTTTAATAAATTTGCTTGAAATGCACTAAGTTCAAATTTGGGCTCCTATACTGAGCCCAAATATAAACCCAGGGGGCCGATTTGAACAAACTTGAATCAGATCCACCCCACAATGTTGCTTACCAAATATGAAAAGATTCTGCCTGCTGGATCTGGAGAAGAAGATTTTTTAAGAAATTTGCATGAAATGCACGAAGTTCAAATTCGAGCTTCTATAGTGAGCCCAAATATGAATCTAGGAAGCCGATTTGAACAAACTTGAATCAGATCCACCCCACAATGTTGCATACCAAATATCAAAAGATTCTGCCTGCTGGATCTGGAGAAGAAGATTTTTTAAGAAATTTGCCTAAATGCACTAAGTTCGAAATTGGGCTCCTATACTGAGCCCAAATATGAACCCAGGGGGCCGATTTGAACAAACTTGAATCAGATCCACCTTACAATGTTGCATACCAAATATCAAAAGATTCTGCCTGCTGGATCTGGAGAAGAAGATTTTTTAAGAAATTTGCCTGAAATGCACTAAGTTCGAAATCGGGCTCCTATACTGAGCCCAAATATTAACCCAGGGGGCCGATTTGAACAATCTTGAATCAGATCCACCCCACAATGTTGCTTACCAAATATGAAAAGATTCTGAAGCTGGATCTGGAGAAGAAGATTTTTTAAGAAATTTGCCTGAAATGCACTAAGTTCGAATGCGGGCTTCTATAGTAAGCCCAAATATGTATCCAGGGGGCCGATGCGAACAAACTTGAATCAGATCCACCCCACAATGTTGCATACCAAATATCAAAAGATTCTGCCTGCTGGATCTGGAGAAGAAGATTTTTTAAGAAATTTGCCTGAAATGCACTAAGTTCGAAATCGGGCTCCTATACTGAGCCCAAATATGAACCCAGGGGGCCGATTTGAACAAACTTGAATCAGATCCACCCTACAATGTTGCATACCAAATATCAAAAGATTCTGCCTGCTGGATCTGGAGAAGAAGATTTTTTAATGTTTTTCCCATTGCCTACAGTGTTAAAAAGTGCTGACTCAGCACTTTTTCAAAGTCCCGAAATTGTACCCTATGATAAAACCGATGGCAATTTTTTTTTACCAATCCTTTCTGTTGGTCCTAAGGAAGCTGCACACCAAATAAAAATTCTCAGTGCCGTGCAGTTTTGGAGATATGGGCGTTTTAAATTTTTTCTATTTTTAGCTCCTGCGGTTCCCACGGGGCTGCGGGAAAAATTTTTTTTGCATAAATCAAGTACTCATGACCCAATAAGCCCTCACATAAAATTTGGTTCAAATCAGCCTCTCGGTTTGGAAAATAGAAATTTTGGGCGGGGCAAAAAATTTTGCCCCTCTCATAACAACGCCAAGTATAGCCCCACAAACTTCTCTTGAACAAATCTGAGTCTACACCTCAGAAGGAAGCTGCACACCAAATATCAAGTCTCTGCTACTGCTGGTTCATGAGAAGAAGATTTACAAAGATTTTGGTGCCCCTTGGGGGCGTGGCACCACCCAGGAGGAGGGGCAACTTCATTTGAACAAATCTGAATTGGCATTAGGTAATAAACATTTAGCCAACATTTGAATAAAATTGGGCTAGTGGTTTAGGAGGAGAAGTCGATAATGTAAAGTTAACGCCGGACGGACGACGATGGACGACGGACGACGGACGCCGGACGACGGACGCCGGACAGAAAGTGATTAGTAAAGCTCCCCTTGAGCTTCGCTCAGGTGAGCTAAAAAAATTCTTTAAAACCCGATGGCAAGACATGGAAATCTGACAAGAATTGGTCTGTCCATACCCTCCACCACCCTCACTGCCATGATTATTCTAAGGAACACAACTGAGACATAAAAAGGCCAATCGAATCTATAATCACAGGTGAACAGGTTACCATGGTAGTGAGTATCCATACCAAGTTTCAAAGGAACTGACCCCTAAATATCTGAGAAAATCTCCAGACAAATTCTAAGATGAGAAGGGGCATAACTCCGGCAAAATTAAAGGTGTGTCTATCACAGATGGGCCTTTGATACCCCCCTCCCCCCTGCCATATTCTAAGATGAACAGGGGCATAACTCAGGTAAAAAAAAGTCTGATCGAAACTGTAATAGCTGGTGCAGTTTCCCATGGCAGCAAACATTCAAGTTTCAAAGAAATCAACCCATAAACTTATGAGATAATCCCTGAACAAAATTCAGGCATTCTAAGACGAAAAGGGGCAGAGCTCTGGCAAGAAAGGTCAGGTCTAAACTATAATTGCAGGTGCACAGGGTCCTATGGTAGTAAATATCCATACCAAGTTTCAGAGAAATAGACCCATAAACAGCTGAGAAAATCTCCTGATAAAATTCTAGGCAATTCAGGCAACATGGAGATAAAATGAATAGTTTATACCCACGTTGCCCATTTTAGAGGACTTCCACCCTAAGCAATGGTAACTGGGTCCTATTTTACCAGTGAAACAGAACTTGTTTATAACAGTAAACAAGCACTGCTTCACTTCCCAGGTTACTGTGAGGGATTTATTCAGTTAACAGAAGTATTCAATTAACAGAAAGTTTATTACTTTCCCGTATTCCAGAGCTAAAGAGAGCATCTATTCTATCATATCTTGTTTGGCAGAGCTCATGGAGATTAAATGCTAAAATAAGATGTGGCCAGGGAAATTATGTGATCATCAGGGTAATTTCTCAACGTATTACAAGATTTTTCATTCAATTAACTGTTAGAATGCTGGAAGCCCATATTTGGGCTTTATTCTGAAGTGTCGGTACCACAACTTAAAGGCTTCGTATTTAATGGATGTTCTCCACATCACCTTTGAAGTAGAATTATTTAGTCTGTGAGAATTTGTCTTGTTACAATTTATGGGAGAGTGCCTATTGTAACAAGACAAAGATATGTGAACAAATTTTGATGACCAAAAATAATTCAGCACTCTACCAGTTAACAGGAGTTTACTCTACAATCTATATTGCAATTAACATGACAAATTGGGGGCGCGGTGGCTCAGTAGGCAGAGGTGCAGGCTGCAAGCTGAGAGGTCCTCGGTTCGAATCCCACCTGCGGCAACCGCGTTGTGTCCTTGGGCAAGACACTTCACTCCGCTTACCTACACGGGGGCCCGATGACGCTGTGTACTAAGGCGTACTGCACGTCGATGGTGCACATATCTTCAACCAATCTAACCCTGTCTGTGCCGCGGTGCAGAGTTCAGAGTTACGATGTTGGGGAGCTGACAGCTGCTCGTCGTTGCTCGGTGGTTCTCTCCGGGTACTCCGGCTTCCTCCACCCGTAAAACTGTCACCGCCATGATATGACCCTGGCTGTTAATGTGTCGTTAAACCCAAATAAAAAAAAAAAATTAAAAAAAAACATGACAAATTTGTACTGAAGGTATGGTAAATGGATTTGTGTTTGAAAATTATATTCAATCGACAAGGTTAGTCAATTAAGAGATATCCATTTAAGTGGACGCCAATGTATAAGACAAGAAAAATGATATCTTGAACAGTTATTATAATATGAAGACAACAGAACCAAAATAGATAAAATGGCAGAAGAACTGATAAGAGAAGGATGGATGACCTTGTCGTTTGATACACAAATGGCATAAAAAATTTAAAAATAAAACCTCGAAAGTCCCAAATTGTTCTCTCAAATGAGTGTGGAAACCATGTTGTAACTCAATTTTTTAACATCCAATGGTCTTCTAACCCCTGATTTGTTAGAAAGTAGCTATTCATGGTTTTTCAAGTTTTACAAAATTGATCATCAGATATTACCCCAAATTTGTCTGTGTTAAATGTAAGGTGTTTTGATGAAAGACTGTGTGACTGCAATGATAATTCCCATATAGTTGTATCAATGAACATTTTTCAAGACAGTCTGCAATCTGATGCAAATATATAGAGATTATTACCATTATGTGGATGTACAAAATATGTATCCGATTCGAGCTCCGGGTTCTAAGGGCAGATCATGACGAGTCGAAGGCACAAATTATGAATGTTGGTTTGTGTGTTGGTGTATAACTAACTTTTTATGTGAGAGATCAAAAGTACAGAGAGCTACATGAGATTTTGGTTGCTTGACTATTGACAGAATCCATCCTACATGGAGATCCTTTCCCTCATGCTGGTCTCTCAGCTTATTAAAATTTAATTATCCACAACACCTGCTCTTGAGGTCAAAATGTTTGTTTGCATGGATGCACACATTCACACACAGATGGAGGTCTCCACTAGATACCCATGAATCCTTATTCAGATGGAAAAATACGTATCTTCTGGACCTAAGATAAAGTTAATACTTACGGTACTTTGGCGAGACAAATGTGTTTCTGGATGAAGAATCTCTTTCTGTGTTGTTGATTCTCCAAATGATGAAGGTGATGGTTGTCCTTGGACGGATTGTGCATTCTCTTCATTATTTTCTGACTCTGTTCTTTCCTGAAAGTTTTGATAACAGTCATGAAACCTGTGTGTATATTATATTTCATTAACACCAAATATCTAACACAGGTTATAAAGGACAGAATTATTATTTTCATCAAAATAACAAAAACGTTCTTTTGTTTCCCATATTATAAAATGCCAAAAATGATGCTAAAGAAATTGCCTGTTTCTCTAAAGGTGCATAAATCACTGAACAGAAGATATGTTCACCTTGAAGTTAAGAAAATGCTCACCTGAAAACTTATGTCATGCTCGATAGGAGAGCATATCAAGTTACCTTCCTTATACTGTAGAACGCCAGAATCATAAAGTGTTTTACCTACACCTATCTTGCAACACAACTGCCGATTCTTGGTAAATAATGAACAAGAAGAATATTACTAAGGTAACACATGCCCCCCCCCCCCCTTGTGACCTTCACCTTGCAGATGCGGCAGAGACTATTATATGTGACACACCTTCTGACTGTCCTTAACATTTGTAAAAAGTTTAACAATTGTACTATGATTCGTTTCTGAGTTATGGCTGAGACACGGCTCGGACACACGCACACTTCAATCACTATATGCCACCCGACTCAAGTCGGGGGCATAAAAATATTGTCACCAAACATGTTGATTTAGTCATACCAGATAGATATTTAAAACACTAACCTCAGTGTATTTATTTTGTTTTTACTTAACCCTTAAAACACTGGTGGTATCTTCTCTCTCAGATCAATGGCAGCAATTGGAAGAGGCCATAATTCATTACTTGTGGGTAGACCAATTAATATTTTCAAGGTGCAACCTGGTCTTCCCCACACACACTACTGCAGTACCAATCCATTAATTCCCCATTAAATTCCATTAAAACCCCATTAAAACCATCATTTTCCATTAAAGGTGGCCATTAATTTCCGTTTCTTTTTTTTAATGGAAACTCGTGTTGCCCATTAAAAAGGTTAAATAACTGTATTTAATGGCCATGAAAAACAAGAAAACCCATTAAAAACTGTTAAAAATTTAAAAATATTCTTTGGATAGATTTTAATGAACATGAAAACCCATTACTTTTCGTAATGAAGTGATTAACAGCAATTAAATGACAAAACTCTTCATCTTTTAATAGCCATAAATTGAACTGATGAATAAAACTTGTTTTTAATGGCAATGGAAATGTGAATTATTTTTTTCTCTTTAAGATAAAAAAAATTAATAGCAATTAATTATAAGAATAAATATTTTATGAAATTAATGACCATTAAAAACGTATCTGAATGTTTGGATGATTTTAATAGCTTTTGTATATGTACATGTCTCATACAATTTCTATCACATATCATTATCATTTTTGGTGTTTATGGTCACTTTCAGCATATATTGCTATATCATGACCAGAACAAGTATGAAGTAACTGTATTAATGATTAACTAACTGTTTCTACCCATTGTCAACTTGAGAGGACTTCCACGTTCACCTTATAGGCATTGGTTATAACTACTTGACCCTGTTGTATACCAAAATGAAAAAGCACTACATGTGTACTTCAGTTAACTTTGTTCCCACAGAAAGCACACTATCAATTACACATGCAAATGTAATCATGCACCGGTAGTCACAATGCATATGTATATATATGCATTAACTTACTAATTTCATTGTCTACTATCAAAATATAGCAGTTGAAACAATGCATATGTATACAATGTACTTTGAAAGGATGTGTTGGACATGCTAGTACATATACATGTGTACAACTAATCATGATATGATCACCATTTGTTTTGAAACACTAATGCATCAAGATTTTAGGAAGAAAATATTTAACTTAACCCAGCCAACTTGACCCAGGGCGACTTGGCCCGGGGCGAGTTGACCCGTTCCCTACAAAATCGACCTACCATATCGAAAATGGAAAGAATAACGACGACTATCCCCTTACATTACCTGATATTTGGATATACAGACATCATCAAAAACAATACCATACTGACTCGTGTCAAAGCCCAGGGGGGTGCTTGCAGTGGATAAATTGCAAAGTGTGTGTGTGTGTGTGTGTGGGGGGGGGGGGGAGGGGGCTTCGGAACGAGTAATAGTGTTGGGGTGCACCGGAATTGGCGATAGGCCTATAAATATAAGACAAGTAAGTATCCACTGGGTATGTTACGTTTCTTTGGAAACCGCCCACCAATTTTCTAGAATTTGCTTTAAAAATTCTCATAATTATCTTGTACATACGTTTCATTTTCAGATTTCGGGTTTTAATCCTCAATTTAATGAATAAAACAAACAGAAAACCATGCGGTGTTTGTTTTCATTTTTTGTACAGGTTACTCTCGAAGCCAGAAATGGACGTAAGTATGTCAATCAACGCTACAAACCACCCCCTTGAAAACAGACACACATAGTCTGTTTATAAATAGCTGTTTTTTTAAATATGTACATTTATTACGAATAAAACAAAATATAGCTTCTCACAAAATCAATAAAAAAAAAATCATAATATGAAGACCAGGAAAAATTTTACACAGCGGAATACGTATAACAAAATAGTTGCCTCCCTTGTCAAAATTCAAAAAAATTTATTTTACACTGAAAGTCGTAACTTCACATGTTGCAGAGCATGATGAAATGATAAATGAGCATGTTTTTATTGAACCAATAAGTCATAAATGATATTCCTGGTTATATTACTGTATAATTCTCATATATCAGAGTTGTAATTATTTTTTATTTTTAATTACCACTTTCTGATTAATTTCTGAACACCCATTTTTCACAGTGAGTGAGTTGTGCACGCTCGAAAGTGGCAGTGTTCTTTCACAATGAGAAGTGCACCGCTCGTAAGTGGCAGTGTTCAATCAGTATCTTTCTGATGATGTTCAACCACTGTGAAAACTATATGTGTTTCAGACAAACTATTGACATCAGCGTGCACACTCATTTGAAACAAGTGACAGCTTCCAAAAAACGAGGTCGACAGAAAAATAAACATGTCAATTTTTGCTTGGAATATATAATTTTTTAATAAAGACTTATTACACTGAAACACAGACATAATGTATTACACAACAGACGAATTTTAACAACACAAAACCCTCCACTCCAAAAAATACACCTAATACAGTATTACAGTTCTATTTGGTAAGTACAGTGTTGCAACAAGTCAAACTGTTTTTTCCATTTGAATCTTGATGCCTGTAAATTTGAATTACACCCAAAACCGTCCCTTTGGCCAAATCGTCCTCTGCATTCTGACCCAAACCATCCGCTACATTTTTGACCCAAACAGTCCGCTAATACACCCAAAACCGTCCTCCAGTGAAAATAAGTAGAAAATGAGAAAAAAATGGAATGTTTTCTATAATTTTTTAACATGTTGAATAAACTCTGAATCTATTATTGTGAGAACATGTTTTTTTTAGTTTACATTTGATTATATTTTAGTAGAAGTTCAAAATCAAATGTGTGTTTGGCAACTGTAAAAACAGTCTGGTGATGATTTCACAAAGAAACAATGCCTGTTTTAAAAATATTATTTTCTGTTATCGTGCATTGAAAATCACTGCCGGTAATTTTTCAATGGCATGATAACAAAAAAATATATTTGTAAACAGCCCCCCCCCCCTCCCCCCCCCCCCCAAAAAAAAGAAATAATGCCTGGTTAAAACTGAAAATCACTCGTAAACGCCCCCTGAACCCCCCCCCCCCCCCCACCACCACAGTCGGACATCCTAAAATACGCAAAAATAAAAGTGGATGACTGTGTCCAGTTGAATTGGGATTGTGTTTCATTGGGATGCATTTGACACAATGGCTCATTCACAGGTAGGGCCTACTGAACTCTTGGGTAATGAATCATCTGTCTAAGAAGGGTGCGAATTGTCTAATTGTGTGTACAAGTTGACATGTACGCTTGCCTTGGGTATGTCTGTCTCAACTCAACACAACATGTGCAGGTTCAGTAAGAAACATCGGCCCGATCTTGTGTCACTGATAAATTCATTATTGTGTTTCATTGGGATGCATTTGACACAATGGCTCATTCACAGGTAGGGCCTATTGAACTCTTGGGTAATGAATCATCTGTCTAAGAAGGGTGCGAATTGTCTAATTGTGTGTACAAGTTGACATGTACGCTTGCCTTGGGTATGTCTGTCCTCAACTCAACACAACCCAAGCGGCAAAAAAACGTTTAGACGCGCGATTGCCAAAAATGCACTTAGTCATCGGCACGTTTAAAACTGAGATTTTGAGAACCAGAAAGAAATAATCCAGTATGGACAATCTGAGCAGTCAGGCTGTTGAAACCATGAATGGTTTGTTTTCCGATGCATGTTGAAATTTTGAAGGAACTTGTCTAATTTAAGCGAGCACGCAGTTAAAAAACCGCTACAGAAATGACAAAGTGTCGCAAGCATTTCGTACCAGTGCTGAATATTGTTTTTCTCGAAAATTGGGAATTTGTTGGGATATCAATAGGAATCAGGTGAAAACGGCATCAACCGGTTGAAAATGAACCTACTAACTGTTAGATACAACACTTGAATAGGTTTTTTTGTTACTTTAGGTACTGGGACGTTTTGGCCAGGGACATTTCGGCCTCCATATAATGAGGAGCTGGGGGTGTCAGGTCGGGTCAGTAATATAATTTAGGGGGTTGGTACGGCATCTGGGTCCAAAGCTCTCGATCCCTGTGCTGTACTCTGAAGTGCTAAATGATAGTGATGGCTGAATAATAGTGATGGCAGGAATTTTTCTTGGTGTGATGGGTCCTACTAATCACAGACCAAAAACCATCCAAAAGTGCTAATTACCGACCAAAAATCAATAAGTACCAACCAAAAACATAAATGAGCACCGACCAAAAATATAAGATTTTTTTAGAATCTCGTAGGTTTTAATCAGTGAGTTGTGGGTGGTTAAAAATAGAGGTAGCGGCCGACCTCCAGCTGGAGAGAATTTTCAGGGAAGATGCTATCGTGGGGATAAGGTGAGTCGGTGTTGTCTCTACAAAACGGGGTTATTGGGGTATGATATCAACGGATAATAATCGGGGAGGGGGGGGCGGGTTGAAACTCACATTGAGTGAAAATCGGAGTGTTTTTTTTTTGAGGGGGGGGGGGGGGTTGAAAGTTAACATGTTACATATCATTATATTAATATAAACCTTGATGTTCTTCAAAACAAAATAGTGTTAATGTTGAAAGATATTCGTAAAAAGAACAAATGCAACCCATAAATAAATGTACTAATGAAATGTATGTACAGTTCATGCAAGGATGGTTGATTACCATTAAAATCACAGTTGGGTGGATTTTCCACTTGAAGATTATTTACAGTTTCTGAAAACAAAGTGCCCTGTTGCAAAAATCAGATTTTCACACTAGTCCATGAGCTCAACATTATTAGCTAGTTCTTTTTGTTACTTTTTTTTGAAAAATTGAAAATATTTATCTGGTGGAAAATCTACCCCCACCTCGATTTTAGTAGTAATACACCCACCAGTTGAAAGAAAAAGTGATAAAAAAATGCCAGCCATGCAGAAATGCCACAGAGGGGAGGGAGGCAAGCTGGCCCCAATATCTAGGCCACTTTTTCAAACGCATTAGAATGCTGATCCATTTCAGGGTAAAACTTGTGTGTGCCATAATTTTTAATTTTAATTACCATTAACAATTTAATAATAGTTAAAAAAACCTGATCTGAGAAAACTGCTGCATTATAATTATTAAGTGCTATTGAAAACTGGTGTTATTTTTAATTGCTATTAATTTATCCATTGAAAACTAATGTTAATTTTAATAGCCATTAATTTTATCCAAATAAAACTAGTGATAACTTCAACAGCTATTAATTTTACCATTAAACATGTTCCTTTTAATGGAAATTAATGACCACCAAATGTTTTATGTCATTAAAAGACGCTTAAAAATATTTTTACAGGGGGCTGTTAAATAACAATTAATGGCTATTAAATATTAATAAAATTATGACAATTAAAATGGTATTTAACGGTTATTAAAGAAGTGGAAAACCCTTAAAATGTTTAACACTTATTTAATGGCATTGGCCATTAATTTCTTGAAAATTAATACCACTTAACTATATTCCTTTTAATGGAATTTAATGGGTGCACTTAATGGGGTTTTAAAGGGATTTTAATGGGATTTTAATGGGAGTTTTTTAATTGGATTTTAACAACCTTTTAATACCCTGAGCCTGCAGTAGTGACATTCACTTACCAGCTATCCTACTTAATCAATTTATAAAGTATCATGTTCATGGGCCGGAAAAGCAGCCTCTCTTTTTCAAAGGGCTAATCATAACTTTGAAACCGTCCTTTGAAATATTACATTTCATTTGGAGCTTTCCAATCTTGACTCTTGAAAATCAATGTGGTCATATATGTATAGGTGATGTGTAATGACCACAGGGGTTGTGTACTTTATGTCAGAAATGTTCAGGTACCTATAATTGGTGAAAAAAGTGTGTGTGTGTGTGGGGGGGGGGGGGGGGGGTGCCCCCATCAAAAAGTGAATGAATTGTTTATTGGTTACAAGTATTAATAACTCATGGGTTGAAAAAAGATGGGACAAATTAACTAGGAATGTGTGTCTGTATTTCCATACATACAGCACGTGGAGAGTGTATTATCACTAAATCACCTGCAGAGCTGAGACTCCACTCAAGCAATAATTGCAAATTTGTTGCAAAATATAACAAGCACAAGCAAAGTTCCAGCCAATGGACCTCCGGGTTAAACCCAGAGGTCCATTGACTGAAACATTGCTTGTGTTTTTATCCATATGTACAGAATTTGAAAGTGATACTTAGGGTGATAACTCCACGGATGATTTAGTTACAATCCACTCTCCACGTACTGTATTTAGGAATATGAATTCAAATGTCAGGATTTATTACTTCGAAACACTTGTATGATTACAAACACCCTAACATTTACTAATCACACTCTGTGCAGATTATCTGAATGTCGATGCTAAAATAATCCCCATGAGTACTGACTGATTCTAGCTTACTCATCAAAACATCATGTGAAAAAACATTACAATAGTTAACATTACTGAGACAATGAAAGAAAATCAAACTCATCTTATCCTTTCTCGTTTCAGCTATCAAAACGGTTAAGCCGACTACTTCCTTCATGGAAACCATGGGACGAAAAAGATTGTTTCAGGAGATATGCGGAGTCAGGACGGATGCCGGAAAAGACCCATTTATTGAGGTAGAGTTTCCCGAGGATGCTTTGCACAAACAGAGTGGTCTACACAACAATGGCTTTGTTAGCAATGAAGAAAACTTAACATCTAATGGATCTGATTATCTAAATAGGCAAGAGACAAAGACAGATCTGGGCTTCCTACCGAACCACGGCATTGGTAATACAAAATTATAACCAGTCTGTAAGACTTCTACAGATGTAATATAGGAAATATTATTGTCAAACAAGAAGAACGCAATCCTAATTACATTTGGACCTTACCTCCAGTTGTTATCACACATGGTATCTCCCTCTTATTCTATCAATAGGACTACCTTGTTGGGCATGACAATGTCGAGAAAAATGTCGAGAATATCAAATAATAACTATAATCAGATAATGTAGGAAAATAGTTTGCACCTTTGATCAATTATTTGATAAGATTTAGTTGTAACATTTCGAATCCACAAGAATTTTGTATGGTTATTAATATAAGTAGGCCTTTCAATTCTTCCCAAATAATGATGGTAAACGCTGTGTCCAAATAAGATAACTGCGCCCAAATTATGTGGAGTTTGAAACTTTTTCCAAAGTTTTGCAATGTTTCGGCAATATGTTGTTTGGCCAGGTTTCCCTGATGCTTGCAATATAGCTTAGAGCTTATCTTGGAAGCAATTAATGCAACAGATAAATAATTATAAAAAAAACCCCACAAAGTTTGCCATAGAAAAGCAATCAGCGTTGACAGTGTCGTATACGCCGATTGCTTTTCTTTGCCAAATTCTATATGATCACGATCTATTATATTCATGTTTGTTGTATTTCCTAGTACAGTAAAACCTGTCTTGAGAGACCACTGTCTTCAGAGACCACCTGTCTTGAGGGACCACTTTCTTGAGAGACCACTGTCTTGAGAGACCACTGTCCTGAGAGACCACCTGTCTTGAGAGACCACATTTACCAGGCACCGATTGGTTTTACTCTATAATGGACCTGCTATGGGAGACCACCTGTCTTGAGAGACCACCTGTCTTGAGAGACCACTGTGACCTGGTACCAACTTGTATTTTTATGCCATAATGGACCTGTCTTGAGAGACCGCCCCTTTGAAGACTGAAACCATGACAAAAACTTTTTATCTGTTCTGGAATTGGAAAATCCATTGTGGTTATACTAACATAATTAAAAGTATTAAAAGCTCTTAATTGGGTTTCAATTGCTAACTCATTACAGATTGAGATGTTTTTATAAGACCCATGTGAAAAGATTAGGATTATTGCTGAATAAACAATTTCATACATACCTGAAATGTGACAGAGAGGAATAAAAAAATTTGTGTTGAAAATCTTTTTGTAATAAATTGAAATGGACTGTTATAAAAATAAATTAGTGTTGAAAATCTTCAATGAAGATTTTCAACACTAATTTATTTTTATAACAGTCCATTTCAATTTGTTACAAAAACTTCATAAAAAAGAACAACTACAAAGTAATTACAAAAATCCATTCTTCTCCATTTCTGAATTTTGTGGTTGGTTATTCACTGACTTGAGAAAACCTGAAACCTGTTATGAAAGACCACTTGTCTTAAGAGACCACTTTTGTGTGGCCCAAAGGGCGGTCTCTCAAGACAGGTTCTACTGTAAACGTCATGTGCAATTTAAATTCCAATAGGACTTTGGCTTGTCACTGGGAAACTAAGAAGCCTTATCGAATTAACTTAATGTCAAGTGGGGGACCAGTGATAATGGTGAAGTCCTTTTACAGGGGGTTGTGCACTATCATTTTAAGAGAGGGACCTGAAACCTAAAACAGACACCAAGAAGAAGAAAATACTGGCGCTTTTTCTCCAACCATGCAGGCCACAATATGGCTGATCTATATTTGCCGTTGTGCCCAAATTAGACTGATCTAAAGGTCTGAAAGATAAGAAATAATATTACACCTACGACACAACAAAAAGTGTAATATCCTTTTCAAAATTCATATGTTCAACAAAGATGTCTGTATTAGTAACAACTTGGGGATGTCCCATAACTGTTTGATTCATGGTTAGTCTAAGCATATAAGATGATGGCAGTAAATGATATTGTGCGTCAGCAAATTCTTACAAATGGAATGGGAGGTGATAAAGAGCTACCAGTACCAGATTTTCTGAATTCATACAAGAACTCTGAAGGTAGGAAAGCAATTTTTTTATTTTGGATATTTGTTTCAACATAAAATAAAACAAGAGGCCCCAAAGGGTCTTAATCGCTCACCTGACAAAGTGGTTCAAAGAAGTATTTTGGGTCACATTCAGTAGGTCATGGTTCATCAACACTGCAGAGGAATGAAGTTATTCATAACTCTGGTGTCCATGTCAGGTGATTATTATCATACGTCTATCAGTTGTAGACAAACACGTGCCAAACTTCCAAAGGTTGTTTGAAAGGCAAATTTTATTGAAAAATACTAAGAATGGGTCTGAACAAACTTGATCCTAATCTCCAGCCCCCCCACCCCCCTCCCCCGCTCCACCTCCCATGATAATTCCAATAATAAACTTCCAAATTGTAACCATTCAATCTACGAGAATGAGAGAGTAGGATTCTCCTTTGTGTACCGCTTCTGGGTAACGACTAGATTCAGAACCTGGAATGGGATATGAATAAAAACCCGTCAAGGAGCCTCCCCAAATAAATCATTGTTCCGTAGGTCCATAAAATCAATGACTGTTCAGAGAAAGAATATACTACTCTGAATAATGAAGCCAAAAGTAGAGAACGTATGCATCAACGACCTGTTGGAAATGCCATAACTGACCCAACTAGCTCAAAAATTCTCATAAGCTCTATACTAACACAGAGCAAGAACTTAAGAGAATATATTCAATAATACATCTGCCTAATACTATATACATATTATGCATGCAATCAACAGAATCCCGTCTGTACCTGCATCTGAATACAGCCTGTATTAACGGCATCACCGAGCGATACACAAGATACACAAACTAACCACGAAACTGAAGGGATAAAATGGCGTTAATGTGATTAACCTGAGGAATAGACACATACGTCGTAAGAAAAGCAGACAACTTGGAGTGAAACTTCTCAGAGTGGACTATTTGCCACATTTGGAGAATGTTTTCCAGATAACGGACATGCCTACCACACAGGCACACAAAGGCTAGCAATATCAACCAAATGTATTCATGAAAGAATTCGGAATCCAAAAACAGTTACTGTTCAGGAATCATATGCTCATATATGACTTATGAATGAACAACCACAGGAAGCAAACCAACTAGAGTGGATGCACCCCTGAAGTCGCCGTCAAACCACACCCCACCTACCAATCGAAGAGCAATGAAAGAATGCATATAATTGAATGCATACAACGCTTATGGGAAAAGAACTGTGTCCTGCCCTGTAATCGTCTCTTAACATATTGGTGGGGGTTCGACGAATAAATCCTATCGAACCCCCCTCCCCTCCGCGTTACTTGAATCACTAGATAAGTAAGGCCGGTGCAGTAATACTAAAGCTTGGAACTGTAACAAATTCCTTTTTCACTATAGAAAAAGGAAACCTCACGCTATATTCCCAAAGCTATACTGCTGCTGCTATTCTCAATAAAGAGTAAAATTGAAGCTTATCATTAGTCAAAACAAGCATGACCAATTTAACCCGGCGTGACCCGTAACGCTTTAGTGTTAGTCATCTAGAATAGTATTAAACCATAAGGCTCCCTCACGTCTGACCAACTCCATAATGCCTGTAAAGATGGAGAGGGATGTGATGAACATGCCACTATTTGCAAGAATACACCCGCTGATATAGTGTTGACATATCCCTTGAAATTAAGACAGTAAGCCATGGCCCCAAACAATACACCATATAGACATAATATCCAAATCCTCGACAACAGACTGGATTTAAAATACAGTGGGTGACGAAAAACTAAGTTCTGGCACCGGATCATAAAAACCTAGATGAACTCCTTGCACCTCATTACATTATAGCAGGAAATATATTCCTGAAAAAGGAGCTAACTACAGGCATCCGAAAGAACGCTCATTATTCTCAATAGGTTAATATGGCATCATCAATAGGGCTAAAAGCCTCACACAAAAAACACTATTAAGAAGAGAACAACCTCTTCTCCTCTAATGGTACCTTGTCCAAAAAGACAGTGGTCTCAGCCTAGGTGAAGCAGCTAAAGGTCTTCCTACTCGTGAAGGCAATTATATGGCTGTGAACTGCGGCCCCAGAAGCTCACTTAAGGAGACTTACAGTGATAGCCCCTAATGATTGGAAAAAAAACACTGCTTATAATTCTAGCATAGCGAATAAGGTGTCAACAATAAGACTAAAGTCTGTGACACCTAAGAAAACAAAACCGAGAAGGAAAAAATGTACTCTTTCATTTTAGCAGTTCTATTCCCAGAAGATAACGGTCTCAGCCTATCTAACGTAGCTTAGAAGTCTTCATCTCTGTGAGGACAGATATCTCGGTGTAATTTTGCGACTAAAAAGCTCACTAAACGGAGACTTACGAAGTTAATCGCTCAAGTTAAGGAAAAAGGGCTGCACTTGATTCTAATAGGGCGTCAACAAAAGGACTAAAAGCCTCAGACACCTAAGAATACAAGACAGAGAAGGAAACAACATACTCTTCCTTTAACGGCCCTAATTCTAAAGAGACAGCCGTCTCAGATTAGCCAGCACAGCTAAGAAGTCTTCATCTCATGAAGACAGATACTCAGTGTAACTTGCGACCTTGGAAGCTCACTAAGCGGAGACTTACAATGTTAGTAGCTCAAGGTGTGGAATTAAGGACCGCTCTTCTAACGCCCGTAATTCCAAAGAGACAGTAGTCTCAGCTTAGCTAATGCAGCTAGAAGTCTTCATCTCCATGATATCTGTGTCACCTACAATCCTTGGAAAGCTCACTAAATGGAGACATACGATGCTAGGCGCAATGTATAATAAAGGACTGCTGTTACATATTTTAGGCCACTATGAAGTAAGCCGCTGATGTTATAGAATCAGTCCGCTCTTAAATCACATAAGTCTACTAAGGTGACAAAAATAGGACTAAATGCCTGCGACGCCTAGGAATACCACACCAAGAAGGAAAGAACATAATCTTTCCTTCTAACAGCCTTATTCCAAAAAGATAGCGGTCTCAGCGTAGCTAACACAGCCTAAAAGTTATATATCAGTGAAGACAGATATCTGAATGTTACCCTGGGGCCTTGGACAGCTCACTAAATGGAGACGTTAGCCGCTAATGTGCATGAAAAGACCACTCTAACAGTACATAAGGTTACTATGGTGACAACAACAGAAGTAAATGTCTCTAAGGCCTAGGAATACAACACCAAGAGGGAAAAGACATACTTTTTCCTTCTAACAGCCCTATTCAAACAAGACAGCTGTCTCAGACTAACTGTGAGCTGGTGATCTTCCATTCGTAAAGAATAGAGCATCTGCCTTTCTTATACTATTGCTAGGCCAAGGGTGGCCAAGGGTGGTGTCAATCAGACCAAAGGCTTTCGACACCTGAGCGGAATAACCTGGGAAGGAAAGAACTTTGTCTTTCCTTCGCTCGGTAACTTAAGATGTTTTTTGCCTAGCAAACGCAGACTTTTTGTTCAGATGAAAGATCCAAAAAAACTTATGAATAAAATGATAGTCTTAATGTGCTGTTCCATGAGGGATGGAGAATCATCCTCCAATACCCTCCCACCATCTGAATGTTCCATCCAAAAGAACAGATGACTGGACAAACTCAGCACCATCCGACAGCTCACTATCGCAGACGGTCGATGGCTGAACCTGCAACTATTGGGATGCCGCGATAAGCTGTGCTGACGGAATGGAGAGGGCTCTCCAACTCGCGATCTACTACAGATCTCACCGAGCATTCCGTTTAGAAACTTGTAGGCTTCTATCCCTTAGTGGGCTATTTCATGGAAAAAGAGGAAGCAATAAGCACAGTCGACTCTGGCTGAAGTGTGGAAGGAGCATCCTGACTCAATGGAATTTCTCATGACATAAACAGTCGACCCCGTCTGTTGAAGGGACAGAGAATGCTCTCCTACTAGCGATCTGACCCCAGATCTCACAGATTTTCCCATTGAGAAGCTTGTAGGCTAATTCCCTTTTCATGCTCTTCCATGAAAAAAAAAAGAAGCCATAGCCACAGCTGACACTGGCTGCAGTGTGGAAGGAACATCCCGACTCGCATATTTCGGACAGGTATTCAACCTCATTGTAGTTTCCCACAACGGACACAGTTGACCCTGACTACTAACAGGATGGAGAGGGTTCTCCAAGTCGTGACCTGATCCCAGGTCTCGCCGAGCATCCCGAAGGGAAACTTTCAGGCTTCTCCTTTTGCCATCGTCGCTGGGTGAGCTTTGGCTTTTAAGCCGCTCACTCTACGTGGCAAATGAATACGACTGCAATGGACCTCCCGGCATACTGGCTCCCATATAGAGACAACCACTTCACCAGTCGAGCTAGCTGCATGCAGAGGATTAAGAGAACTAACTAGAGACCTCAATCCCCTGCTATTAATATGAGCATTTTGACAGCTAGCTCTGTTTACACATCAGAGCAGGGCTCATCAGAATGCGACGGTGGTAGCACGTAACAGACAGGTGTAAAAGTACCATCACCATGTTCTTGTCCTCTAAAAAAGAGACTGAAAGACTAGAATTAGCCTGCGGTGAAGGTTCCGACATTGGAACCTCACCGCCCACCACAAAGGTCGACACCCGTTTCCACCGTTCGCATCCCATAGTATTGAAGGAGTGCAGCAACTACCGGTGTTCTTGTTCCTAACTTGTGAGTTAACCCAAAGACTGCATGTAAGGGCACCTGTTCTGTTGCAAAAAATGTGATCAAATTCGGAATTAAGCCCTTAAGGGTTAACCCAACTCATACAATATCAAAATGTGTTAAAATACAACATACCGTGGATAAACTGTGGTGTGTCTGCATTTTGATTGTGAAAAATGATGGATGAATCAGCCCATGGACATTTGGGACCAGGTTATTTGAAAGGATGATTTGGACACATAAATGATTATTCCCTTTTGACCACATTAAATGCAAAATGGATGGAATAAACACTTGAAGGATTCCTCTTTTCATTTCTACAGCCTTTGATAAACATGTGACTTCATTGTCCCACTGAACGATTGATCTGTTTTTAGTACAGGGATTTTCTGTTTTGTCAAAATAAATTGTGTTTGAACCTTTTTCAATGTTAACCCAACATTACCACTTGTATGTCACAACTACACAGTGTGACTGTTCCATATTTTTGAAGTGGCGGCTTATCACATGTAAAAATTGTTACTTGGTGTCTTGAAGTTTGAATGTCAGTTTCTAAATTTCAAGGATACCCTGCTACCAGCACAAGGAGGCCTAGTTTAGCAAGATTTTCTTCATAAATAATTGTTTTGTTACAATTTACTGGAGAGTGCCAATAGGCACTCTCCAATTAAATTGTAAATAAACAATTTTGTATGGTCAAACATCAAGTTTATGCATCCAGTGTAAAGCCACTAAAAATTGCTTCCAGTACTTTTCAATAGAGCCATGAAAGTGGCTTCTAGCACTCAACCAGTTAAGGGCACCTGTTCTGAGGTTGGAAAATTTGGAAATAGGCCTTTATTTATTTATTTATTTATTGGTGTTTAAGGTCACATATTTCTGCACAAAGGCTAATCATGAAAAAAATAGGCCTTTAACCCTTTACCTAATGCAGACGATGTCAAAATTTATTATTTTAAATATCATTTTTTTAAATTTTTCAAAAAATTTAATCAAAACCATATCATGCGACCCCTCATTGGAACGAGGTCAATGAGCACATTCCAATGAGGGGTCACATAATATGGTTTAGTTGAAATATTTTGAAAAATTTACTTTTTTCAACTGCTCAATTTGCATATTACACGGGTGGATGCGGACGATTCGTTAGGTAAAGGGTTAAGGGTAAAGGAATCCCTTTCTAGTGTCAGTCTATGGCTATAGAGTCACAGTTTCATTGTTTGAGGATATGAGGGACTTGGGGTTAGATCTCAATGAGGTATTTCCTCACAAGCTGAAATCCAGGAGTCCCTGTTGGAGTAATTTGAGCACATGTTACAAGAATAGATTGAAATGTGTTATAGCTTGCAGACATTGGCAGGGAGAAGGCTTTACAAATTCTGAAGAGGCCATCATTGAAGGGTCAGAAAAAATATTCCTAAACAAGAGGCCCCACAGGGCCTGAAGCACTCACCTTGAACAGAGCACAATATAAACAGAGTCCAAGAATGAGTCTACATTAAGCAATCTATCTCCATAGGATACATCGTCAATCCTTGAGCCCAGAAAAATAATCCGAGCATCATGTCTTTTCTACAGTTGATCATAATGTAAAATGTAGAGCTCCCCTATGAAGCCCCTTGGTACAACCTATGTGGATTAATCTTAGTTACACACCTCGCAAGAGTACTGAATACAAAATTTTTAATTCTTTAGCTGCATGGCCAATTCTGGCTCCCATATGGAGCCCAAATATTAACCCAGGCTCTTGATTTTAACAAAGTTGAATCTAACCTCCCTAGAGATGTTGTATACCAAATATGAAAGCATTCTGAGCATTCTGAGTAGTGGATCTGAAGAAGATTTTGGAAGAAATTCCCTCATATAGCACTAAGTTAAAATTTGGGCTACCATAGCAAGCCCAAATATATACCTAGGGATCCAATTTGAACAATCTTGAATCTGCCCCCCCCCACCCCACCCCTCTAGAGATGTTGTATACCAAACATGAAAGCACTCTGACTGGTGGATCTGAAGAAAATTTTTTAAAATTATCCCCCATATTGAACTAAGTATAGTAAGCCCAAATATTAACCTAGGGACTTGAACAATCTTGAATTTGACCCTCAAAACAATGATGTATACCAAATATTAAAAGATTCTGACCGGTGGTTCAGAAGAAGATTTTTAAAGAATATTCCCGATATTACCCTAAGTTAAAAATTCAGGCTCCTGTATTGAGCCCAAATATACATCAATGGGCTTTATTTTAACAAACTTGTATCTGAACCCCCTCCCCCCTCCCCCCCCCCCCCCCACCCACCTCCATGAATGCTGTATACTGAATATCAAAAGATTCTGACTCTGACAACTGGTTCTGGAGAAAAGATTTTTTTTAATTTTTGCAAATATGCTGACTCAGCATTTTTTCGATGCACTCTACAGAACACCATCACCTAACCAATGACAACTTTTTTACCATTCATTTCTACTGGTCCTACGGATGGTTTATACCAAATAACAGCTCTCAGTTCTGTGTGGTTTGGGAAATATGGGTGTTTGAAAATATTTCTCTTTTTAGCTCCTGGGGTTCCCATGGGGATGCAGGAATTTTTTTTTTTTTTTTTTTTGGCACGAGTCAAGTACTTATGACCCAATAATACCACATACCAAATTTGGTTCAAATCGGACCATCAGTTCAGAAAGTTAAAAAATTTATAGTAATTTATATATTTTTTATACTTACCAATGACCCAGACATAGCTGGTGCTAACTCTTAAAATATAGGGCCAAACACAAATTTTGCCCCCCAATCCCCAAAATTTGCATCTAAAACTAAAGAAAACATGTCCTGAGAGGCCCTCCACACTTCGCCCCTACTGCGCATGCGCAGTGTCAAGGACGTTCCGAAATTGGAGCCATTTATCATTCTAATAACCAGTGCCTGGTAAGCGCTATGTACTCAGCGGGGAGGCAAGAGTTCCCAACTCCTGGGAGGGCCATCCCCGTCTGGGTCATTGGTAAGTATAAAAAATATATAAATTACTATAAATTTTTTAACATTTTTATACTGTACCAATGACCCAGACATAGCTGAATAGTAAAAAGGCTGGAGGGCCAAGGACATAGAGCAAAATGGAATACGCTCAATAAAATAAAATAGAGACATCCCCTGTAGGGAAAAGAAGTAATAGGCCTTACATGTATCTTTCTTATTTATGATAAATTAGAAAGATACAACACCTTCCAAAAATTGAGCTTCATACATCCATGTACTCTATTAATATCCAATAATCCTTATACTAATAATTTTTAAAGTAAGCCAATAATAAAGTAAGTCTAGAGAATAGAGACTCTTATACTCCTAAAAGTGTGTGAGAATTGCATAATCATGTCCGTTGACATATGCAATATTCAAAAGCTATACTTTAAAAACTAAGACTTGAATGAATTTTATAAACTTAAACTTCTCACTAAACAACCATCCCAATAACAGCTCAGAATTACTAACTCCGGAGGAGGTATCCCCTTGTTTTCATAGTAAAAACAGGTGACCCAAGGGAACACCCTCCCCCCCCCCCCCTTTTTTTCTTGCCCTGGGTCAAATAGCCCAGAGCGAAGAGGGCAGCCGAACGGAGACACTGCCGAAACAGACAGCCTACCTAGCTATAGTAGCAACTGTTAAGTGAATGACATTCTGAGCAGTACATAATAGACCTAACAATAGAGGCCTCCAGAAATGGACTCGATATTTCTGAGATAAAATTCATGAATGGATGGCTGAGCGCAATGAGCAGCCTTCAAAAATCTATAATAGCAACACTATTAATGTAAGCCCAAGAAGTAGAAGAACTCTTACTTCATGAGCCGAAATCTTAAGCACAACTGCTAAGCCAATGATATACCATAAGCAGTACGCTAGTTAATAGAATCCATTAACAATAAAATGGAGCGTAACGTCCTTCTACTAGACATCAAAGACAGAAGAAGCTTACGCCCTTGTAATAAACAGATATCTGTTTATAAACTGTACCCGGAAAGAGTAAAGGCCTATGGCCATACGAAGACGGAAGGACCTTAAAATAATAGGTTCCGGATAATAGGAGCCTAACTCTTATGCAACAATCCAACCTAAATAGTAACGGAAGTATTGATTCCGAAACTATGAAAGTGAAAATCATCCATCGATAGTGCATGAAACTCACTGACTCTACAGTAAAAGAGAACCAACAGAATTACTGTCTAAAAGGTCAGAATTTGAAAACTACTGTTTCCAGAGGTTCAAATGATTACTTAGCTAAATAAGAACCGAAGTTAAAATCCGTATAGGAATTTAATCTAAAGATTCTAAGTCTATTTATCAAAAAGTTACTAACTGACTTAGATAAAGAGACAAAAGACTCAATTGTAAACTATCGTAGAGTGCATAGGTATGAGGTAACATAAACCTATAACCTAAATAACAACAGGCTGCAGTAGATCTTGTGAAACAAGTATACTAAAAAAAATAGCAATGAGTAGTATGGAGGGATCAACCATATGAACATAATGATCCCTACACCACGACGGAAGAGCCTCCACTTTAGTCGCATAGAATAGCGAAGAAGAGGATCTCCTATAGTAAGAAATCGCGTCCAAAGCTCGTCCAGTACAGTGCTTACAATGCAATACGGACCACACAACGGAATACATGAAGGTTGCGACCTTGCTGGTTGTGATAAAGATGACACGATTTACCCAGTGAAAAAAGATCCTCACATAGAGGAAGATTTCACGTTAAGATCCACAGTAGACAAGAGAGTAAATTACTCATGATCTCTGTGAAGATAGAGATGCTATCAACAGAAATGTATTGTGGTTGTTTATCTTAGCAATACCTGCTAAAACAACAGCGCCGGAGGATACGCGTATCCTATCATTCCGTCCTATAGATCAATAGAGCGTTAACAGTATTAGCTCAGAGATCTGGACAAGCCAACACATACGTCTGCAATTGATTAGCAAGCTGTGTCATAAATAAAACATCATTGGGCGCTCCCATAGATAGCAAATCTGATTGAATACTTGTTTGTTGAGAGTCCATTCTGACAGCAACAAGCGACCCGTAAGAGAACGGGAGTGCGATAAAACAATCAGACGACCCAGAATATGACGGACCAAAACTGAACTTGGTGTACTATAACCAACAGACGGATTCTTTCCATTAAATTGAATAACGGAAACGAAAGAGTGCCTCCCTGGTTCCGGAGATACGCCACTACTGTCGAATTAAAGGACAGGAATTTGGGCATGCGTTTCTGAATAATGTTCATGCAATGACATAAAGCAAGCCTAAAAAACATTATTCCGCGGAAGTTAAATTGATAGCTGAAAGACTGCGGAACCCAAAGACCCTGGCACTTCGAATCCGTAGGGATCAGTATATATCCCAATCTGTTTGACTGGCAACCGTCATAACAGCCACACTCGGGTCCGGCAACTGCGGCGGCACTCTCTGAGTCAACCACCGAATGTTTGCCCCAGTCTGAATCTCTTGTAACACTAGATAGACAAGAGAATGTATAAATCAAGCAATTCATGGATTGCCGGAAAGTTGCCGTCGAAGAGAAGCTCCTCCGAGAACGAAGCGACTCTGAGAGAGTTCTTAACCTACTATCCACGCGTGGATGTAGCTAGGGCTGCATCACGTCTAACCAACTCCAATCAGCCACTGAAGGGCGGAGTTATACGTGAACAAACTACTGCCCTCAAAAGAAATTACATTGAGAATAATATCCCGTAAATCTTTTCTTGAAGACGTAATGATAACACCTCAGTAAGGCGGATTACGTATAATAAAGCGTCTAAGTTAAGTCTACTATACATAATGTCGTTCCCAACATTGAAATTGGAAAAGACATAAACGGCGAAAAAGAATATATGTAGTCTTTAATCACACCGTCTAGACGCATATGAACTCTCGGTATGCCCTGCTCTGCCAAAATAAACTATATGTAAAAAAGATAAAATGGCAGAAATGAACCACGCGGACAAGAAACTAAACTATCATGCTTAGTAGCAGGCTTGAATATATATATAAATATATAGCGTCGAAAATTAAAACACATGTTGTAATGACAATATTGGACTGCGTCGGTAAGTCAGGGACAAAGTCCCTGTACCGATCGAAAAATCCGAGTCCAATGACGCTATAAGTCTCTTATCCAAGATCGCAGCAATGAAGTCCGAAAAATAATCACTGGAAGAAATGCCAGAAGATATGAAAGGCATCTTCCGATACTACTAAAGGGAAAATTCGAAATCTTTCGAATCCCTTTCGCCATCCTGTCGGACCCTATAAAGCGTTCGGTCGTCCGTAGCTTGATGCAACCGCGGACCGCACCGACCCAGCGCCGTCGGATAATTCCTGATTCGACCGAGAAACCGTCAATTGCTGGGATGCTGCGAAACAACTGTGCTAACTCGGATAGCACGTCCGTCACTGAGGCCTGAGGAGCAGCGGTCTTACGATGCATTGCCGCAGGAAGCTCCGAGATCGTTACCCCCGTGCATACTTCCAATATGCGAGCGAACGGAGTGTATAGGCCTCGTGTCCCTTGGCTACCGGATGGCGCGACCTATTCGCTGTGGAATCACTGAATGCCGAAACTGATCGGATACTCGAGGTCACGTAGCCAATGTGCGGTCGTGTGCCCTGCTGTGAGGATGAGGAAGCATTAAAGACAGTCTCTCGGACTGTCAATATAACGGAGCGTCCCGAGCAACAGACATATGCTCCGAATGTAAAATATCTGAACCACAACATGCGGTCCCCTATGTTGTTGGCTTCCTCCGATCTGTCCTCAATCTGCCGTCACTGGGTGAGTACTAAAGTAATTAAAGTGCTCGCATCACCCAAATCTCCTTCCTAGACCGCAACGGACGAACCCGGCAGCCGAACCATTCGATGAATGTACGCTACACCGGGTGAGCTAGCGAATGTCACTCCGTAAGCGATAGACATATTCCATGAGCACTTATTGCCGCTAACTCTTCATTAACTATGACGACAGAGGCACACTTTTGAAAGACATCTCCATAACTCTTCGAACAAGAAACCAGAAATGCTTGGATAGCAAGCATATAATAATAATATATATAGCGTCGTTCAATAATTCAAAAGTTTGTGTGACATTATTGGACTATGTCGGAACTGAGGGACGATGTCCCTGAACCGAACCAAAAATTTCTAAGTCCACCGACGCTATCAGTTTCTTATCCGGCATCGCAGCATATGTTGTTCCGAAAGGGAAAGCTTGAAATCCACCGAATCCCTTTCGGTATCCCGTCGGATCGGATGAAACTTTCGGACGTCCGTACCCGCTTCCGCGGAGCGTCCCGACCCAGCATCGTCGGATAAAATATATGCGACAGATTCAGTTGATGATGGGATGCTGCGATAAACTGTGCTATTAAGGAAAGCACGTCCGTTCCCGAGGCCTGTGCAGTAGCGGACTTACGATGCATTGCCGCTGGAAGCTCCGTGTACGTTGACTCCCGCACACTTCCTATGCGAACGTCCGGAGTCTGCAGGCCTCGAGTCCCCGGCTACCGACCCAGCGCTGTCGGATAATTCTCGATCCGACACCGTTTCTGTCGGCTGCTGGGATGCTGCGATAAGCTGTGCTATGTGCACAAGAATGTCCGGCGTCGAGACCTGCGGAGGCGCAGTCTATCGCTGCTTCGCCGAGGGCAGCTCCGCATCAGATGGCTTCCGCATACTTTTCCTATGCGAACGTCCGGAGTCCATCGGCCTCGAATCCCTGGCTGCCGGATGGTGTGACCTGGTCGCCGAAGAATCCTTGATCGGCGAAGCTGGTAATATATCGGCGGTCACGCAGCCAAGGTGCGGTCGTGTGCGCTGACGAGAAGAGGAAGCCTTAGCAGTCACAGCGGACTGCCTATACAACGGAGCGTCCCGAGCGACGGACGTATGCTCCGCTAACGACACATTTGTACCACAACATCTGGGGCCAGATGTTGTTGAACGAGAGAGGGGCCTCTCTCGCTTGCCGTCCGGATGGACCGGAACGAGCTATGAACCGGACTAAAAGGCTTCCTCCGTTCTCCCTCTGATCCGCCGTCACTGGGTGTGCATTAAGTTAATTTTATAGTGCTCGCATCACCCCAAAATTCCTTCTAGACCGCAACGGACGAACCCGGCTGCCGAACCATTCGGTGAATGGACGCTACACCGGGCGAGCTAGCGGACGTCAAAGGCCGTCGAACCTACTAGGGTCCTCTTAGGCAATTGGCGTATTACATGAGCACTTTTCCGCTAGCCCTTCATTAATTGTGACGACGGAGGCACACAGTTGGAAGACATCACAGATACATCACCCTAATCTTGATCGTCTGAAATAGAAATTGATAAAGTAGAGTGACCCTGCGGGGAAAGGACCGGAGTGTCCAAATCCCCAACAACATACCGTGACATACGCTTCCCATATTGTCATCGAAATCATACGATACAGAACAGGAGTTAATGCGAGTACACTGACCACATATAGAATGATAATAAGGTCAGAGGAAGACTTCCTCTTAAAACAATTGATCAATATCCTTTCAAAGTGAAAAGAAAACAAGTCCTGGTACTCGCACTAACCCCTGGCAATCAAAATACATAATAATAATATGATCCATTAATATAGAAAAAATAATTGAAATCAAAATATTTTGAAAAAATATTTTTTCAGAACAGCCCAAGTTTCTGAAAAGTAACGTTGAGCCCCAATGGATCCCAAGCCTAAGTGTGGACAAAAATTTTAAAAATATTTTAAACAATTTATTCAACACTTACGAACAATAATAATGTATCTAGTTATGATTAAAATAACATAAAGATATTATTATTTAGAAATCCCCCCCTCACACAGAGGGCTGTTGTAAATGTAAACAATGAGTGTAAAAACACTAAAATAAGACTCCAGGCACCCAGGCCCGAAATCAGTTACCAAAAATACACCATCTGATGCAAAACAGAGACTTCCAGGGAAGAAACTGCAGAACATCAGATGGTAGATGCAGAACACAATGCCTAACCACCCGTAGGTGAAGACGTAAACATGGGGAAAGAACAGAATTCATTCTGTTATTCAGCTAAAACTCCCAAGAAATTTTAGTAATAATAATTACAGAAATTATGCCAAAAGCATGGGAGAATAGCAAGGGGGAACTTAAAGGACAGGGAGAGAGGAAAAACACCTGAAAAAACAGTGTAACTAAATAATCAGAATGACAACAAAATGGCTGCTGCCTTGAAAATAGGTAACTTAACATAATTTCATTAAAAAATTTTAAGTTACAGCCCTGATAATATTCTGTCACACATTCTTTTCCTCTCCTCCTTTTCTATCCTCCTTAGAATCACCATTTCCCTAATATTTATGTGTCTGGCATCATTTAAACTGAGATTTAAAAGCACAAAGATCAGTCAGATGTTAACTGATGAAGGGCCAAACTTAGAATGATAAATGGCGCCAATTTCGGAACGTCCTTGACACTGCGCATGCGCAGTAGGGGCGAAGTGTGGAGGGCCTCTCAGGACATGTTTTCTTTAGTTTTAGATGCAAATTTTGGGGATTGGGGGGCAAAATTTGTGTTTGGCCCTATATTTTAAGAGTTAGCACCAGCTATGTCTGGGTCATTGGTACAGTATAAAAATATAGAAATTTTGGGCGGGACCAAAAAATCTTACCCCTCCCCCTCAGATTACAAAGCCACATATTGCTTCACAAACTTCATTTGAACAAACTTGATTCTACACCTCAAAAGGAAGCTCCATAACAAATATCAAGTCATTGTACCCACTGGTTCATGAGAAGACAATTTTAAAAATATTTTGGAGCATTTTCCACCACCCCTCCCTTTGAGGCTTGGCATGTTGAGTTGAACAATAAACAGCTGCACCATGAGCGCATGATACGCCTGTTATTAATTACAAGAGGGAAGCACACAATATGAGTATACATGTATTGCCGGACAGTGACACAAATTGAAAGGGAGCTTCCTTCCATCAACATATACTTTCACTAAAAAAAATCACAAAAATTGCTCGAAGCATTTTTGAGTTATTGTAAGACGTGTGGACGGACGGAGAGACAAAGGAATGAATGGGCAGCGGTATACCATAATACAACTGTTTTTTTTCAAAACGGGCGTATAAAAATGCAATGTCCCTTCGGGACCATCACTCACACGAACTTTCACCTGAATTGGCACAGTGGTTTTGGAGCAGAAGATCAAAACATGGAGCTGACAGGCGATGGACAAAGAGCGAAGAGATTAGTTCAGCTTGACTTTGTCAAGACGAGCTAAAAAGTTACCGGGGGACAAAACAGAACAATTACCTGGGGTTTGTACTGTTTTCCTAATGGAATTGTCATGAAAATGAACAAATTATTTATAGATTTTGGATGGTGAATCAACTGTTTGTAGTCATAAAACAGGCATTACATCCCTGAAAAATAAACCTCCATTGTTAGTTGCAATGCGATGCAACTTTGACTGATAATACTACTTTTTCTCATTTCTGTTGCAAGCCAGAAAACAAGCAGACTGTCATCTGCAAAATGAGGTCCCCAGAGGGCGAATTTAGTGATGCTACCCTGCACAGCAGGGTAGCATCACAAAATTTACCCTCTGTGAACCTCAATCTGAATCAGGGTCTCAAAACTGAACAGAAAGAGGTACCCAGAGGATAAATTGGCCCACTGTATGGGATAGCATCATCAAATTCACCCTCTGGGGACCTCATTCTACAAATGTCAGACTGCTTATTTTCAGGCCTGTTCTGTTGGCTATCTTGATTCACTTGATAACAAACAAAATTATCTGATGTGGCTCCAACGGGATGCAGTTGTGAGATACAATCTGATTTTAGTTCTGCTGCACTCAGAATTATCACATATTTGTGATTTATTACGGATATGGTGAATTTTTCAAATTATTACACGATCTTGAATTCAGAAATTTCCTTGTAGCAGATTTTGTGTTTATCATGGGACCTTTTAGCACAGAAATTATATATAATTATCCCCTAACCATAGGTTTCTGGCCAATTAAAATATTCCAGATGAGCGAATCTAAACATAGATGATGAACTCTTCAAAGACTCGACAGGTTCCAGGCCAGAACAGCATCAAATTCCTTACAGAATTTCACAGGTGGTTTCAGTCTAACCCACCACCACACTGATAGTTCAGTTAACAATCAACGATTGGGTCACCAAAGTAGTCAATGACAAATGATATACACATAAATGTACTTACTGGAACTGGAATAGCTGATGGTATTTGAGCAATACTTTCAGGCACAGGCTCACTATCTGTTGATGGAACAATAGGCGATGATACTTCTACTGGGTCACCAGGGTGTACATTTATCACAGTCTCAACATCTGATGAGCTTTGGTTATTGGAAGATTGAGCAACATTGATATTCTGCAAATTTTCCTGCCTCATTCTTTCCTAAAAAATTAAATTCATAAGGATTTTCATTGACATGGTTTATATTTTGATGATGATATGCCAAAAGTTTCCCACGAGAGTTTTGTTTTGGCCCCACAAAGTAGATCTATTTCACGGGCTATTTTTTGTAAAATTGCATGTGGGTGGGCATTTGTTAATTATTTTTTATTATTGTAATTATTTCTTTGCCATCAAAAGTTCATGTTCTTGGTTTGCTTTAGTTTAAATAATATTTTAGTAAGGATTAAGTTGTAAGTATACATCACAGAATAGAAAAATACAGAAACAGTTGACACCAGATACAATAGTATACAATACAACAAGTATACAAACATTAGAAGGGGGATCCGACAGAAAGCTTACAGCTTATGTAAGTCATCAACCTGATGTAAGTTATCTCCCTGAGGTAAGTCATCTCCCTGATGTAAGTCATCTCCCTGATGTAAGTCATCTCCCTATTTGGTTTGCTTTGTATTAGGCCTCATAATCTACACAATAGCATGGATGGTGGTATATTTCACTCCTTGAGTGCAACAAGGCTTAGCAATGCTTTAGCATTGCAAAGCCTTGTTGCACTCAAGGGACAAATTTATCACTTTTATTAACTTGGGTAAAATATCAGACATAAACCATTTAATTATTCATCAGTGGGTTCGAACCCCCGCCATGCCAATATATTATATAAACCATTTAATTTCTACTTTTCTACATTTGCATTGGTTATAAAAAAAGAGAGCATGCGCAGCCAAAATGACCATGGGGGGCTGAGAAACAGAGTTTTAACTTGTTTGGGCCTTAGTGGACACTTGATAAATAACACATACAAAAAATTCATTATATTCAGTTTTGTTGCTCCTTTTCATTCTTTTTTCTAATTGTTTTGAAATTTTTATACTTCAGGAGTTTCAAGCTGAGGTTTAATTAACACTTTAGCTTTTGTCGAGGAGTATCAGAATCTTTATTTTGTACTATGCAAAAATTTATAGGTGTCATACTTCAACAGATTCGTAGCACTTTGTTACACTCTTCTCAGGTAATTTCATGTCTTTTAAAGAATGATGATTATCTTGTGCAGCTCAAATGACTTTGACACTCTGCCACTTTTCGACATGAGTGACGTCTTCCCAATTTGGAAGCTTTCGACACCAAAAAACCAAGCTATTAATTGAAAATAGAATATGTTTTCATTTTTGGAATTCACTTTAAAAAAATCCTGTACAAGTATTTCCATTAGTTCCTTGAATCCCGCACCCTATGTAACAAGTAACCAATAACCCTGTGTATTTTACAGCTTTAGTCAGTGTAAATTTTCATGTAGTGTGTGATATGGCAGTTACCAGTTTTTTTTATAATCAGAAAGTGTGACTAACCCTGTGCAATGCACAGGGTTAGTCACACATTCTGGTTATAAAAAAAATTCATTATTAACCAAGTAAATATTTATTTATTTATTTATTTATTGGTGTTTAAGGTCACACATTTCTGCACAATGGCTAATCATGACCACGACAGTTTTACGGGTGGAGGAAGCCGGAGTACCCGGAGAGAACCACTGAGCAACGGCAAGCAACTGTCAGCTCCCCAACATACTAACTCCACACAAGCAGGGTTAGCACTGGTTGAAGACAGGTGCACCATCGACGTGCAGTACGCCTTAGTACACAGCGTCACCGTGCCCCCACGTGGGCAATGGGGGTGAAGTGTCTTGCCCAAGGACACAACGCAGTTGCTGCAGGTGGGATTCGAACCGAGGACCTCTCGGCTTGCAGCCTGCACCTCTACCAACTGAGCCACCGTGCCCCCAACCAAGTAAATAACCCTGTGCACTGAACATTCTTAGTGTAAATCTCATCTATATCAACTGTTTATCCAGCATGTAATGGCCAAAACCCAGCCATGTTTTCATTTTTGGAATTTTTGAATGCGATTTCAGACTTTCTCAGAGTGAATTTTGGCACAGATGTGATGTGCTGTTGATAAGTGATTTTGGCTCTGCCAAGTACTTTGAATCTTCTGCATTTTGGGGGATAGAACTATAAAACTATTAGAATTTTCTCACTCAGACACTAGATGAAAGATTATTATAGCCCCACAAATCTCAACATTTCACGAGACAGAAAGATATGGATTGAACGTGAGCAATTAAACTGCATTTCTGAGAGTGGAATTTCCAAATCATGATCTACCCAGTGGGTTCAATGTCCCCATATATGTCCACAGATATAGCTAAGTTTATTGTCCCAAATTCAATCGCTCAAAAGGTCTGGTCCCTGCATAATTATCTCCAGCCTTTGATCCCTTGTGTCACTATTAACATCAGGTTAGAAATTATTCTTGCCAACCAGATAATAAGTATAAGTGTAGATTTTTGCTCTTTATTCTTACAAATTTACTGGGGTATGAAATCCATTCAAAGCCCACTGAGAAATTTTCTCAAAAAAGTCCTATGATTTCAAACGATACTGAAGTGATGTATTTTGTCTTAATTGTGTAATGTCCCCCAAACTAGTATGAACTTCTAGTATTTCAATTTCAGTTTCGTGGGATTTTTTACTGCAGTGGTTAAATGACACAGCCAATTTGCCCATGAAAAATATTCAAGTAACAGGAGTATACAACTAACAGGAATTTGATCATTTTCCTATATTCTTTTGTTAAAACAAGCATTTATTCTATTAAATCTTGTTTGACAGAGCTCACATAAGATATTATAAGTTATCTCCACCAACATGTACAGTATATGGAGATTTAATACCTGGATGTCGGTTTTTAAACACCAAGCCACAGGCCAGGTGTTTAAATGAGACATCCAGGTATTAAATCTCCATATACCATACTTGTTGGCAGAGATAACACTTTTGTCCCGTTTGAAACACAATATAACTTAGTGGAAAGAAATTTGTGGATGCATTTCTCAGCTCCACAATTATTTGGACCAAATTCGTGATAATAATTTTATTTTTATAATCGCAGAAGACAACAGATAGAGTTACATCCCTTGGGTCGTTAAGGAAACGAGTAAACAGTATTTTGTTGACATATCGTCTCCTGAGTTCCAATGTGTTCTATGTGCCTACTGGCTTCACTATTTTTGCTTGTGACTGTACAAATGAATAAATGTTCATTTTGTTCATATGCATGGACAGAAAAGTCATTGGTATCGGGGCTTGCTATATCACAGGTAACTGTAATTGCATGCATGTATGTTTCTTGTACGACACATGATTTTAAAATGGTTATTTTATGACATCTTGAGCCAATTTTTCCAAATGCTGGACAGTTGTTTCCATGTGACCTCCCACAGTAAGTGCAGTTCCGAATAACGTTGTTCTGTTTATTTGCTGGTGAAGAATAGCCTCCCCATGCAACAAATCGACTGTTCCCATTTTCCGAGGGAATGAACCACTCCATTTCTGGGTGTGCAATTTTATACCTCGCCAAACCGCATGGACATCTTGACTGACTGGCCTACTTTCTGATACTGACAGTTCTTGCACTTGCTGCCTTAAATTTCCATGCGTGGTACAAATTGTTTTAACAGTATGATGACCTAACTGAAATTTGTATAATAAACGCTCTTTAATTTGCATACTTGAAATTCACACTACTATCTGATCACAAATGTTTTCATCAAACTCACATTTCAGGTGCCTGTGTCTGTAATTCATGAAAAAATGTCTGGAATGGTCTATCGTTTTGCTTTATGGAATGAAACACATGTCGCTCAAATATGCAGTTATTTTTACCGGTGAAATGGTCATTGAACAGTTCAAAAAGTTCTGCATAAGTGGTTTCTTCTGTAACATTAGAAAAGTTATTGTATATCTTTCTCCCATCATTTCCTATCAGATGTAATAATAGGGCTTTTTTAATGTTGGCACCTTTACCTTGGGCACCTGATGCCACCATATAAATTTTGAATCCTTGCTTGAAACATTTTCACACTTCCACATTGCTACCTTCACTCACCTGTAACTTCTTAGGCACTGGTAAATTATCCATTGTTTTAAATCTCTGACACCATGTGACAATCTTATGTTGATTATATTAGTTTGTAGATGTTGATAGATTAAACACATTTATTTTTTTATACACTTATTTTAATATGGCCACTTGTTTACACAACAACCAGAGATTCTGGAAAGAGGGCATGGTTTGGTTTACTCATGAATATTAATTGTCAATAGCATATGTGACAAGGGTCATTCAATTAAGAGATATACAATTAACTGGGGATAAATGTATTAATCCTTTACCCAATGAATCAGCCATATCTGCCCACGTAATATGGAAATTCAGCAGCTGAAAAAATATTATTTTTCAAAAAATTTCAACAAAACCATATATGTGACCTCTCTTTGGAACGAGCTTGTTGAGCTCGTTCCAATGAGGGATCACATGATACGGTTTTGTTGAAATTTTTTGAAAACTTTTTTTTTTAAATTTATATATTTTGATATCGTCTGCAGTGGGTAAAGGGTTAAAAACCAATCTAAAAATTCATTAAAATTTTTGCCAACATGCCATCCTTTGGATTTATTTATTTACTGGGATTTAACCCTTTACCCAATGCAGACGATTTCAAAATTTATTATTTTAAACATAATTTTTTAATTTTTTTCAAAAATTTCAACAAAACCATATCATGTGACCCCTCTTTGGAACGAGCTCGACGAGCTCGTTCCAAATTGGGGTCACATGATATGGTTCTGTTAAAATATTTAGAAAAATAATATTTTTTCAGCTGCTGAATTTGCATATTACGTGGGCGGATGCGGGCGATTCGTTGGGTAAAGGGTTAATGACACTGTCGACAGCTAGGGTAACCTCATGTCAGACAGTTTTACGGATGGAGGAAGCCGAAGTACCCGGAGAGAACTACCGAGCAACAAGAAGGAACTGCCAGACTCCCCAACATACCAGAACAGGGTTTGCATCCACACAAGCAGGGTTAGTATTGGTTGAAGACATGTGCACCATCGGCGTGCAGTAAGCCTTAGTGCACAGCACTACCGTGCACCCACGTGGGCAATCAGGATGAAGTGCTTTGCCCAAGGACACAATGCAGTTACCCCTGGAAGGGATCGAACCATGCACTTTTCACTTTGAAGTTCAATGCTGTAACCACTGAGACACCTCACTCACGCAATCCTTAGGAAGAAACTGGTATGTGTCGCAGTAAAAAATATGAAAAGACTACTGATGTTCAGAAAGTATAAATTTTATAGTAAATTTCCTTTCTTATTATACCTACCGAAATTGTTTACAACAGGCTTGCACTACAGTGGAAGAACCTAACTCGGATAAAATACTCTCTATTTTAATCTTTCCCAAGATTTGGGAAAGAAAAGTGGTGTAAAAACACCACGAAAAAATAAGCCCAAACTGGGCGGAGCGCCATCGGCGCACACCCAGTATAGGACGCTCTTCCATAGTACAAATCCACGACTTCAGAAACAGTGCTCAATGCATCAATTCGTCATTCTTTTGATTCCGAACAACACAGGAGTTATGTGATCAGCGGGGAGGAAGGATTCTTACCCGAATAAGAAGACGGGAGGGCCTCCATGTAAACAATTTCGGTAGGTATAATAAGAAAGGAAATTTACTATAAAATTTATACTTCTTATCAACCTACCTCAATTGTTTACAACAGGCTGAATAGACAAAAGGCTGGAGGGAATCACATAACCAACCCACACATAACTCAATAGCACTGGGACCTTGGACAGAGGAAGAGATCCCTAGGCCTATCAAACCATAGCATCACAAACATTAGAAAAGCCAATGAAAGATGAGGCGTATGGTGAAGTGCGACGCACAGACAGAAAGGGCAGTAACAGCACAAAGCTGGAACCGACCCTGAAAAAAGCTGAAAAGCTTGGATAGACAACATCCTGAGCCGAAGAAAGAGGGGCCCCAAAGGTCTCTGGCGGCTCCTGCAACTGTCACAGAGAAAAGGAGAATGTAGCATTTCTCCAGAAGGCTGCCAGTACAACATTAGTCAGTTGACAACATGACAGAGTTATTAAAAGAGGAAGACAATGCACGCACCTCGTGGCAGAAAAAACAATTGGTAATACAATCACCAGTAGCTAGACGAGCAGAAGCTGCACGAATAGCAAGACAAGTCCATCAAGAAATGGATGCAGGAGAGATCTGGCATGTGGGAAAACGCATATTCATCCCGGATAAAGGCGTGAACGCCCCCCACCCCCAAGCAGAGCAACGCCCAAGAAAGTGACCATCTTGGAGTAAACTGCAAAGTCCCAGGCCTTTTCAAGGAAAAGAGCTGAACAAGCTTGGAGAGGCAAGGATGAGTGTCGAAACAATTAGGTATCACATAGGAAAAAATGTCTCCGAAGCATGGACAAGTACCCATTGCTGGAGACCCCCAGAAACAAACATATACCAGAAAACTCTGCAAGCAGTGTGATCGAAGGAGTGACAGAAGCAACAGAGTGATCGCACACCATCGACAGAAGAACCTTCCACTTAGCCACAGAGGCTAAACCAGTGGAGTGAGTGCCTCCTTGAAGAAAAGCAACTCCACTGCGTGTCTCGAAAAACCACTATGGAGGAGACAGGACCCGATAAAAGACGTGCGAAGGCACAATGAAGTCGGGTCAACTTGAAAAACCTCCCGGGCGACTTTGGCAAAGAAAGTCGCGAGGTAGAGGGAGACATGCCGGAACCGCCGCTAACAGAGAGCGGAGCAGACTGATCCACACCCACCGTAGCGACGGGTGTGATCGAAAGGATTTGACGACTGCAGGTTCATATCTGGGTGAGAACCTGAGGTGGAATCGGAACCGGTAGGAAAGGCGTAGCCGACAAGACCATCCCAAAGGAGGGCCAGAGCGTCCACGGCGAAAGCCACGAAAGTGTCCACCGGATGGTTCCAACTAGTCACAAGAGATCGATGGAACCTGCCATGTGGAGCATCCACCTGGTGGAAATGACCCTGCCCCGACGGGACAGGGAGTCGGCTAGGACGTTCAGGCGACCTGGAATGTGACGAACAGCCACCCCGGCGTGGACATCCTGAGCGAGCAGTATAAGATCCCGAGCCAATTCGAACATTGGAACAGAGTGCGTGCCGCCCTGGTTCCGAATGTAAGCAACCACCGTCGAATGGTCAGACAACAGAAGGACCTGGCGATTCGACAGGTGAGGGATCCACTGCCTGAAAACGCAGAAGAAGAGCAAGAAGCTCCTTCTGGTTGATATGTAGAGCTGCATGATCCTGGTCCACCATCCCGTGAATGGAGAGACCTAGAGGATCCAACGTCGCACCCCATCCGAGATCGCTGGCATCTGCCGTCAGAAAGCGATCGGACGTGGGTAAGTCCAACGGAACACCCTGCGAAAGCCACTGGACATCCGCCCAGAGGAGAAGGTGAGGATAAAGATAGTCTGGAAACTGAAGCACCAGATCCAGAAAATCTACATTCGGCCTCCAACGACTGAGCAGAAAGTGTTGGAGAGGTCCGACACGCAGCCGACCTAGAGGAATGAGATCCGTCACCGAACAGCAGAGACCGATTAGCCGGAGAAAACTCCGAGCCGTCGCGGATGTGGACTGGGACAGAGTCGGAGCAAAAGCTGAGAGAATCACAGCCTTGGCCTGGGGAACCGCCACCAAATTGAATTGTGTGCGGAAAGCCATCCCCAGATGATAAAACGACTGAGAAGGGACCAGGTCCGACTTCTCCTCGTTGACTCTGAACTGTAGCGACGTGAGCAAGCTCAACAGAGTGGCGACATCCGACTCCAGGAAGGCAGCATTGGAATGCCCCTGGAGGATATCGTCCAGATATGCCGAAGTAGTCACCCTGGACTGTGTGCGATGGAAAGCTATCACATGCGACATCAGTCTGGTGAAGGACCAAGGAACCAGGTTGAGGCCGAAAGGCATGGCCTTGAACTGGTAAACTCGCCCCAGAAAAATGAACCTGAGATACTTCCGTAACGCCCAATGAAACGGAACGTGAAAGTAAGCGTCTTGCAGGTCGAAGCTGGAAGCGAAATCTCCCTGGTGAATTGAACGGAGGACCGACCTGAAAGTCTCCATGCTGAACTTGGGAGCAATGATAGACAGGTTCAGGAAACTCAGATCGAGAACAGGTCGGAGTCGGCCGTCCTTCTTCGGCACCAAAAACAGGCGGGAATAGAAACCCACTGACTTAATGTTCTTGATGACCTCAATCGCTCCCTTTGTCAGGAGATTGTCTATCTCCGTGGACAAAAGTTCCCGACATAAAATGTCTGAAGGAAATGTGGTTGGAAAAGGCACCCCGGACAGAGTGGAGTGCCGTTGGAAGAATATTCGCAGCCTGGACCAAACAACATCTAACATCCAAGGATCGGATGTGATGGGGGCCCACGGTCTGCGAACTCTGCTATCCTTCCTCCAACCTGGGACGAGTCGAGGTGAGGACCTTCATTGCGAACCCCGACGAGGCTCGCGAGAGGAGAAAACACCTCTACTGAATGAAGAATCCTGGGAGTTCCCTCAAGACTGCCGACGCTTCCCTTACCCCTTGAGTAAGAAGTAGAAGCGGTGGCAGAAGGATCAGCCCCTTTTGCTTCGCAGAGGAAGCAGAGGGTACTTGTTAGGCTTGGAACGGCCTGTGCCTATCCTAGAAGGCTGATCAAGCTGAAGAAACAGCAGCTGATCGTTGGAATGATGTAGGACGTCATCCCGGACCGTCAACACAGAATCATGGAAAAGTTGCGGACCTGCCAAAAAAGCAGATCGAAGAGTAGCGTACTGCTCCTCAGGAAGGGATTGGCCTGTGTCCCACACAGAGTCCCTTCGAACTAATTCCAGGTTAGCCGTGTTACAGGCATGCATGCGAGTAAGATGCATGAGCGCCTTGGACAGCACACACAAAGGAGCCTGTACCTCGTCAAACTTATCTGAAGGCAGATAAGCAGCAAAAGCTGAGACGACGTGATCGGAGAGAGAAAGCATACCATTCATCTCTCCCGATAAGCCCAATGTGGACTCCAGAGTCGTCATCGGAATGACGGCAGACTTGGACTTGGAAAGCCCGAGGGAATTGGAGTCCTGATCCAAAACCGTCAAAGTCTGGTAGACCGTCGGATTGTCGGAATCGTAGGAACGATAATGCGCCGGAGGCAAAAAGGTGTCAACCCTGGTGAAGAACAGAGCCTTCATAGCCTTGGAACTTAGCTTGGAGTCCAAGGCTGAAAATGCTTCAACCAACTGTACCGAAGGGCACGGTCGAAGATGCCCAGAAGCAGGTTGCTCCATAGACTGTTGGCGCGCGACCGATGATCGCGGCCTGGCTGACACTGTCGACTGGTTAGATGGTTTGAAATCCGGAAGGAACCCAAACACGAAATCAAGAGCTGCCCCCAAGTCCGAAGACTGCTGGCTCTCGACATCAAGCATGTCTGACTCTTCCCCTGAGTCGGAAGACACATAGCCCATCGTGGGCAAACCAGCCGACGCCTCCCATGGTGTCGGAACACCAGGGGATCAGAAAGCGGCCTGTTTCCAATCCCGGGAGGCGGCGCCATAGGAGGCGCCTGGAAACCACTCGCTGCCTCGCTGGAAGCAACAGGAAGGCTCGTTGACAGAACCTGAGTGAGTAAGGAGAGGGCCTCCCTAAGCTCACTGCCCGTACTGGCCGGTTCGACAGGGGAACGAACCGGCAAAGTGGCTTCACCTCTGACCCTCTGAACCAGCGAAGGGTCACGATCCTCCAAAAGACCCGACGTGGGACGACGGGCGGCAGCCGAAAACGTCTGAAGGCAGACGTGTATAGGGGTGTGATACACCCCGAGGATCAACATAACAGGAACTCATGAGAGTCACCGCTGACCTCTGCAGGGCAGAAGGTCCAGGCTGCACAAAAGACGTTGGACCCCCAAAACTGGTCGTGTGGCCAGAATGAGTGGACGGAAATGCCACAGAGTTCATAGTGTCCCACTAAGAACAACCGAATCCAATGACAACTGTGGTGCTCGACGGCGCAGAGACCACAGGAGAGGGTCCGGCTGGCAGCCACTTCCAACTTCGCCGAGTTGAAGTCAGGGAAGGCTGAGGCCGATACCCCCACGTCTACACAACCAGACACCGCAGCAGACCACTGCAGGTATAAAACTACTGTGCTCAATGGCCGAGAGGACACAGTATGCGGTTCAGTCGGCAGCCCCATTTGACTTCACCGAGTGGAAGTCTGGGAAGGCTGAGGCCGAAACCCCACAACCACACTACAGACATCCCTGCAGACCCTGGCAGGGAGAAGCTGAGGCCGGCTAAAAACGGTGCCCAATGACGTTGTAGACGGAACAGCAGTAGCAGCAGATACGACAGGAGCTGTTGGAACTGGCGGAAAAGCGGAGAGAGCCACCAAGCTCAGCCTCCAAAGGAGGAGTCACAACCCTAGTGACAGCCTCAGATGTCGACTGGAGAGGGCGCATAGTCCCGGAACCAGGCATCTCTACACCAGAAAACCAACAGCTCCCGCAGTATCCACCACGGTAAAACACTGCACATTCCCCACGGAAGGGGAATAACTCTCACCAGACATGGTCGAATCGGGAAGCCCCGAAACGACAGCGGTCCCCACCCCCCGCTGGTGCGGGAGGAGCTGCACATCCCCCACGGAGGAGAAGCAATTCTCATCAGACGTGGTCGAATCGGGCGACCCGAAACGACTGCATTTCACACCACCCGCGGGTGCGGACGAAACGGACATGAGAACGCACCAATGACGAGGGCAAAAGAAATTGCCCTAAAGGAACCGAACTGGAAAGAACAGAGGTGAGAGCAGTAGAAGAAAAAGGTGAACTCAACAGAAAGTAGAAGAACACCCCTACTACGAGAGAAGGTGGCAGAACCCAGAAGGCCGACACCTACTCCAATAAAAATTTTTATCAACTGAAAAAATTCATTGTCGAATCGCGATGACACGATGTCGCAAAACATTCGCGAAAATGGAATAGTAATTAATAAACAATGAGAATGTGGTTGAAAATATAAACGAGAATATATAAAACACAGTCCTGTTATTATACGATCTTCAGATCCATAATTCCAGTCACAGGAAAACCATTATCCACGAATTGAATTATCACTGTTTCATAATGCATATGGCGGAAACACATCCTGCTCATGCTTCGGATAGAAATAGAATGGCAAATTGATGCATTGCGCACTGTTTCGGAGGTCGTGGATTTGTACTATGGAAGAGCGTCCCATACTGGGTGTGCGCATGGCGCTCGGCCCAGTTTTGGCTTATTTTTTCGTGGTGTTTTTACACCACTTTTCTTTCCCAAATCTTGGGAAAGATTAAAATAGAGAGTATTTTATCCGAGTTAGGTTCTTCCACTGTAGTGCAAGCTTGTTGTAAACAATTGAGGTAGGTTGATAAGAAATTGGGTATGTTGTACCTCCTGGAAATTAAAAGGACCCCAATTAAGAGTTCAGAAGTGAAATAGCATATAATAATAGTAAGAGAAAAACAAGAGGCCCCCATTGGGCCTGAAGAGTTCACCTTGAACACAACGTGAGTACAAGAATGAATCTACATAAAGCCATCTATCTCCATAGGACACATTGTCAATCCTTGAGCCCCTCAGGAGTGACAACAATAGTCCAAGCCTCATGCCACTTTTTCAGTTGATCATAATGTAAAATGTAGAGCTCCCCTATGAAGCCCCTTGATACAACCTATGTGGATTAATCTCAGTTACAAACCTCTAGAGGGTACTGAATACTAAATTTCTACTTCTTCAGCTACATGGACTATTCCGGCTCTCAAAGGGAGCCCAAATATTAACCTAGGCCCTCGATTTGAACAAAGTTGAATCTGACCTCCCTAGAGATGTTGTATACCAAATATGAAAGCATTCTGACTGGTAGATCGGAAGAAGAAAAAATTTTTAAAGAAATTTCCTCATTCTGCACTCAGTTAAAATTTGGGCTACCACAGCGAGCCCAAATATTAACTGAAGGACCCGATTTGACAAAACTTGAATCTGACCCCCAGAGATATTGTATACCAAATATGAAAGCATTCTGACTGGTGGATCTGAAGAAGATTTTTAAAGAAATTTCCTTATATTGCATTAAGTTAAAATTCGGGCTACCATAGGGAGCCCAAATATTAACCCAGGGAACCAATTTGGACAAACTTGAGTCTGACTCCCCTAGAGATGTTGTAAACCAAATATGAAATGATTCTGACTGGTGTATATGAAGAAGATTTTTAAAGAAATTTCCTCATATTGCACTAAGATACAATTTGGGCTACCATAGCAAGCCCAAATATATACCTAGGGACCCGATTTGAATAAATTTAAATCTGACGCCCCCAGAGATGTTTTATACCAAATATGAAAGCATTCTGACTGGTGGATCTGAAGATGAAGATTTTTAAAAATTATCCCCCATATTGCACGAAGTTAAAATTTGGGCTTCCAAATATTAATCTAGGGATTTGGTTTGAACAATCTTGAATCTGACCCTCATGATAATGATGTATACCAAACATTAAAAGATTTTTAAGGAATATTTCCCATATTGCCCTAAGTTAAAAATTCAAGCTCCTGAATTGCCAGATATGAAGCAATACAGAATAAGACTGTTATTTCTGGTATTAATGAGCCCAAATTAAGGAAAAATGAAGTGTCCAAAATGAAGGAATTTAAAGGCCTGGTCTGGGTCTGGGGGGCCTTGGGGTGGTATCCTTGAACATCTTTTAGTCTGGAAGGATGCTCAGGAAGGTGTGGATGGGGGAGTATCCCAAAACTCTAAAAACCATGTATTCCTTTATCAGGCACTTAACATATTCACGAAACATCATGTGCCACTGCACCACCTTACAGTGACTGCCAAGTACATGTGCCACTACACCACCTTACAGTGACTGTCAAGTAAGGAAACATTTATAAATGTAGGGAAGATTTTTTGTAACAAGAAGGACACTGAATTAAATAGGGCATTCTAGTAGTAGTATAATCTTTATTATTATACGCTAAACGATAGATTATTGAAGAAATTGCGGAAAGATAGAAATCATATCTCCCACTGAGAAGATATAGATATTTTCACTTTCACAGTGTCAATCAAAATGGCGGCTTTCAAAGCATCACTTCAAAAGGGAATACGAGTCAAATTATCACAGGATATGAGAAATTTGTTCTAAAAACGTATAATGAAAAGTAAATCTAGTGTTTTTGAGTGGATACCGATCATTTCCAGCAATAATCCAACACATATTCACCTTGAATTGATGCATGAAACCCACTAGTCCAAACATGTTTTGAAAGAACTTAATATAAGTTTTGGACTAGAAACCTGCCAGCTGGATCAGAATGCAAGACTCTATCTGATCCAAGTATCAATCAAATCACTTCCGCGTATCAATTATTCGATGTGTTGTTTACTTACATACATCAATTAAAGGTTAAACAAGTAGAATTATCAGATTCTTATAAAAAGCTTATAATAAAAGAAAATCTAGTGTTTTTGAGTGGATACCAAAAATTATTTCACTTGTGACTGAGACAAATGGTTATTTTCACTCGTGCAAGTACTCACAAAAAATAAATATTTGTCTCGGTCACTCATGAGATAATTTTCGGTATCCACTCAAAAACACTAGATATCCTCTACAGTATTTAACATGATAATTCTGTTTTATTCAATTATAAAACTGCACCCAGCCCTACATGTATATGTTAACTAAAATTCAACTTAACCAAAGTAGTGTACATACCCTAAAAACTTGAATGGCAATCCAACTTGTATACCTCAAAGTATAATTGCATATTTGCAGGGGCAGAATTTCAACGCGAATCCGCGAATCGATTCGCGTGAAGATTCGCCTAAAATACCAAGTGCGCGAATCTCGGTGGATTCGGGCAAAAATTGGGAATAAAGTTTTGTTTTTTTTGCATTTTCGTCTAAAATATCGCAAATATGTAGACACCTGATTAACTGCAAATTTCAACTCCCAAATAATCGCTCTATGATTCATCAAGAGATGTGGATTGAATCAAAGTTGCAGCTGAGCAGACGTCATTGCGAGAGCTTCCTGTAAATTATTATTTACAATTCAAACTTTTGGAGGCTACAGTGCACTTTGGACACGGTCACAGAAACTGAGAATGGTTCAGGGGTAACTAGGGCTGCAATGGTTCACTGCGGTCTAGGTGCAGGGTCCGCGGTATTTGTCCACGGTACAATAGTCGGTTCATTCAGCCTAATTTTCGGCACGCTCACGATACAGCGGTCGCAGCAGGAGAATTCCAACACCCCCAAGAGAGGGCCCATGAAGTCAGATGTGAATTTCAAGGAAACTCTCTGCAGGATCAAACTGTTCTCCCTTTCTCTCTCACTGAAAAATAGAAGGGGCTTGCCCCTATCCCCCCCCCCCCCCCACCCCCCATCCTGCACACACACACACAGTAACTCACCCGATTGTACGGACATTGAATCATCAAAATTTATTGGGAATTTGGGCATATAATCTTGATGGATAATATTTGTAATAGTTGGTGAGGTCAGTATTAAAATAGAAAAAAACATTATACACACAATTTCAAACATTCATTTTAAAAATTTGACTTATTCAAATCACTTGACAATAAAAGTAAGTGTGGAATTTCAAGTCCATAAAACAATCGGATGTGGTGGGGTCTTCCACGAAGTTGGTGCAGTTCAGACAAGCGATAAATATATTCAATATTCATGACCATGTTGATCATGTGATTTGGGGATACGTTTCTATTGGTTCGTGACAAACAACACTCATTTTCATATTGACGTCAGACATTTAGCACGTGGTCAACCATGTGTTTTTTCTCTCCTGTTTTGCCAAGTCAAGAGTGCATATTTCTACATCAGCTTAATGGGCTGCCCGGCTGCAACATTTCAACTTTAATCTACCAAATATACGGTGCATAGAAGCATGCTGTTAGTTTTAATGGACGGCTGTTGGGAATTGGGTCTGTAGTGTTGACACAAGCAAACAGTTTGCAAACATAAACAGAACAGCCTGTCATGCATCTATAAATAACCGACTTGACGTCACTTGAACTTTGGGTAATTCCGAATGTGTGCCAGGAGAAGTAAGACGATTATTTATTGGCTGATTATTCAACAATTCGCCAATCAAGTTTTGCGTTGTTTATTTGAGTATTTCTGTTTCGCCTTCGTGCACACATGTCAGATCTGAAGTACATCCAAATGTAACAACATGAGTGACAGAAATACTGCAAATAACAACGAAGGTATCGTCAACCCACCTGCAAAATTTAAATCTCGTCTGGAAACCCTTTGACTTTTCCTCATACAAAGATGAGAATGGTGTCTGGCTAATGTTAGAAAAAATGTACCGCGGCAATACGTATTGTATCGCCACCGAAAAACCGCAATACGTACCAAACCGTGAGGTAAGTGTACCGTTGCAGCCCTAGAGGTAACGGACTGGTTAATTGTATTCTTTTAAACTTTCAGTTTCGAGTTAAATGTTTTTTTATGTGTGGCGGAGAACAGACGTTAGTAAAGTTCTTACAGATTATAGGCTTTCAACAATATCATGGCTGTTCTTCATGCCCCAACAGTTGGATTCCAGTGATTTGCATAGGGTGATTCCCACGCGAATCCAAGTTGATTCGCCCAAAAAATTACGAAATTTTGCCCCTGATTTGTTAATTGTACATCATATTTAAAAACAAATCACTTACCATACTTTTAATACAAATTTGATCTGTTTCCAGCTTATAGGTCATAAAGATACAAAATATTCAAATTCAGACCTGGAAATAACCTGCAAACAATCGTTTACATTATCTTGGGGTTTCGTCAACTGTGAAATACGTGAACAAACTACAGGTTATGACAAAACAATACAACAACAAAACAATAGAACATAAATTAAATTCCTAATCCAGCATGTCAGTAGTGTTGAAACGACTAATCGAAGTCAATTCGATTTTCAGAAAAATCAACTCTGAAATCTGCCAGTCGACTAGTTGGGAAACTCAAAGATGAAGTTGTAAAATGCCAATATTGGGGGTTAATGATTACAAACATCAGACATTTCTGCTTCGTGGTGGACCTATTTTAAATTGTATTGAGAAGTGGATATCAATGCAATCATTGTCGCTTGTTGATGTCGATAATGTTACAACTTAGATTTTAGCAGCATTACAAGCACTGATTTCACCTAACCTAATCAGTGTCAAGCGTTGAAGAAAAATACTTTGATGTACAACTTCAAAGATGCTGTTAACTCATGCAAGCATTCTGTCCCTCACCCAAGTCACCCACACTTTTTAATTGATATAAAAATAATGCCATACATGTAGCTCCATATTCTATGATATTACTGTACTGGTTTGGGTGCGAGCTGGCGAAGACTGGATATGAAGGTGAGGAAACTGACCGTCACAAAATTTGACCTGGTAGTTTTTAATTAATTGCACTGGGCGAATGGTGGCACACTTCAAACATATTACAAATTCACGAAACTTCTGTTTTAACATCATTGGGTACTTTTTCCACTGTACGGACAGAGGACTAGGAGGCACGCACTTCCCAGGTATCCTAACTTTTTTACTGAATGGATAAAGCTATAATGTGCACGGCGTTTTAAAAAACTCAAAATACTAAAAAGAGAACAGCTACGTTCATGACTTTGACAAGGAAACTTCATCAAACAACTGTCAAACGAGTCATTAAATGAAAGGGTTATCAACTTACATGTAACAGTCTCTTATCATCTAATTTACTGAGACAATTATGTTTTCAACAGAAAAGCCGACTAGTTGATTCTGAATCGATTACTCCCGTTGACTGGTCGACTTTGAAAAATAGGTAATCGTTTCAACACTATCTGTCAGACCTGACAATCTCTCGTGACTACCTCGACACACTGGTTGTGCATTGCATCCACATATGAGTAGAACGGCATGACATTCACGTCTTAACAGAATTTCCACCACAATAAATAGCAAAAGCTAATGTGCGATTTCGCCAAAGTGAGATCACATGTTAGTTGTTGCTAATTATTGTGGTAGAAATTATGTTAAGTCATAAACAGAACAACATGGCTGGCTAAGAGTGAAAAGCATCACAACACATTATTTCTATAGGTTACCACTAGGGCTGCAATGATTAATTGTGATACACCCTAACCGCGATGCATTGCTTAGGATTCAATTCAATACGTATCGTTGTTCACTGTGCGTCGCGATACGATAAATATAAATAAAATCAGGCAAATAAATTTCGTAGATTTTGAAAGCTGTTGCAGTGAAACCATGGTGTTCTGCATACCAGCATTGACAATGCTAAATATGCCATTAACACTGGATTATTCAATTCAGATGACTAACAGTTGGTGAATTCCATCTAATTTGCTAAACATTTATTTGGCTGATCCATTATATCTTGTTTGACAGAGCTCACAGAGCTCTGTCACACAAGATATAAGGGATTAAATTGTTTGAACACATTGTCTGAGAGGAAAAAAACACCGGAAAACCGGTCATAAAATCAAAACCTCATTTTGAATGCTAATGGTCATCACTTTGAGAAGTTACGTATTGTTTAACCCTTTACCCAACGTAACAGCAAAAATCGACCAGTGCTATTCTCAAAAATCGCCAATTAATTTTCATTATTTCTTCATTTTTTGAGACAAAATGAAAAAAATTAGTTACTCAAAATTTTTTTTGCAAGTGTCGTCTGCTTTTCATGTTAGGTAAAGGGTTAAAGAGTGCATTCAAAAATTTGTAATAAAAGGAGGCTTTTTCAAAGTATTTGATATTAGTACTTGCAGAGATCATGTGTATCGTTGGGGAAGCATATCGTCACAGCCCTAGTTACCACCGTGGTATTTAGCATACATGTAACTTGCCAACTGGTTGCAAATTAAGCTCTTCATTTCTAGGCCTGTAATTTATTTACAACATAAAATGTGACATGCCCTCATCTGCCATCTCTATAGAACCCTCTGAGCTTGGTAGTTTCAGCACAAACATTTAACCCAGGCCTGCTGTTTTCAAAATTTTGTGTGACCCATTTATCATTCACCTTCTCTGAGCTTTGGTAACCTATCATTCATACACCTGTACTTGATTCAGGTCACCCATTAGTTAAACTAAATATATATGTATTGCAATTATGCTGATATATGAACTGTTGTATCATAGCCAGGTTCGTGCGCCAATCGGCAGAATCCTGATAAACAGAAATGAATCATTAGGAACAAATATGAGGCTGTATTGCAGCAGTTCAGATACAAATTAGTTGCAATTATAGCCTAATCTTGGCATGGGCTAGCATGCTGCAGAAGAGTATAGCATCCATAATCACTATTTGTGGCAGAGACATTTCCTGATTTGGACCTTTGTTACATCTTAAGATGATCAACAGTTTAAAATGATGTGAAGCATCAACCAATCATCAGCATAGGTGCTTGCATCTGCCTGAAGTATAGCTGCTTTGTTGGTCAATAATTGGCCAACAGAGCAGCTATACTTCAGGCAGATGCAAACACCTTTGCAGCTGATGATTCCACCATTCATTCGTACCAGATCGTTCAATTTGGCCAAAATTTTGCATGACTCATTGACAATTTGGTGCGATCCATTTTTCATTCGCAAGCTTTTCATTTTAAGTAACCTCCACGCAACCCAAATGGCCGTTCGCCTCAAATTGATAGGCCTGTAACACTTAGGGACATGGTGAGTTTCGTACATTTTTGCTACACTTCTGTCAGCCTAATCCTGTGGTTTTGCCATTGTTTTAGACAAGTCTTGGATACCTTTATAGATGGCCAAGATTTGCCTAAAAACAACTGCCAGGTACTTAGAATGTAACTTGTGAGTTAACCTATGCACTGCATGTTGGGGCACCTGTTCTGCCGCAGTAAAAGTGATCAAAGTGAGAATTATGCCCTTGAGGGTTACAGTTAAAACTAGAAGTCCCGTCACGAACTGTGCGCTTATCTAGGCTTAATAGCATGAAGGAATTGCACGCAATTGCCATATCGAATGGCATCCAAAGCACGGCAGGTTTTCCTGGTTACTCATAGCAAACACAGGCAATGTTTCTGCCAATGGACCTCCGGGTTACCCGGAGGTCCATTGGCTGAAACATTGCTTGTGCACAGGCCATATGTACAGAATTTGATAGCCTTTCTATGGTCATAATGCATAGATTTACGCACAGATCGACATGCTATTTGTGCGTATTTCATGACAGGACTTCTGGTTTTAACTGTAAGCTATCATTTCTTGTTTGACTATCTCCATCAAACAAGGATTAATAGGAAAAATACCATCAATACAAAGTGAGGAAATCACCAAATTCTGGTTCACTGAATACACTGGTTAATTGATTCCTTTTTTCTGGCAAAGTGGCTACTCATTGTATTCACTTCACCCTTCAGCTTAAATGACTGGTGAGGATGCCTGCAAAAATAGTTTTGAATAAGGCCTAAAAAAGAAAGTAGAAAGTTAAAAAATTTATAGTAATTTATATATTTTTTATACTTACCAATGACCCAGACATAGCTGGTGCTAACTCTTAAAATATAGGGCCAAACACAAATTTTGCCCCCCAATCCCCAAAATTTGCATCTAAAACTAAAGAAAACATGTCCTGAAAGGCCCTCCACACTTCGCCCCTACTGCGCATGCGCAGTGTCAAGGACGTTCCGAAATTGGCGCCATTTATCATTCTAATAACCAGTGCCTGGTAAGCGCTATGTACTCAGCGGGGAGGCAAGAGTTCCCAACTCCTGGGAGGGCCATCCCCGTCTGGGTCATTGGTAAGTATAAAAAATATATAAATTACTATAAATTTTTTAACATTTTTATACTGTACCAATGACCCAGACATAGCTGAATAGTAAAAAGGCTGGAGGGCCAAGGACATAGAGCAAAATGGAATACGCTCAATAAAATAAAATAGAGTCATCCCCTGTAGGGAAAAGAAGTAATAGGCCTTACATGTATCTTTCTTATTTATGATAAATTAGAAAGATACAACACCTTCCAAAATTGAGCTTCATACATCCATGTACTCTATTAATATCCAATATAATCCTTATACTAATAATTTTTAAAGTAAGCCAATAATAAAGTAAGTCTAGAGAATAGAGACTCTTATACTCCTAAAAGTGTCTGAGAATTGCATAATCATGTCCGTTGACATATGCAATATTCAAAGGCTATACTTTAAAAACTAAGACTTGAATGAATTTTATAAACTTAAACTTCTCACTAAACAACCATCCCAATAACAGCTCAGAATTACTAACTCCGGAGGAGGTATCCCCTTGTTTTCATAGTAAAACAGGTGACCCAAGGGAACACCCTCCCCCCCCCCCCCTTTTTCTTGCCCTGGGTCAAATAGCCCAGAGCGAAGAGGGCAGCCGAACGGAGACACTGCCGAAACAGACAGCCTACCTAGCTATAGTAGCAACTGTTAAGAGAATGACATTCTGAGCAGTAGATAATAGACCTAACAAAAGAGGCCTCAAGAAATTGACTCGATATTTCTAAGATAAAATTCATGAATGTGGATGGCTGAGCGCAATGAGCGGCCTTCAAAAATCTATAATAGCGACACTATTAAAGTAAGCCCAAGAAGTAGAAGAACTCTTACTTCATGAGCCGAAATCTTAAGCACAACTGCTAAGTCAATGATATACCATAAGCAGTACGCTAGTTAATAGAATCCATTAACAATAAACTGGAGCGTAACGTCCTTCTACTAGACATCAAAGACAGAAGAAGCTTACGCCCTTGTAATAAACAGATATCTGTTTATAAATACATAAACTGTACCCGGAAAGAGTAAAGGCCTATGCCCATACGAAGACGGAAGGACGTTAAAATAATAGGTTCTGGATAATAGGAGCCTAACTCTTATGCAACAATCCAACCTAAATAGTGACGGAAGTATTGATTCCGAAACTATGAAAGTGAAAATCATCCATCGATAGTGCATGAAACTCACTGACTCTACAGTAAAAGAGAAACCAACAGAATTACTGTCTAAAAGGTCAGAATTTGAAAACTACTGTTTCCAGAGGCTCAAATGATTACTTAGCTAAATAAGAACCGAAGTTAAAATCCGTATAGGAATTTAATCTAAAGATTCTAAGTCTATTTATCAAAAAGTTACTAACTGACTTAGATAAAGAGACAAAAGACTCAATTGTAAACTATCGTAGAGTGCATAGGTATGAGGTAACATAAACCTATAACCTAAATAATAACAGGCTGCAGTAGATCTTATGAAACAAGTATACTAAAAAATAGCAATGAGTAGTATGGAGGGATCAACAATATGAACATAATGATCCCTACACCACGACGGAAGAGCCTCCACTTTAGTCGCATAGAATAGCGAAGAAGAGGATCTCCTATAGTAAGAAATCGCGTCCAAAGCTCGTCCAGTACAGTGCTTACAATGCAATACGGACCACACAACGGAATACATGAAGGTTGCGACCTTGCTGTTGTGATAAAGATGACACGATTTACCCAGTGAAAAAAGATCCTCACATAGAGGAAGATTTCACGTTAAGATCCACAGTAGACAAGAGAGTAAATTACTCATGATCTCTGTGAAGATAGAGATGCTATCAACAGAAATGTATTGTGGTTGTTTATCTTAGCAATACCTGCTAAAACAACAGCGCCGGAGGATACGCGTATCCTATCATTCCGTCCTATAGATCAATAGAGCGTTAACACTATTAGCTCAGAGATCTGGACAAGCCAACACATACGTCTGCAATTGATTAGCAAGCTGTGTCATAAATAAAACATCATTGGGCGCTCCCATAGATAGCAAATCTGATTGAATACTTGTTTGTTGAGAGTCCATTCTGACAGCAACAAGCGACCCGTAAGAGAACGGGAGTCCGATAAAACAATCAGACGACCCAGAATATGACGGACCAAAACTGAACTTGGTGTACTATAACCAACAGACGGATTCTTTCCATTAAATTGAATAACGGAAACGAAAGAGTGCCTCCCTGGTTCCGGAGATACGCCACTACTGTCGAATTAAAGGACAGGAATTTTGGCATGCGTTTCTGAATAATGTTCATGCAATGACATAAAGCAAGCCTAAAAAACATTATTCCGCGGAAGTTAAACTGATAGCTAAAAGACTGCGGAACCCAAAGACCCTGGCACTTCGAATCCTTAGGGATCAGTATATATCCCAATCTGTTTGACTGGCAACCGTCATAACAGCCACACTCGGGTCCGGCAACTGCGGCGGCACTCTCTGAGTCAACCACCGAATGTTTGCCCCAGTCTGAATCTCTTGTAACACTAGATAGACAAGAGAATGTATAAATCGAGCAATTCATGGATTGCCGGAAAGTTGCCGTCGAAGAGAAGCTCCTCCGAGAACGAAGCGACTCTGAGAGAGTTCTTAACCTTACTATCCACGCGTGTGGATGTAGCTAGGGCTGCGTCACATCTAACCAACTCCAATCAGCCACTGAAGGGCGGAGTTATACGTGAACAAACTACTGCCCTCCAAAGAAATTACATTGAGAATAATATCCCGTAAATCTTTTCTTGAAGACGTAATGATAACGCCTCAGTAAGGCGAATTACGTATAATAAAGCGTCTAAGTTAAGTCTACTATACATAATGTCGTTCCCAACATTGAAATTGGAAAAGACATAAACGGCGAAAAAGAATATATGCAGTCTTTAATCACACCGTCTAGACGCATATGAACTCTCGGTATGCCCTGCTCTGCCAAAATAAACTATTTGTAAAATTGATAAAATGGCAGAAATGAGCCACGCGGACAAGAAACTAAACTATCATGCTTAGTAGCAGGCTTGTATATATATATAAATATATAGCGTCGAAAAATAAAACACATGTTGTAATGACAATATTGGACTGCGTCGGTAAGTCAGGGACAATGTCCCTGTACCGATCGAAAAATCCGAGTCCAATGACGCTATAAGTCTCTTATCCAAGATCGCAGCAATGAAGTCCGAAAAATAATCACTGGAAGAAATGCCAGAAGATATGAAAGGCATCTTCCGATACTACTAAAGGGAAAACTCGAAATCTTTCGAATCCCTTTCGCCATCCTGTCGGACCCTATAAAGCGTTCGGTCGTCCGTAGCTGATGCAACCGCGGACCGCACCGACCCAGCGCCGTCGGATAATTCCTGATTCGACCGAGAAACTGTCAATTGCTGGGATGCTGCGAAACAACTGTGCTAACTCGGATAGCACGTCCGTCACTGAGGCCTGAGGAGAAGCGGTCTTACGATGCATTGCCGCTGGAAGCTCCGTGATCGTTACCCCGTGCATACTTCCAATATGCGAGCGAACGGAGTGTATAGGCCTCGTGTCCCTTGGCTACCGGATGGCGCGACCTATTCGCCGTGGAATCACTGAATGCCGAAACTGATCGGATACTCGAGGTCACGTAGCCAATGTGCGGTCGTGTGCCCTGCTGTGAGGATGAGGAAGCATTAAAGACAGTCTCTCGGACTGTCAATATAACGGAGCGTCCCGAGCAACGGACATATGCTCCGAATGTAAAATATCTGAACCACAACATGCGGTCCCCTATGTTGTTGGCTTCCTCCGATCTGTCCTCAATCTGCCGTCACTGGGTGAGTACTAAAGTAAATAAAGTGCTCGCATCACCCAAATCTCCTTCCTAGACCGCAACGGACGAACCCGGCAGCCGAACCATTCGATGAATGTACGCTACACCGGGTGAGCTAGCGAATGTCACTCCGTAAGCGATAGACATATTCCATGAGCACTTATTGCCGCTAACTCTTCATTAACTATGACGACAGAGGCACACTTTTGAAAGACATCTCCATAACTCTTCGAACAAGAAACCAGAAATGCTTGGATAGCAAGCATAAAATAATAATATATATAGCGTCGTTCAATAATTCGAAAGTTTGTGTGACATTATTGGACTATGTCGGAACTGAGGGACGATGTCCCTGAACCGAACCAAAAATTTCTAAGTCCACCGACGCTATCAGTTTCTTATCCGGCATCGCAGCATATGTTGTTCCGAAAGGGAAAGCTTGAAATCCTCCGAATCCTTTTCGGTATCCCGTCGGACCGGATGAAACTTTCGGACGTCCGTACCCGCTTCCGCGGAGCGTCCCGACCCAGCATCGTCGGATAAAATATATGCGACAGATTCAGTTGATGCTGGGATGCTGCGATACACTGTGCTATTAAGGAAAGCACGTCCGTTCCCGAGGCCTGGGGAGTAGCGGACTTACGATGCACTGCCGCCGGAAGCTCCGTGTACGTTGACTCCCGCACACTTCCTATGCGAACGTCCGGAGTCTGCAGGCCTCGAGTCCCCGGCTACCGACCCAGCGCTGTCGGATAATTCTCGATCCGACACCGATTCTGTCGGCTGCTGGGATGCTGCGATAAGCTGTGCTATGTGCACAAGAATGTCCGGCGTCGAGACCTGCGGAGGCGCAGTCTATCGCTGCTTCGCCGAGGGCAGCTCCGCATCAGATGGCTCCCGCATACTTTTCCTATGCGAACGTCCGGAGTCCATCGGTCTCGAATCCCTGGCTGCCGGATGGTGTGACCTGGTCGCCGAAGAATCCTTGATCGGCGAAGCTGGTAATATATCGGCGGTCACGCAGCCAAGGTGCGGTCGTGTGCGCTGACGAGAAGAGGAAGCCTTAGCAGTCTCAGCGGACTGCCTATACAACGGAGCGTCCCGAGCGACGGACGTATGCTCCGCTAGCGACACATTTTGTACCACAACATCTGGGGCCAGATGTTGTTGAACGAGAGAGGGGCCTCTCTTGCTTGCCGTCCGGATGGACCGGAACGAGCTATGAACCGGACTAAAAGGCTTCCTCCGTTCTCCCTCCGATCCGCCATCACTGGGTGTGCATTAAGTTAATTTTATAGTGCTCGCATCACCCCAAAATTCCTTCTAGACCGCAACGGACGAACCCGGCTGCCGAACCATTCGGTGAATGGACGCTACACCGGGCGAGCTAGCGGACGTCAAAGGCCGTCGAACCTACTAGGGTCCTCTTAGGCAATTGGCGTATAACATGAGCACTTTTCCGCTAGCCCTTCATTAATAGTGACGACGGAGGCACACTGTTGGAAGACATCACAGATACATCACCCTAATCTTGATCGTCTGAAATAGAAATTGATAAAGTAGAGTGACCCTGCGGGGAAAGGACCGGAGTGTCCAAATCCCCAACAACATACCGTGACATACGCTTCCCATATTGTCATTGAAATCATACGATACAGAACAGGAGTTAATGCGAGTACACTGACCACATATAGAATGATAATAAAGTCAGAGGAAGACTTCCTCTTAAAACAATTGATCAATATCCTTTCAATGTGAAAAGAAAACAAGTCCTGGTACTCGCACTAACCCCTGGCAATCAAAATACATAATAATAATATGATCCATTAATATAGAAAAAATAATTGAAATCAAAATATTTTGAAAAAATATTTTTTCAGAACAGCCCAAGTTTCTGAAAAGTAACGTTGAGCCCCAATGGATCCCAAGCCTAAGTGTGGACAAAAATTTTAAAAATATTTTAAACAATTTATTCAACACTTACGAACAATAATAATGTATCTAGTTATGATTAAAATAACATAAAGATATTATTTATTAGAAATCCCCCCCTCACACAGAGGGCTGTTGTAAATGTAAACAATGAGTGTAAAAACACTAAAATAAGACTCCAGGCACCCAGGCCCGAAATCAGTTACCAAAAATACACTATCTGATGCAAAACAGAGACTTCCAGGGAAGAAACTGCAGAACATCAGATGGTAGATGCAGAACACAACGCCTAACCACCCGTAGGTGAAGACGTAAACATGGGGAAAGAACAGAATTCATTCTGTTATTCAGCTAAAACTCCCAAGAAATTTTAGTAATAATAATTACAGAAACTATGCCAAAAGCATGGGAGAATAGCAAGGGGGAACTTAAAGGACAGGGAGAGAGGAAAACACTTGTAAAAACAGTGTAACTAATAATCAGAATGACAACAAAATGGCTGCTGCCTTGAAAATAGGTAACTTAACATAATTTCATTAAAAAATTTTAAGTTACAGCCCTGATAATATTCTGTCACACATTCTTTTCCTCTCCTCCTTCTCTATCCTCCTTAGAATCACCATTTCACTAATATTTATGTGTCTGGCATCATTTAAACTGAGATTTAAAAGCACAAAGATCAGTCAGATGTTAACTGATGAAGGGCCAAACTTAGAATGATAAATGGCGCCAATTTCGGAACGTCCTTGACACTGCGCATGCGCAGTAGGGGCGAAGTGTGGAGGGCCTTTCAGGACATGTTTTCTTTAGTTTTAGATGCAAATTTTGGGGATTGGGGGGCAAAATTTGTGTTTGGCCCTATATTTTAAGAGTTAGCACCAGCTATGTCTGGGTCATTGGTACAGTATAAAAATATATGTTTCTCAGGCCCTCCCACATGGTCCTTTTGGTAGCCTTTCTATGGTCATAATGCGTAGATTAATGCACAGATCGACATGCTATTTGTGCGTATTTCATGACAGGACTTCTAGTTTTAACTGTAAGCTATCATTTCTTGTTTGACTATCTCCATCAATCAAGGATTAATAGGAAAAATACCATGAATACAAAGAGAGAAAATCACCAAATTCTGGTTCACTGAATACACTGGTTAATTGATTCCTTTTTTCTGGCAAAGTGGCTATTCATTGTATTCACTTCACCCTTCAGCTTAAATGACTGGTGAGAATGCCTGCAAAAGTAGTTTTGAATAAGGCCTAAAAAGTTGAAAATATGTTTCTCAGGCCCTCCAACATGGTCCTTTTGGATGCTGCATGCTCTCTTTTTATATCCAATGCAAACTTAAAACAAGAGGCCCCATGGGGCCTGGAACGCTCACCTTCAGCATGATATAAACAGAGTCCAAGAATGAATCTACATTAAGCAATCAATCTCCATAGGATACATTGTCAATCCTTGAGCCCCTCAGAAGTGACTATAATAGTCCAAGCATCATGCCTTTTCTTCAGTTGATCATAATGTAAAAAGGTGGAGCTTCCCTATGGAGCCCCTTGATAATGTAAAAGGTGGAGCTTCCCTATGGAGCCCCTTGATACAACCTATGTGGATTAATCTTAATTACACATCTCTAGAGGGTACTTAATAATAAATTTCTAATTCTTCAGCTACATGGCCAATTCAGGCTCCCATAGGGAGCCCAGATATTAACCCAGGCACTCAATTTGAACAAACTTGAATCTCACCCCACTAGAGATGTTGTATGCCAAATATGAAAGCATTCTGACTGGTGGATCTGAAGAAGATTTTTTAAGAAATTGCATTAAGTTAAAATTTGGACTACCAATTGCAAAATGAGCCCAAATATCAACCCAGGGGTCCCAATGTGAACAAACTTGAATCTGACATGCCTAGAGATGTTGTAAACCAAATATGAAAGGATTCGGATTAGTGAATCTGAAGAATATTTTTGAAGAAATTCTCTCATATTGCATTAGGCAAAAATTTGGCTACCATAACGAGCCCAAATATTAACCTTCGGGCCTGATCTGAACAAACTTGACTCTGACCCCCCCCCCCCTTCCCCCCCTCCCACCCCCACACCCCTCCCACCCCCTGAGATGTGGTATACCAAATATGAAAGCATTCCGACTGGTGGATCTCAAGAAGATTTTTAAAGAAATTTCCTCATATTGCACTAAGTTAACATTTGGGCTACCATAGCAAGCCGAAATATTAACCCAGGAACTTGATTGGGACAAAGTTGAATACGATATACGAAAGCATTCTGACTGGTGGATCTGAAGAAGAAATTTTTTTTAAAGAAATTTCCTCATGTTGCCCTAAGTTAGCATTTGGGCTATCACAGCGAGCCCAAATATTAACCTAGGGCCCTGATTTGAACAAACTTGAATCTGACCACCTCAAGAGATGTTGTATGCCAAATATGAAAGCATTCTTGGTTTGAACAATCTTGAATCTGCCCTCATAACAATGATGTACACCAAACATTGAAGATTTTTAAAGATTATTCACCATATTGCCCCAAGTTAAAATTTCAGTCTCCTGGATTTAGCCCAAATATGAACCAAAGGGCTTCATTTTAACAAACTTGTAATATGTAATTTTTTCGATCCTCTCCCCTTCTGTAGATTATGAGGCCTAAAACATAAAATAAACCAAGAACATGAACTTTTGACTGTAAAGAAATAATTACAAAAATAAAAAATAAAATAAAGCCTGCCCACAATAAGGCACATGCGATTTTACAAAAAAAATGGCCTGAAAAACATATCTACTTTTGGGGCCTCACTAAACGTTTTTATTTTTTACCTCCAAAACTATATTTGGAAGGCAAAATTTAAAAGAAATAATAAAAACTGAATTCTGAATTGAATAAAAATAGCTAGTCCAATATGTTATATTGGGTAAAGGGTTAACCCTTTAGCTGCCACATCTATCCACATAATTTACTACTTGAGCAGCTAGAAAAAATGATTTTTTTTTTAAATATCAATAACACTATATCCTGTGACCCCCCTAATTGGAACAAGGTCATTAAATTACAATTAAAATACAGTTTTGATTAAAAAAAAATTTTAATTTGAAGAAAAAAATCAATTAAAAAAACACATTTTGATATTGTATGAGTTGGGTTAACACTAAAGGGATTAATTCCGAATCCGATCACATTTTTTGCAACAGAACAGGTGCCCCTACATGCAGTCTTTGGGTTAACTCACAAGTTTCATTCTAAGCACATTGGAAGTTGTTTTTAGGCATGTCTTGGCTGCCTATACAGGCAGCCAAGACTTGCCAAAAAAGAGCACCAAAGTCACTGGATCAGGGGTTGATTTAATTTTTAAAAATTGAATAGCAGTTTACTAACTTGGATAAACTCTGATTAGCATTTTCTATTATTTATATGTTTTTGTCATGTGATTTGAAAATAGCTATGCGAATCGAGTTAAATCGAGCTCTGCACTGTATGTAGACAGTCAAAGTGTAAATAAATTTAAAGTAATTTGTATATTTTTTATACTTACCAATGGCCCAGACTAAGCTGGTGCAATCACAATATTAATAAAGGCCAAACACAAATTTTGAACACCTCAATCCCCAAAATTTGCATACAATACCGAAAATTAAAAGTCCTATCCGGCCCTCCATTCTTTTAGTACTTGCGCATGCATTGTACTCAGGAAGACCGGAATTGGCGCCAACATCATTCTTCCTAGTTGTGCCTACTGAAGTGATAATTCAGTGGGGAGGTATGAGTGCCCACTCATGGGAGGGCCTTCCCTGTCTGGGCCTTTGGTAAGTATAAAAAATATACAAATTACTTTAAATTTATCATATTTTTATACTAAAACCAATGGCCCAGACTTAGCTGAATAGCAAAAAGGCAGAGAGCCTAGGACCGAAATTACAAAGAGACAGTAGTCTCAGCTTAACTAACACAGTTGACTAGTCTTCATCTCCATGAAGGCAAATATCTGTGTCACCTGTGACCTTGGAAAGCTCACTAAACAGAGACTTACAACGTTAGGCGCAATGTATAAGAAAAAGACTGCTGTGAAAATATATAAGGCCACTATGATGCTAGACGTTAATGATATATAGACACAGACCGCTCTTAATTCACATAAGCCAAACTAAGGTGACAACAATAGGACAAATTGCCTATGATGCATAGGTATACTACACCGAGAAGGAAAAAAAGTAATCTTTTCATCTAATGGCCTTATTCCAAAAAGCTATCGATCTCAGCGTAGCTTACACAGCCTAGAAGTCATATAGGTGAAGATAGATCTGTGTGTTACCCAGCGACCTTAGACAGCTCATTAAACAGAGACTTACAACATTAGCCATTACTGTATAAGGAAAGATCACTCTAACTGTACATAAGGCTGCTATGGTATCCACAATAGCACTAAATGCCTCTGATGCTTAGGAATACAACACCAAGAAGGAAAAGACGTACTTATTCTTTCTAACGGCTCTATTCCCGACAAGACAGCTGTCTCAGCCTATCAATGAGCTTTCGATCTTCAATTTGTAAGGAATAGATCATTGCCTTTCTTATACTATTGCTAAGCCAAGGGAGGCATCATTAATCAGACTAAAAGCCTTCAACACCTGAGAGTAAAAATCCGGGAAGGAAAGATCTTCGTCTTTCCTTCACCGGGTGCCTTAAGCTGTTTTTTGCCTAGCAAACGCAGACTTTTGTTCAGATGGAACATTTTGTTCAGATGGAACAAGATTCAAAGAGCTTATGAATAAAAATTCATAGTCTTAATGTGCCGTTCCGTGAGGGATGGAGAATCAACCTCTGTAGCCCTCTCACCATCTGAATGGTCCATCTGAAACATGGTCAACACCATCCGAATGTACAGATGACTGGACCAACCCAGCACAGTCTGACAGCTCACTACCGGAGACTGTTGACAGCAGAACCTGTGACTACTGGGAATAAAAATTCATAGTCTTAATGTGCCGTTCCGTGAGGGATGGAGAATCAACCTCCGTAGCCCTCTCATCATCCGAATGTTCCATCTGAAACATGGTCAACACAATCCAAATGTACAGATGACTGGACTAACCCGGCACCGTCCAACAGCTCACTACCGGAGACTGTTGATGGCAGAACCTGCGTCTACTGGGATGCTGCGATACATTGCACAATCTGCGACAACAGGTCTGTGAACGAGGCTTGCAGAGCAGTGATTATCCGCTTCTTTGCCATATGCTGCTCACGGGACGGAGATCTGTCCCCAGATCTGTCGATGCATGTCCTGTATAAAAATGACTCGAACGACTAGCTACAGGTTAATCCGACTTCGGACATCTCTGTGGAACAGCATGAACATGTGAAGTCGGATAGCTAGTCTGTGGTCTAAGAGGAAGAAGCCATAGCTGGAACTGGCCCCGGCTTCAGTGTGGAAGGAGCATCCTGAACCGCAAGCATGAAGGAGCGTCCCAATTCACTAAAGTTTCTCGAAGCGAAAACAGTTGGCCCTGACTGCTGATGGAACAGAGATGGATCTCCAGCTCGTGGACTGGCTCCAGACCTCGCCGAGCGTTCCGTTTAGAAACTTGCCTTAGTGTGCTTTTTCATGGAATAAGAGGAAGCCATAACAACAGGCAATCCCAGCTGAAGTGTGGAAGGAGCATTGCTCGGACTCATTGAAGTTTCTCACAAAGGACAAACAGTCGACCCGGACTGCTAATGGGACAGAGAACGCTCTCCAACTCGCGATTTGGCCCCAAATCTCGCTGAGTATCCCATTGAGAAACTTGCAAGCTAATCCCCTTTGCATGCGCTTCCATGTAAGAAGAAGCCATAACTGCAACTGGCGCCGGCTGCATTGTGGAAGGAACATCCCGACGTGTGTTCCGACTCATTATAGTTTCTCGCAGCGGACACAGTCCACCCCGACTGCTAACAGGATGGAGAGGGTTCTCTAACGCGAGATCTGACCCCAGATCTCGCCGAGCATCCTGTAGAGAAACTTAAAGGCTTCTTCTCCTTATTCCTTATTGCCATCGTCGCTGGGTGAGCTTTATATTATAAGGTGCTTGCTCTACCCACATTATACTACTCGACTGCAACACACCTACCCGGCGTCTCGGATCCCTAAAAAGGGACCACCACTGCATCGGTTGAGCTAGCTGCATGCAGAAAATTAAGCTACTCCGGCTTTAATCCTGTGTAAATATCATGAGCACCTTGGCAGCTAGCTGTATTTTACTCATCAGAGCGGGGCTCATCAAAGTGCGATGACAGCAGTACGTAACAGACAGGTGTAAAGTACCATCACCATGTTCTTGTTACTCTGAAAAAGAGACTAGTATTAGCCAGCGGTGAAGGCTCCCATCGGAACTTCACCACCAACCACACAGGTTCACACCCGTTTCCAACGTTTGCATCCCACAGTACAAGTATTGGTGGAGTGCCGAGACTATTGGCAAACAACAAGCCTTTATTCCGAGGCTTCCTGGACTTACACTAAGTACCAATTATTATAATGGCAACAATAATAATGAAGCCAAAAGCATAAGTCCACTGTACTCCCAATAATAAACATCACAAGGATACATAACATCGACAATAAGAAAAACTTTCTAAATTTGAAAAATTCTGAATGAAGCCTAAGTGCCCAAGGGTACCTCATGAGCCCAAGGGCATCCCGATAGAGCCTAAGTGTGGACAACCGCTAACTAATTAAAGCTAAATTACCAGAATAAGATATATTATGTATCCTAATAAAAAACAGTAATTGTTTTTAAACTAAACATTGAATTAATATGAATCCAAAACGTTATTCAACAGACGTCATGTGGAAAAACCAGAAACTAACCAGCAACAGGTACAACAAAGGCCCAGAGTCAGTAACCGATCAACAACCACCTGATGCAAAGCTAGATCTTCATATGAAGAAAAACAAGAATACAAAAACATTCTGAACAGAAATAGACAGGACAGAAATATTGGTGATAAACAGAATGCCTATTCTGTTTACAAGTTAAACTCCCAAGAATTTAATATAAAATTCTTCAATAAAAAACCTGAAAGAGCTTGAGAGTATAACAGGAGGATTCAGAAGAGGCAAAGGAAGTAATACTAACAAAACAACAGTGGAGTCATATTATAATGACGACGTTCAGAAGCATATCCTGAAATTGGGGAAGATAGATAATTTTACATAAATATTATAAAGTTACAGCCCTGAACATCCGAAAGCACCGTTAGTCACTTCCAGCATCCTGTTACACTGTTTATTCCATGAAAACCATCATTGATTTGTGTCTGGCATGTTCAATGAAAGTGTCAATGACACTGTAGCTCAACTTTGAATATGACAGGAATTAGTATTTGCTGTGACCAGGTAAACAATAATGAATATGACAGGAATCAGTATTTGTTGTGACCAAGTCAACAATAATGAATAAGAGAAAAAGGAGTTTTGTTGTGACCACGTGAACCATAGTAAAACAATTACAATTTGACTGCAATGGTCTAAAGAGTAGGACATAAGTATTATATGCGATGCATCCCATGTTAGAAAACATTCACACAAAAATTTATTCCAATCAGAGCTTTCGTATAGAAGTTCTGAGCAAAAAACTGATTGCCCAAAATTTTGTACAAAATAGCTGCTGGTGGCCATCTTGAATTTCGGACCTGACCCCAAAACACTCGTTCTCATCCCACGGTGATAACAAAGATATCCAAGAAGTTTCGTAAATATCGGTTCATAAATAAAGCCTCTAGCCTGAGCTGTATTGGCATTTGCAGTTACAGTGCTGAAAGTAACACTAAATAGATCAAAGTTAGTCTAATTGGCATAATTTATGCACAAGAAAAAACCCCGTATTTTACGTAATGTATCCCATGGTACTAAACATTCACACAAAAAATTATTCAAATCAGCACTTTCATATGGAAGTTCTGCGCAAAAATCTGATTGCACCTAATTTTGTACAAAATGGCTGCCAGAGGCAATCTTGAATTTCAGACTGGACACAAAAACACTCGTTCTCGTCCCACGGTGATAACAAAGGTACCCAAGAAGTTTCGTAAAGATCGGTTCATAAATACGGCCTCTAGCCTGAGCCGTATTGGCATTTGAACTTACAGTGCTGAAAGTAACACTAAATAAATCAAAGTTAGTCTAATTGGAATAATTTATGCACAAGTAAAAAACCCGTATTTTATGTGATGTATCCCATGGTACTAAACATTCATACATAAAATTATTCAAATCAGAGCTTTCATATGGAAGTTCTGCGCAAAAATCTAATTGCACCTAATTTTGTATAAAATGGCTGCCAGCAGCCATCTTGAATTTTGGACCGGACCCCAAAACACTCGTTCTCGTCCCACAGTGATAACAAAGGTACCCAAGAAGCTTTGTAAAGATCGGTTCATAAATACGGCCTCTAGCCCGAGCCATGTTGACGGCACGACAGACGGACGACAGGCCATGACAATACCTCAAATTTGGCTTTGCCAAAGTTGAGCTAACTAGAGGGGGTATCAGTACCCCGTGGCTCACCAACAGGTGGCCAATGTACAGGGGTGGCTTGAGTAAAAAAAAAGTTCAAAACCTGCACACAAAAGTCCAAAATTAAAGAAAATAAGCAGCTAGAGGGTTAAATAATATAATAATAACCCCTAAGAAGCATGCTAACATAAAATAGGAACCATGGCAATATGCTACAAGGTAAGTCTCCACTTTGAAAAAAAGAAAGATAAACCTCAAAACCTGCACATATAAAAAAAAAAAAAAGTATCACATTTGTTTCAATGGGTTAAAATTGAGAAAAATACACTGATAATGTCACAGTAACCACCATGGCAATATGCCAGTAAGGTGAAACCCTACCTGAAAAATATCCTCTTGGAAGAAAAGAAAGAAAAACCTCAAAACCTGCACATAAAAGTCAAAAAAGTATCACATTTGTTTCAAAAGGTTAAAATTTAGAAAAATACCCTGAAAATGTTACAATAACCAGCGTGGTAATATGCCAGTGAGGTAAAACTCCACTTAAAAAAAATATCAAAACCTGCACACAAAAGTACAAAACCTGCACACAGAAGTCCAAAATTAAAGTAAATAAGCAGCTAAAGGGTTAAATAATATAAAAATAGCCCAAGAAGCATCCTAACATAAAATAGGAACCATGGCAATATGCTACAACGTAAGTTGCCACTTGGAAGAAAAGAAAGGCAAACCTCAAAACCTGCACATAAAAGTAAAAAAAGGTATCACATTTGCTTCAAGGGGTTAAAATTGAGAAAAATACCCTGGCACAGTAACCACAATGGCAATATACCAGTAAGGTGAAACTCTACTTGAAAAATATCCACTTGGAAGAAAAGAAAGACAAACCTCAAAACCAGCACATAAAAGTCAAAAAAGTATCACATTTGTTTCAAAGGGTTAAAATTTAGAAAAATACCCTGAAAATGTTACAGTAACCACTATGGCAATATGCCAGTGAGGTAAAACTCCACTTAAAAAAAATATCAAAACCTGCACACAAAAGTACAAAACCTGCACACAGAAGTCCAAAATTAAAGTAAATAAGCAGCTAAAGGGTTAAATAATATAATAATAGCCCCAAGAAGCATCCTAACATAAAACAGGAACCATGGCAATATGCTACAAGGTAAGTCGCCACTTGGAAGAGAAGAAAGACAAACCTCAAAACCTGCAAATAAAAGTAAAAAAAAATCAAAACCTGCACACAAACATCAAAATAAGTCCCAAATTTGATTCAAAGGGTTAAAATTAAGACAAAATACCCTGGAAAAGAGTTAAATGTTATCGTGAACCCCCATAGCAATATGCAAAGCAGAACATTTTTTTTTTAGAAAGCACAAAAATCAAAACCTGTAACAAAAGAAGTCCAAAATTGAAGTAATTAAGCAGGAAAAGGGTTAAAGAATACAACGTAGCCCTGAGATGCACGTTTACATACAATAGAAAGCATGGACATATGCTACAAGGTAAATCTACACTTGGAAGAAAGGAAAAAAAAAACCCATGAAAACCTGCACGCAAATGTCAAAATAAGTCTAAAAGTCTATTCAAAGAGTTAAAAAAATTTTAAAAATGCACTGGAAAGATATCAATGTTATAATAACCACCACTGCAATATGCAGTGAGGTCAACCTCAATTTAAATATATTTTTTTATCACAACCTGTACATAAAAGTAAAAAGCTGTAAGCCTAAGTCCAAAACCTGTACATAAAAGTCCAAAATTGAAGTAATTCAGCAGGAAAAGGGTTAAATAATACAAACTTAGCCCTAAGATGCATGTTTACATACAATAGAAAGCATGGCCATATGCCGCAAGGTAAATCTCCACTTGGAAGAAAGGAAAAAAACCCCATCAAAACCTGCACGTAAACATCAAAATAAGTCTAAAATTTGTTTCAAAGGGTTAAAATTAAGACAAAATACCCTGGAAAAGAGTTAAATGTTATAGTGAACCACCATAGCAATATGCAGAAACTAAACAAAATTTTAAAAAGCCAAAAAATCAAAACCTGTACACAAAAGTTCAAAATATTTGAGAGTGGACGCCAACGCTGACATGAGGGCTATGCCATAGACTCACACAACTAACGTTGGTGAGCCAAAAATGAGAATTTAAAGCACAGTTGTCAGTTAAGTTGTTACTGACTTTGGCTAAAACAGAAGAATGATGTTGGCACCAATTCCGGTCTCTTCCTGGGTACTGAACATGCGCAAGTACTAAAAGTATGGAGGGCCAGATAGGACTTCAATTTTCCGTACTGCACGCAAATTTTTGGGATTGGGAGGTTCAAAATTTGTGTTTGGTTCTTAATAATATTGAGGTTGCACCAGCTACGTCTGAGCCATTGGTTTTAGTATAAAAATATGTCAAAATCTCTATTATTATATATTATATTATTAGTATTATAAGTTGACTAACTTCACTAACTTACAGTTAACTCCTCAATGTACCTATCATGCTGACTGTTTCCATTTCTGTTATCACCTCGTCCAAAATGTTCTATTAGGAGTTCTATCAAGTCATGTTTCTCACGACAGTTGTTAGTAGGAATATCCTGATTCATCAGAAACATTCTCAAGTCTCGAATTTTCCATTGCATCAGATCATTCTGAGTGAAATGTCCAGACTGAAGTATTAGACATTTTTTACACTGAGACCTGCTCAGCTTTTTACCATTCTCTCTCTCTCTATTTTTTAACACACAGGATGAACAGAACTGTCGACCACAACTGACACAAATTTTCTGAAATAAAACAATATAACTTATTTGAACACTGCTACATTAACATTTAGCAAAGAAGGGGCACAATTTCAAACAAGTGTTTGACCACCGAGGTGGTATTAGTCCCCTACGGTGCTTTTGTGACATAAGGTGTTTTTGTCACAGAAGACACTAGAGTACATAAGCATCTTGGATTTTGAAAAAAAATATTGAGCGTGGATAATCCCCTCACAACCCTTTATCCATGTACCATATATGAAAGGCGTAGCTTGAACCATGTTGGAGGGAGGGGTGGTAACATAAAATAGAGCAAAAGCTTAAAAAACACAACAAAAATGGCCGCCATTCTGCCATCTTTGATTTTGAAAAATTTATATTGACTGTGCGTCATCCCCTCAGAACCATTTATCCATGTACCAAATATGAAAGGTGTAGTTTGAAGCATATTAGAGGGAGAGGTGGTAACATAAAAACAGACAGATAGACAGACAGACGGACAGACAGACAGACAGATGTTAGATTTTGAAAAAAAATATTGAGCATGCATAATCCCCTCACAACCCCTTTATCCATGTACCATATATGAAAAGTGCAGCTTGAACCATGTTGGAGGGGGCAGTGGTAACATAAAATAGAGAAAAAGGCTTAAAAAACACAACAGAAATGGTTGCCATGGCGCCATCTTGAATTTTTGAAAAAAAATATTGAACGTGCAACATTCCATTACAACCCTCTATCCATGTGCCAGATATAAAAAGTGTAGCTTGAACCATGTTGGAGTGAGGGGTGGAAACATAAAATAGAGAAAAAAGCATAAAAAACACAACAAAAATGGCCGCCATGCTGCCATCTTGGATTTTGAAAAAAAAATATTGAACGTGCATTATCCCCTCCCAACCCTCTATCCATGTGCCAAATATGCAAAGTGTAGCTTGAAATATATTGGTGGGAGGGGTGGTAACATGAAAATAGAGAAAAAAAGCTTAAAAAACAACAAAAATGGCTGCCATTCCGCCATCTTAGATTTTGAAAAAAAAATTTTGAGCGTGCATCATCCCCTCAGAACCATTTATCCATGTACCAATTATGAAAGGTGTAGCTTAAAGCATGTTGGAGGGAGAGGTGGTAACATAAAAAACAGACAGACAGACGGATGGACGGACAGACAGACAGACGGACGGACAAATTTTTGAAAAAAAATATTGAACGTGCAACATCCCATTATAACCCTCTATCCATGTGCCAGATATAAAAAGTGTAGCTTGAACCATGTTGGAGTGAGGGGTGGTAACATAAAATAGAGAAAAAAGCTTAAAAAACACAACAAAAATGGCCGCAATGCCGCCATCTTGAATTTTGAAAAACAAATATTGAAGGTGCATCATTCCCTCCCAACCCTCTATCCATGTGCCAAATATGCAAAGTGTAGCTTGAACCATGTTGGTGGGAGGGGTGGTAACCATAAAATAGAGAAAAAAGCTTAAAAAACACAACAAAAATGGCGGCCATGCCGCCATCTTGGCTGTTGAAAAAAAAATATTGAACGTGCATCATCCCCTCCCAACCCTCTATCCATGTGCCAAATATGCAAAGTGTAGCTTGAATCATGTTGGTGGAAGGGGTGGTAACATGAAAATAGAGAAAAAAAGCTTAAAAAACACAACAAAAATGGCCGCCATTCCGCCATCTTGGATTTTGAAAAAAAAAATTTGAGCGTGCATCATCCCCTCAGAAGCATTTATCCATGTACCAAATATGAAAGGTGTAGCTTAAAGCATGTTGGAGGGAGAGGTGGTAACATAAAAAACAGACAGACAGAGAGACGGACAGACAGATGGACGGACGGACGGACGGACGGACGGAGTGCAAACCTATAGTCCCCTTACGGTTCCCGTAGGGGACTAATAAATAAAGGGCATGGGAATGGGTACTAAAATGATAGTTCACTTTGCCTTCAATAATGGAAAACTCAGGTTAGTCTGGATGTGATTACAAAAATCTGTTGCAATAACCCATGAGGGGATTGGCCCAGCATCTGGATTATATGTACAGTACAGCCGCCATGGACTGGTCACTTTCCACATGTGGGCAAATTTTCCACAGACGCAATAATATCAGATACCAAACACTAATTACAGGAATAATCATCAAAAATTTAATTAATGAAGCACCGGGTATAACCCGGTGCTTCATTAATTAAAATTTTGCTGATGATGATTTTTATTACATGGAAAATGCGTGCATGGACATCACTGCCCACACGTGGATTACGACCAGTCCACAGCAACTGTACTATATACCACTGAGGCACAGACTCAATTTATTATTGATGTTTAAGGTCACTTTCAGCATCTATGGCTATATCATGACCACAACATGAGCATAAAGTCAGCTTTAATGAATCGCCCACTTCATCCCAGGCATTGGTTACCAGATCCTTAAGGATGTACCACTCTAAAACTTACTGGTCTCATTGTTCAAATTTGGACGAGGATCACACATAGTCATTTAACCCTTTACCCAACGCAGACAATATCAAAATTTATTATTTTAAATATAATTTTTTAAAATTTTTCAAAACATTTCAACAAAATCATATAATGTGACCCCTCTTTGGAATGAGCTCAGTGAGTTTGTTCCAATGAGGGGTCACATGATATGGTTTTGTTGAAATATTTGGAAAAATTTAATTTTTTCAACTGCTCAATTTGCACATTACGTGGGCGGATGCGGGCGATTCGTTAGGTAAAGGGTTAAAAGATGCTTGTCAAAACCAAATGGTCCTTTGATATGATTTCACTCAATTCTCCATACACAACTGACAAGTAACATGTCAACTGCTGTGAGCATTCTGAGCAAAGGTTTCATATGCATCTTTATTTACATACATGTAGGATGAATGTGATTTTATTGTTATTATTTAGTAAAAAGGACAAAACAAAAAATAACAACATTTCAAAACCTACTTATCAAGAAAACTGTAGATGACCAGTTAACCCCATGCACAATAGGTCAAAATATTAAATCTCAACCTGCAAATTTTCTCCAGAATGTAACTAAGAATTTAACCAATTCAAACATGACTGGTAGAGCTCATCAAATCCTTGTTGCATAATCAGGGTTATTACAGTCAAGGACCAAACAAATTCAAGGACTTTTCAAGAACATATCAGCATTTTTCAAGGTTGTCTTTTTTTAAATGTACATTTGGAATATAACCATTTTTAGAAGCCTTACCTACTTTATCCCTTTACCTTGCATGAAAAGCAGACGACACTTGCAAAAAAATTCTTGAATAATTTTTTGTCTCAAAAACATAGGTTATGACCCCTCATTGGAATGAGCTCTATGAGCTCGTTCCAATGAGGGGTCATAACTTATGTTTTTGAGGCAAAAATGTAAAAAATAATTGAAATTAATTGGCCATTTTTGAGAATAGCGGAGGCCGGTTTTGACTGTTATACTGGGTAAAGGGTTAAAAATGTCTTCTACCTCATCCTTCTAAATTCCAGGAAAACGGTGCTTCTAAAATGCTCTGTAACAAATTTATGGTACTTACAGAATGACACCCAGTTAAATAATGCCTGAACTTCAATTCCTCATTTATCGATTATCCATTATTTATGTTCGTTTTTCAACAAAAACAAGTGCAAAAGAAATGTTTCAATTGTCCACTATTACACAGGTTAACATGATATAGGGCAAAATTCAAGGACTTTCAAGGAGTCTGATGGATTTTCAAGTACTTTTCAAGTACATTTTCTGAATTTTCAAAATTCAAGGAGTAAGATTGAAATTCAAGGATTTTTCAAAGATGTGCACACCCTGATAATGGAGAATATTTTCTTTTGTACTGTAAAATCCTGTTAACTGGTTGAGGACTAGATTATTTTGGGTGGTCTGAATTTGTTCATCAAAATTTGTTTTACTGAACTGAACAAATTTGTATAAACAAAACATTTTTTTCATTTGAATGAATATGGAACACAAGTGAAGAAAATGTAGGCTTTTACACTGGTATCCTCATATTTTTGAAAGCCCTGATAGTAGCTTCTAGCACTAAACCAGCTAATTGAATTGCCACTTTGCCTGTTAAAATTATTCAATTAAGGCCACACAAAGTAGATCTTCTGTTTCTTGGGCCATTATTTGTAAAATTGCATGCGGGCGAGCGGTTTTTTATTTTATTTTTTATTTTGTGTAATTATTTCTTTGCCATTAAAAGTTCATGTTCTTGGTTTATGTTTTAGGCCTCATAATCTACGGAATAGCATGGGTGGTGGTGTGTTTCGTCCCTTGAGAGCATTGCAAAGCCTTCTTGCACTCAAGGGACAAATTTATAAATTTTTTTAACTTGGGTAAAATATCAAACATAAACCATTTAATTTTTATTTTTTTAAAGTTTACTTTGGTTATAAAAAAAGAGCATGCGGCAGCCAAAAGGACCATGCAGGAGGGCCTGAGAAACAGATTTTAAATTTTTTTAGGCCTAACAGGAATACTTAATTGACAGGATTTTGTCATTTTACTATAAACTAGTATTAAAATGCGCATTTATTTTATTAAATCTAGTTTGACATAGCTTAAATAGCTCTGTCAAACAAGATATAATAGAAAAAGAGCAATGCAAAGCATAGCATATGCCCCCGACAGTGTCATAAAGCCATGGCGGTCATACCGATATGGCTAGCTGGACCAAAACCAAAAGGAAGTATTGTCTAGTCATCCACATGTAACCCCTAAAATTATGATTTGATCAAATAAGTGGTTTTCAAATCCAACATGCAGTGAATGCAATATAGAGGTCAAGAAAAATTTTCTAAGTCAAAACAGTGAAAAAGGGTCATAAATTTTGGAAAAATTATTGGACAGAACGTGTTCCTTGTGCATATTCGTTCCCCCCATGCAGGTCTATTAGCATGCCAAAAGAGATCCAAATCTGACTGTTGGATTTGAAAGTACAATGCAAAACATTTGTATGGACAGATAGATAGATGGATGGATGGATGGACAGATGGATGGGTGGAGAGCTTCACTAGATACCTTTGAATCCTCCTTTGGAGAGCAGGGGCATAAGATGTCGGGGCATAATAAATGTCTATGTTGGATTTACTGAGGCCAAATAAGTCTCAAAATAGGGAATTCAGTGATTGTCAGAGTAATTCTTAGATATATTACAAGATTTGTATTCAATTAACAGTTTACTCTATAACCTATATTCAATTAACAGGTCAAATTTTCACTGAAAGTATGATAAAAGATTTGGTGTTTGGAAATAATACTATACAAAAAAAGTTGGGGACATCCAAACTGATGTTAATATTTTTGGAAAATGGTATTGGATACGCAAGATTGAAAGTATGTTACCAAGTTTAGTGTGGATCACGAATGTCACTAGCCCACGAAAAATTTGTGCAGGTTTTTCTCACGAGCGCCACGTTAATGTCTCTTGAGTATGTTTTGAAATTTTCATTTGTACTGATAGACTTTTTCGGAGATCTCGTCGTTCTTTTCTAGGTATAAACTAATTCATCAATAGTTTCTGGTCAAAATGTAACTTTAAAGGTATGCGAAGAGTGACGCGTGATGAACGTTTACGTGGCTTGGCATGTTGGAAGCTGGCAACAGACAGACTGCAGTGGCTCAAATTCTCAACATTACTCAATTGATGATTAGCAGGTTGTGGTCACTCTACCGTCAGACAGGCAATGTTGATGACAGATGTCGGTCAGGTCATCTAAGGGCAACAACTGCTATGCATAATCGTTTCATCCGAACCACAGCATTATGTAACTGCCATCAAAGTGCCTCAGAAATTGGACAGCAGCTGCATCGAGCGACAGATGTACGAGTCAGTGGTCAGACTATCCGAAATTGCCAACACAGCTGGAATTTGTATGCTTGATGACCTCGAATAATTCCACGTTTGACTGAACGTCACATCGCAGCAAGGCGTAATTGGTATGGAGTAGGACAGCACTGGGATAATCATTGGTGGAGCAACATCATATTTTCCGATGAATCAAGGTTCACTATCGACTTCCACGACAGGTGAAACAGAGTGTGGCGGAGAAACGAATGATACCATGACGTAACTGTTAGGCAGCACGATCGTTTTGGTGGTGGATTGGTTATAATGTGGAGAGGCATGACCATGAAAAGCAGAAGAGCATTACATGTCATCCAAGGGCGTGTCACAGGACAGTACTACCGTGACAATATGTTAGCAACTTAGCAGCCCATCTGGTGCCATTTGTGCGACATCACGGCTGTCGATTCATTTTCCAAGATGACAATGCAAGAGCACACAGGGCCTGTGTCGCAACAGAGTTCCTCCAGGAGCAGAACATCACTACACTGCCTTGGCCAACACTAAGTCCAGACCTTTCACCAATCAAGCATGTCTGGGATATGCTTGGCAGGTGCCTACGACAATGCCAACAGCCCCCTACCAATGTCAAGGAACTCGCCGCTGCACTGCAAAAAGAATGGAAATAACAACAGTCAAGCTGATATTGGACAATTGCTGAGGAGCATGCCATGTTGGATTTGCACTTGTCTCGCGAACCAAGGAAGATTTACAAGATATTGAGGTTTTGGGCTAAATGTGGTAAATTCTCTGACTGACTGTCCATGTCTTCTACAGCTCAGTGCTTGGAATATGTGCTTGTCAGACACACAACTATTGCTGAAATCATTCACCAGATGTCACAGTGCAATACCTCAACTGTCTTTTTGATGAAAATATAAATATATTTCTTCATATATCTCACTTTTATCAAATATCCCCTACTTTTTATGAATAGTATAGATTTGATTAACAATGTTATATTCAATTAAATGATATACAGTAGAATCCTCTTAATTGAATATCCATTTTGCCAGTGAAAATTATTCAATTAACAGGAGTATACAATTAACAGGGATTTGGTCAGTTTCCTGTGTTTTAGAGGTAAACTAAGCATTTATCCTATAATATCTTGTTTGACAGAGCTCAAAAAGCTCTGTCAAACAAGATATAATAGAATAAATGCCTGTATTGGATATAGTGAGGCCAAAAAGGTTGATAAATAAGGGGAATTTGGTGCGTGTCACAGTAATTTTTTCGACATATTACAAAAATTTATATACAATTAACAGGAGTTTACTCTACAACCCATATGCAATTAACAGATCAAATTTGTACTGAAGGTATGGTAAATGGTTTTGTGTTTGAAAATTTTATTCAATTAACAGGGATATACAATTAAGAGATATCCAATTAAGTGGGCTCCACTGTACAATTAAGTGGACTCCACTCTATACATGTTCTGATTATCACTTTGTTTTTGAGAAATCCTTACCCTTCTTCTGAATAATGTAAAATTAGTTGAGCATGCTTCACAAGTTGCCATAATAGAATCTGGATTGTTTGTATTATGTTCTCTGTACTGCTGCCTAGAAGTAACAGGTCCAGTATAACTTTCAGGAACTTGACTTCCTTTGACTGCACCTGCTCCCATAGAAAATCTGAAAGAGAAAACTTTTTTGAATCTGCGTTCTGCAAACTGATATTGAAATATGAAAATTTCAACCTTCATATTTTTCCCATAATGCAACTAGGAATTTAACCAATTCAGTCAACAGAGATCATCAAGCTCTGACAAACAAAATTCAATTGGTTAAATTTCTATTTGCATAATGGGATGAGTTTGCTGGTATTTTGTCATCAGTGTTCATAGGGTTCAAGTATACAGTATTTTTCAAGCCTCGTCCTATGCAAAAGTTTTGAAAAATCTATTTGGAATCCACCCACACCCACAGACCCACCTCCCCCCCCCCCCAACTACCCAAGTTTCTTCCCAGGGATTCCAGTAAATATTCCAATAAGTGTCATAATTGAGAAACATGTATAAGGGTCCAAATGTCTTAAATGGTCGAGGGAGAGATTATGTTTGGTCTTATGAATTTATTGCTTAAAATTTGTTTTATTATAAATTATTGGATAGTGCCCACAGGCAAATTTATATAAACCAAATTTTATTTGCGTTTTACTGAATATGAAACATGAGCAAAGAAAATGTTGGCATTTGATCAGGTACCCTCATTTTTTGGAAGTCCTGTTAATGGCTTCTAGCACTCAACCAGTTAATCTTGTTATAAATTGGTCGCTTTGTAAGCTACCTGTTGAGTGTTCGACCCCAGGCATTAGCCGCATTAGCTACCAGGTCCTGTTTTACCAGTAAAATAGAATGACATGTTGGTTATACATCTGCACACTGGTTTCAGAAGCCATGGATTAGTACAAGGAGAAGAGTGTCCCCTTTACTGGGTGTGCGCGGGTGCCCTCAACCCAGTTTTGGATTATTTTTTTTTGGTGCTTTTGCACCACTTTTCTTTCCCAAATCACTTGGGAAAGAACAAAACAGAGAGTATTTTTCCGAGTTAGGGACTTCCACTGTAGTGCAAGTCTGTTTTGTAAACAATTGGAGTAGGTATTATAAGAAAGGAAATTTACTATACAATTTAAAAATTTTTTAGAAAGATTAAAAAAAGTTAAAAAATTTATAGTAATTTATATATTTTTTATACTTACCAATGACCCAGACATAGCTGGTGCTAACTCTTAAAATATAGGGCCAAACACAAATTTTGCCCCCCAATCCCCAAAATTTGCATCTAAAACTAAAGAAAACATGTCCTGAGAGGCCCTCCACACTTCGCCCCTACTGCGCATGCGCAGTGTCAAGGACGTTCCGAAATTGGCGCCATTTATCATTCTAATAACCAGTGCCTGGTAAGCGCTATGTACTCAGCGGGGAGGCAAGAGTTCCCAACTCCTGGGAGGGCCATCCCCGTCTGGGTCATTGGTAAGTATAAAAAATATATAAATTACTATAAATTTTTTAACATTTTTATACTGTACCAATGACCCAGACATAGCTGAATAGTAAAAAGGCTGGAGGGCCAAGGACATAGAGCAAAATGGAATACGCTCAATAAAATAAAATAGAGTCATCCCCTGTAGGGAAAAGAAGTAATAGGCCTTACATGTATCTTTCTTATTTATGATAAATTAGAAAGATACAACACCTTCCAAAAATTGAGCTTCATACATCCATGTACTCTATTAATATCCAATAATCCTTATACTAATAATTTTTAAAGTAAGCCAATAATAAAGTAAGTCTAGAGAATAGAGACTCTTATACTCCTAAAAGTGTGTGAGAATTGCATAATCATGTCCGTTGACATATGCAATATTCAAAAGCTATACTTTAAAAACTAAGACTTGAATGAATTTTATAAACTTAAACTTCTCACTAAACAACCATCCCAATAACAGCTCAGAATTACTAACTCCGGAGGAGGTATCCCCTTGTTTTCATAGTAAAAACAGGTGACCCAAGGGAACACCCTCCCCCCCCCCCCCCCCCTTTTTCTTGCCCTGGGTCAAATAGCCCAGAGCGAAGAGGGCAGCCAAACGGAGACACTGCCGAAACAGACAGCCTACCTAGCTATAGTAGCAACTGTTAAGTGAATGACATTCTGAGCAGTAGATAATAGACCTAACAATAGAGGCCTCCAGAAATGGACTCGATATTTCTGAGATAAAATTCATGAATGGATGGCTGAGCGCAATGAGCAGCCTTCAAAAATCTATAATAGAACACTATTAATGTAAGCCCAAGAAGTAGAAGAACTCTTACTTCATGAGCCGAAATCTTAAGCACAACTGCTAAGCCAATGATATACCATAAGCAGTACGCTAGTTAATAGAATCCATTAACAATAAAATGGAGCGTAACGTCCTTCTACTAGACATCAAAGACAGAAGAAGCTTACGCCCTTGTAATAAACAGATATCTGTTTATAAATACATAAACTGTACCCGGAAAGAGTAAAGGCCTATGCCCATACGAAGACGGAAGGACCTTAAAATAATAGGTTCCGGATAATAGGAGCCTAACTCTTATGCAACAATCCAACCTAAATAGTAACGGAAGTATTGATTCCGAAACTATGAAAGTGAAAATCATCCATCGATAGTGCATGAAACTCACTGACTCTACAGTAAAAGAGAAACCAACATAATTACTGTCTAAAAGGTCAGAATTTGAAAACTACTGTTTCCAGAGGCTCAAATGATTACTTAGCTAAATAAGAACCTGAAGTTAAAATCCGTATAGAAATTTAATCTAAAGATTCTAAGTCTATTTATCAAAAAGTTACTAACTGACTTAGATAAAGAGACAAAAGACTCAATTGTAAACTATCGTAGAGTGCATAGGTATGAGGTAACATAAACCTATAACCTAAATAACAACAGGCTGCAGTAGATCTTGTGAAACAAGTATACTAAAAAATAGCAATGAGTAGTATGGAGGGATCAACCATGTGAACATAATGATCCCTACACCACGACGGAAGAGCCTCCACTTTAGTCGCATAGAATAGCGAAGAAGAGGATCTCCTATAGTAAGAAATCGCGTCCAAAGCTCGTCCAGTACAGTGCTTACAATGCAATACGGACCACACAACGGAATACATGAAGGTTGCGACCTTGCTGGTTGTGAAAAAGATGACACGATTTACCCAGTGAAAAAAGATCCTCACATAGAGGAAGATTTCACGTTAAGATCCACAGTAGACAAGAGAGTAAATTACTCATGATCTCTGTGAAGATAGAGATGCTATCAACAGAAATGTATTGTGGTTGTTTATCTTAGCAATACCTGCTAAAAACAACAGCGCCGGAGGATACGCGTATCCTATCATTCTGTCCTATAGATCAATAGAGCGTTAACAGTATTAGCTCAGAGATCTGGACAAGCCAACACATACGTCTGCAATTGATTAGCCAGCTGTGTCATAAATAAAACATCATTGGGCGCTCCCATAGATAGCAAATCTGATTGAATACTTGTTTGTTGAGAGTCCATTCTGACAGCAACAAGCGACCCGTAAGAGAACGGGAGTGCGATAAAACAATCAGACGACCCAGAATATGACGGACCAAAACTGAACTTGGTGTACTATAACCAACAAACGGATTCTTTCCATTAAATTGAATAACGGAAACGAAAGAGTGCCTCCCTGGTTCCGGAGATACGCCACTACTGTCGAATTAAAGGACAGGAATTTGGGCATGCGTTTCTGAATAATGTTCATGCAATGACATAAAGCAAGCCTAAAAAACATTATTCCGCGGAAGTTAACTGATAGCTAAAAGACTGCGGAACCCAAAGACCCTGGCACTTCGAATCCGTAGGGATCAGTATATATCCCAATCTGTTTGACTGGCAACCGTCATAACAGCCACACTCGGGTCCGGCAACTGCGGCGGCACTCTCTGAGTCAACCACCGAATGTTTGCCCCAGTCTGAATCTCTTGTAACACTAGATAGACAAGAGAATGTATAAATCAAGCAATTCATGGATTGCCGGAAAGTTGCCGTCGAAGAGAAGCTCCTCCGAGAACGAAGCGACTCTGAGAGAGTTCTTAACCTACTATCCACGCGTGGATGTAGCTAGGGCTGCCTCACGTCTAACCAACTCCAATCAGCCACTGAAGGGCGGAGTTATACGTGAACAAACTACTGCCCTCAAAAGAAATTACATTGAGAATAATATCCCGTAAATCTTTTCTTGAAGACGTAATGATAACGCCTCAGAAAGGCGGATTACGTATAATAAAGCGTCTAAGTTAAGTCTAATATACATAATGTCGTTCCCAACATTGAAATTGGAAAAGACATAAACGGTGAAAAAGAATATATGCAGTCTTTAATCACACCGTCTAGACGCATATGAACTCTCGGTATGCCCTGCTCTGCCAAAATAAACTATATGTAAAAAAAGATAAAATGGCAGAAATGAGCCACGCGGACAAGAAACTAAATTATCATGCTTAGTAGCCGTCTTGAATATATATATAAATATATAGCGTCGAAAAATAAAACACATGTTGTAATGACAATATTGGACTGCGTCGGTAAGTCAGGGACAAAGTCCCTGTACCGATCGAAAAATCCGAGTCCAATGACGCTATAAGTCTCTTATCCAAGATCGCAGCAATGAAGTCCGAAAAATAATCACTGGAAGAAATGCCAGAAGATATGAAAGGCATCTTCCGATACTACTAAAGGGAAAACTCGAAATCTTTCGAATCCCTTTCGCCATCCTGTCGGACCCTATAAAGCGTTCGGTCGTCCGTAGCTTGATGCAACCACGGACCGCACCGACCCAGCGCCGTCGGATAATTCCTGATTCGACCGAGAAACCGTCAATTGCTGGGATGCTGCGAAACAACTGTGCTAACTCGGATAGCACGTCCGTCACTGAGGCCTGAGGAGCGGCGGTCTTACGATGCATTGCCGCAGGAAGCTCCGAGATCGTTACCCCGTGCATACTTCCAATATGCGAGCGAACGGAGTGTATAGGCCTCGTGTCCCTTGGCTACCGGATGGCGCGACCTATTCGCTGTGGAATCACTGAATGCCGAAACTGATCGGATACTCGAGGTCACGTAGCCAATGTGCGGTCGTGTGCCCTGCTGTGAGGATGAGGAAGCATTAAAGACAGTCTCTCGGACTGTCAATATAACGGAGCGTCCCGAGCAACGGACATATGCTCCGAATGTAAAAAATCTGAACCACAACATGCGGTCCCCTATGTTGTTGGCTTCCTCCGATCTGTCCTCAATCTGCCGTCACTGGGTGAGTACTAAAGTAATTAAAGTGCTCGCATCACCCAAATCTCCTTCCTAGACCGCAACGGACGAACCCGGCAGCCGAACCATTCGATGAATGTACGCTACACCGGGTGAGCTAGCGAATGTCACTCCGTAAGCGATAGACATATTCCATGAGCACTTATTGCCGCTAACTCTTCATTAACTATGACGACAGAGGCACACTTTTGAAAGACATCTCCATAACTCTTCGAACAAGAAACCAGAAATGCTTGGATAGCAAGCATAAAATAATAATATATATAGCGTCGTTCAATAATTCGAAAGTTTGTGTGACATTATTGGACTATGTCGGAACTGAGGGACGATGTCCCTGAACCGAACCAAAAATTTCTAAGTCCACCGACGCTATCAGTTTCTTATCCGGCATCGCAGCATATGTTGTTCCGAAAGGGAAAGCTTGAAATCCACCGAATCCCTTTCGGTATCCCGTCGGACCGGATGAAACTTTCGGACGTCCGTACCCGCTTCCGCGGAGCGTCCCGACCCAGCATCGTCGGATAAAATATATGCGACAGATTCAGTTGATGCTGGGATGCTGCGATAAACTGTGCTATTAAGGAAAGCACGTCCGTTCCCGAGGCCTGTGCAGTAGCGGACTTACGATGCATTGCCGCTGGAAGCTCCGTGTACGTTGACTCCCGCATACTTCCTATGCGAACGTCCGGAGTCTGCAGGCCTCGAGTCCCCGGCTACCGACCCAGCGCTGTCGGATAATTCTCGATCCGACACCGTTTCTGTCGGCTGCTGGGATGCTGCGATAAGCTGTGCTATGTGCACAAGAATGTCCGGCGTCGAGACCTGCGGAGGCGCAGTCTATCGCTGCTTCGCCGAGGGCAGCTCCGCATCAGATGGCTCCCGCATACTTTTCCTATGCGAACGTCCGGAGTCCATCGGTCTCGAATCCCTGGCTGCCGGATGGTGTGACCTGGTCGCCGAAGAATCCTTGATCGGCGAAGCTGGTAATATATCGGCGGTCACGCAGCCAAGGTGCGGTCGTGTGCGCTGACGAGAAGAGGAAGCCTTAGCAGTCTCAGCGGACTGCCTATACAACGGAGCGTCCCGAGCGACGGACGTATGCTCCGCTAACGACACATTTGTACCACAACATCTGGGGCCAGATGTTGTTGAACGAGAGAGGGGCCTCTCTCGCTTGCCGTCCGGAAGGACCGGAACGAGCTATGAACCGGACTAAAAGGCTTCCTCCGTTCTCCCTCCGATCCGCCGTCACTGGGTGTGCATTAAGTTAATTTTATAGTGCTCGCATCACCCCAAAATTCCTTCTAGACCGCAACGGACGAACCCGGCTGCCGAACCATTCGGTGAATGGACGCTACACCGGGCGAGCTAGCGGACGTCAAAGGCCGTCGAACCTACTAGGGTCCTCTTAGGCAATTGGCGTATTACATGAGCACTTTTCCGCTAGCCCTTCATTAATTGTGACGACGGAGGCACACTGTTGGAAGACATCACAGATACATCACCCTAATCTTGATCGTCTGAAATAGAAATTGATAAAGTAGAGTGACCCTGCGGGGAAAGGACCGGAGTGTCCAAATCCCCAACAACATACCGTGACATACGCTTCCCATATTGTCATCGAAATCATACGATACAGAACCGGAGTTAATGCGAGTACACTGACCACATATAGAATGATAATAAGGTCAGAGGAAGACTTCCTCTTAAAACAATAGATCAATATCCTTTCAATGTGAAAAGAAAACAAGTCCTGGTACTCGCACTAACCCCTGGCAATCAAAATACATAATAATAATATGATCCATTAATATAGAAAAAATAATTGAAATCAAAATATTTTGAAAAAATATTTTTTCAGAACAGCCCAAGTTTCTGAAAAGTAACGTTGAGCCCCAATGGATCCCAAGCCTAAGTGTGGACAAAAATTTTAAAAATATTTTAAACAATTTATTCAACACTTACGAACAATAATAATGTATCTAGTTATGATTGAAATAACATAAAGATATTATTATTTAGAAATCCCCCCCTCACACAGAGGGCTGTTGTAAATGTAAACAATGAGTGTAAAAACACTAAAATAAGACTCCAGGCACCCAGGCCCGAAATCAGTTACCAAAAATACACCATCTGATGCAAAACAGAGACTTCCAGGGAAGAAACTGCAGAACATCAGATGGTAGATGCAGAACACAACGCCTAACCACCCGTAGGTGAAGACGTAAACATGGGGAAAGAACAGAATTCATTCTGTTATTCAGCTAAACTCCCAAGAAATTTTAGTAATAATAATTACAGAAATTATGCCAAAAGCATGGGAGAATAGCAAGGGGGAACTTAAAGGACAGGGAGAGAGGAAAAACACTTGTAAAAACAGTGTAGCTAAATAATCAGAATGACAACAAAATGGCTGCTGCCTTGAAAATAGGTAACTTAACATAATTTCATTAAAAAATTTTAAGTTACAGCCCTGATAATATTCTGTCACACATTCTTTTCCTCTCCTCCTTTTCTATCCTCCTTAGAATCACCATTTCACTAATATTTATGTGTCTGGCATCATTTAAACTGAGATTTAAAAGCACAAAGATCAGTCAGATGTTAACTGATGAAGGGCCAAACTTAGAATGATAAATGGCGCCAATTTCGGAACGTCCTTGACACTGCGCATGCGCAGTAGGGGCGAAGTGTGGAGGGCCTCTCAGGACATGTTTTCTTTAGTTTTAGATGCAAATTTTGGGGATTGGGGGGCAAAATTTGTGTTTGGCCCTATATTTTAAGAGTTAGCACCAGCTATGTCTGGGTCATTGGTACAGTATAAAAATATTAGATAATTAGTGCTTCTCACCTCCTCTCCCTCACTCACGCACACACTTCCATTTTTATATAGAACAAAATAGAGATCAAAAGTTCCCAACGTGTAACATCTAAAGGAACTTGTGTTGGAAGAGGCACTCTTGACAGAATTGGATGCCTCAACCTGGGACGAATCAAAGTGATGACTGCAGATGCCTACCCTTACCCCGTGAATAAGTAGAAGCGGCAGCAGGAGGGTCAGCCATTGGCTTCGCAGAGGAATCAGAAGGGTGCTTGTTAGGCTTTGGACGGCCCCTGCCTCCAACAGAAGGCTGATCAAGCTGACGAAAGCAGCAGCTGATCTATGGAATGACGTAGGACATCATCCTGGACCGTCGCCATGGAATAGTTGCAGACCCGTCGAAGAAGCAGATCGAAGAGCAGCACACTGCCCCTCAGGAAGGGAACAGCATGTGTTGAACACAGCGTCCCTGCAAACTAATTCCAAGTTAGCATGCGTGTGCATGAGCGCCTTGAAAAGCACATGCAAAGGAGCCTGTACGTACTCAAACTTATCTGGAGGCAGATAAGCAGCAAAAGTAGAGACGTCATGATCCGAGAGAGAAAGCATGCCCAGCATCTTTCTTGATAAGCCCAACAGGGACTCCAGAGTCGCCATAGGAATAACGGCCGACTTGGGCTTGGAAAGCCCGAGGGAGGTGGAGTCCTGATCCTAGACCGTCAAAGTCTGGCAGACTGACGGATTGGCGGAATCGTAGGAACAATAACGCACTGGCGGCAAAAACGTGTCAACCCTGGTGAAGAATGAAGTCTTCATAGCCTTGAAACTCGAAGATGAAAATGCTTCAACCACCTGTACCAACTGGCATGGTCGAGGGCACCCAGAAGCAGGTTGCTTCACAGGCTGTAGGCGTGCGACCGATGAGCGCAGCCTGGCTGACACTGTCAGCTGGTTTGACGGTTTGAGATCTGGAAGGAACCCAAACACAAAGTCAAGAGCTGCCCCAAAATCAGAAGACTGTTGGCTATCGACGTCAGGTATGTCAGACTCATCCTCTGAGTCTGAAGGCACATAGCCCATCATGGGCAAACCAGCCGATGCCTCCCATGGTGTAGGCACACCTGAGGGATCAGAAAGCGGCCGGCTTCTGATCCGGGAGGCGGCGCTGCCGCAGGGGGGTGGGAGGGGCTTGCGCCTGGAAACCATTAGTAGCCTCGCTGGAAGCAACAGGAAGGCTCTTGCAAAGAACCTGAGTGAGCAAGGAGAAGGCCTCCCTAAGCTCACGGCCCACGCCGGGCGGTTCGACGTGGGAACGAACAGGCAAAGTGGCTTCACTCCTGGCCCTTTTAACCAGCGAAGGGTCACGATCCTCAAAAATACCCGACGAGTGGCAGCCGAAACATCTGTAGCCAGATGTGTATTATAGGGGTATGACATACCCTGAGGATCTACAGAGCGGGAACTCAGGAGAGTCACAGCGGACCTCTGAGGGACAGAAGGTCCAGGTTGCAAAAAAGGCATTGGTCCCGCAAAACTGGCCATGGGACTAGAGTGCATGGATGGAAATGCCACAGAGTTCATGGTGGTGCCACTATGAACATCCGAATCAAATGAGAAAGTTAAAAAATTTATAGTAATTTATATATTTTTTATACTTACCAATGACCCAGACATAGCTGGTGCTAACTCTTAAAATATAGGGCCAAACACAAATTTTGCCCCCCAATCCCCAAAATTTGCATCTAAAACTAAAGAAAACATGTCCTGAAAGGCCCTCCACACTTCGCCCCTACTGCGCATGCGCAGTGTCAAGGACGAAATTGGCGCCATTTATCATTCTAATAACCAGTGCCTGGTAAGCGCTATGTACTCAGCGGGGAGGCAAGAGTTCCCAACTCCTGGGAGGGCCATCCCCGTCTGGGTCGTTGGTAAGTATAAAAAATATATAAATTACTATAAATTTTTTAACATTTTTATACTGTACCAATGACCCAGACATAGCTGAATAGTAAAAAGGCTGGAGGGCCAAGGACATAGAGCAAAATGGAATACGCTCAATAAAATAAAATAGAGTCATCCCCTGTAGGGAAAAGAAGTAATAGGCCTTACATGTATCTTTCTTATTTATGATAAATTAGAAAGATACAACACCTTCCAAAAATTGAGCTTCATACATCCATGTACTATATTAATATCCAATAATCCTTATACTAATAATTTTTAAAGTAAGCCAATAATAAAGTAAGTCTAGAGAACAGAGACTCTTATACTCCTAAAAGTGTGTGAGAATTGCATAATCATGTCCGTTGACATATGCAATATTCAAAGCTATACTTTAAAAACTAAGACTTGAATGAATTTATAAACTTAAACTTCTCACTAAACAACCATCCCAATAACAGCTCAGAATTACTAACTCCGGAGGAGGTATCCCCTTGTTTTCATAGTAAAAACAGGAGACCCAAGGGAACACCCTCCCCCCCCCCCCCCCCCTTTTTCTTGCCCTGGGTCAAATAGCCCAGAGCGGAGAGGGCAGCCGAACGGAGACACTGCCGAAACAGACAGCCTACCTAGCTATAGTAGCAACTGTTAAGTGAATGACATTCTGAGCAGTAGATAGTAGACCTAACAATAGAGGCCTCCAGAAATGGACTCGATATTTCTGAGATAAAATTCATGAATGGATGGCTGAGCGCAATGAGCAGCCTTCAAAAATCTATAATAGCAACACTATTAATGTAAGCCCAAGAAGTAGAAGAACTCTTACTTCATGAGCCGAAATCTTAAGCACAACTGCTAAGCCAATGATATACCATAAGCAGTACGCTAGTTAATAGAATCCATTAACAATAAAATGGAGCGTAACGTCCTTCTACTAGACATCAAAGACAGAAGAAGCTTACGCCCTTGTAATAAACAGATATCCGTTTATAAATACATAAACTGTACCCGGAAAGAGTAAAGGCCTATGCCCATACGAAGACGGAAGGACCTTAAAATAATAGGTTCCGGATAATAGGAGCCTAACTCTTATGCAACAATCCAACCTAAATAGTAACGGAAGTATTGATTCCGAAACTATGAAAGTGAAAATCATCCATCGATAGTGCATGAAACTCACTGACTCTACAGTAAAAGAGAAATCAACAGAATTACTGTCTAAAAGGTCAGAATTTGAAAACTACTGTTTCCAGAGGCTCAAATGATTACTTAGCTAAATAAGAACCTGAAGTTAAAATCCGTATAGGAATTTAATCTAAAGATTCTAAGTCTATTTATCAAAAAGTTACTAACTGACTTAGATAAAGAGACAAAAGACTCAATTGTAAACTATCGTAGAGTGCATAGGTATGAGGAAACATAAACCTATAACCTAAATAACAACAGGCTGCAGTAGATCTTGTGAAACAAGTATACTAAAAAATAGCAATTAGTAGTATGGAGGGATCAACCATATGAACATAATGATCCCTACACCACGACGGAAGAGCCTCCACTTTAGTCGCATAGAATAGCGAAGAAGAGGATCTCCTATAGTAAGAAATCGCATCCAAAGCTCGTCCAGTACAGTGCTTACAATGCAATACGGACCACACAACGGAATACATGAAGGTTGCGACCTTGCTGGTTGTGATAAAGATGACACGATTTACCCAGTGAAAAAAGATCCTCACATAGAGGAAGATTTCACGTTAAGATCCACAGTAGACAAGACAGTAAATTACTCATGATCTCTGTGAAGATAGAGATGCTATCAACAGAAATGTATTGTGGTTGTTTATCTTAGCAATACCTGCTAAAACAACAGCGCCGGAGGATACGCGTATCCTATCATTCCGTCCTATAGATCAATAGAGCGTTAACAGTATTAGCTCAGAGATCTGGACAAGCCAACACATACGTCTGCAAATGATAAGCAAGCTGTGTCATAAATAAAACATCATTGGGCGCTCCCATAGATAGCAAATCTGATTGAATACTTGTTTGTTGAGAGGCCATTCTGACAGCAACAAGCGACCCTTAAGAGAACGGGAGTGCGTTAAAACAATCAGACGACCCAGAATATGACGGATCAAAACTGAACTTGGTGTACTATAACCAACAGACGGATTCTTTCCATTAAATTGAATAACGGAAACGAAAGAGTGCCTCCCTGGTTCCGGAGATACGCCACTACTGTCGAATTAAAGGACAGGAATTTGGGCATGCGTTTCTGAATAATGTTCATGCAATGACATAAAGCAAGCCTAAAAAACATTATTCCGCGGAAGTTAAACTGATAGCTAAAAGACTGCGGAACCCAAAGACCCTGGCACTTCGAATCCGTAGGGATCAGTATATATCCCAATCTGTTTGACTGGCAACCGTCATAACAGCCACACTCGGGTCCGGCAACTGCGGCGGCACTCTCTGAGTCAACCACCGAATGTTTGCCCCAGTCTGAATCTCTTGTAACACTAGATAGACAAGAGAATGTATAAATCAAGCAATTCATGGATTGCCGGAAAGTTGCCGTCGAAGAGAAGCTCCTCCGAGAACGAAGCGACTCTGAGAGAGTTCTTAACCTACTATCCATGCGTGGATGTAGCTAGGGCTGCATCACGTCTAACCAACTCCAATCAGCCACTGAAGGGCGGAGTTATACGTGAACAAACTACTGCCCTCAAAAGAAATTACATTGAGAATAATATCCCGTAAATCTTTTCTTGAAGACGTAATGATAACGCCTCAGTAAGGCGAATTACGTATAATAAAGCGTCTAAGTTAAGTCTACTATACATAATGTCGTTCCCAACATTGAAATTGGAAAAGACATAAACGGCGAAAAAGAATATATGCAGTCTTAATCACACCGTCTAGACGCATATGAACTCTCGGTATGCCCTGCTCTGCCAAAATAAACTATATGTAAAAAAGATAAAATGGCAGAAATGAGCCACGCGGACAAGAAACTAAACTATCATGCTTAGTAGCAGGCTTGTATATATATATAAATATATAGCGTCGAAAAATAAAACACATGTTGTAATGACAATATTGGACTGCGTCGGTAAGTCAGGGACAAAGTCCCTGTACCGATCGAAAAATCCGAGTCCAATGACGCTATAAGTCTCTTATCCAAGATCGCAGCAATGAAGTCCGAAAAATAATCACTGGAAGAAATGCCAGAAGATATGAAAGGCATCTTCCGATACTACTAAAGGGAAAACTCGAAATCTTTCGAATCCCTTTCGCCATCCTGTCGGACCCTATAAAGCGTTCGGTCGTCCGTAGCTTGATGCAACCGCGGACCGCACCGACCCAGCGCCGTCGGATAATTCCTGATTCGACCGAGAAACCGTCAATTGCTGGGATGCTGCGAAACAACTGTGCTAACTCGGATAGCACGTCCGTCACTGAGGCCTGAGGAGCAGCGGTCTTACGATGCATTGCCGCAGGAAGCTCCGAGATCGTTACCCCGTGCATACTTCCAATATGCGATCGAACGGAGTGTATAGGCCTCGTGTCCCTTGGCTACCGGATGGCGCGACCTATTCGCTGTGGAATCACTGAATGCCGAAACTGATCGGATACTCGAGGTCACGTCGCCAATGTGCGGTCGTGTGCCCTGCTGTGAGGATGAGGAAGCATTAAAGACAGTCTCTCGGACTGTCAATATAACGGAGCGTCCCGAGCAACGGACATATGCTCCGAATGTAAAATATCTGAACCACAACATGCGGTCCCCTATGTTGTTGGCTTCCTCCGATCTGTCCTCAATCTGCCGTCACTGGGTGAGTACTAAAGTAATTAAAGTGCTCGCATCACCCAAATCTCCTTCCTAGACCGCAACGGACGAACCCGGCAGCCGAACCATTCGATGAATGTACGCTACACCGGGTGAGCTAGCGAATGTCACTCCGTAAGCGATAGACATATTTCATGAGCACTTATTGCCGCTAACTCCTCATTAACTATGACGACAGAGGCACACTTTTGAAAGACATCTCCATAACTCTTCGAACAAGAAACCAGAAATGCTTGGATAGCAAGCATAAAATAATAATATATATAGCGTCGTTCAATAATTCGAAAGTTTGTGTGACATTATTGGACTATGTCGGAACTGAGGGACGATGTCCCTGAACCGAACCAAAAAATTTCTAAGTCCACCGACGCTATCAGTTTCTTATCCGGCATCGCAGCATATGTTGTTCCGAAAGGGAAAGCTTGAAATCCACCGAATCCCTTTCGGTATCCCGTCGGACCGGATGAAACTTTCGGACGTCCGTACCCGCTTCCGCGGAGCGTCCCGACCCAGCATCGTCGGATAAAATATATGCGACAGATTCAGTTGATGCTGGGATGCTGCGATAAACTGTGCTATTAAGGAAAGCACGTCCGTTCCCGAGGCCTGTGCAGTAGCGGACTTACGATGCATTGCCGCTGGAAGCTCCGTGTACGTTGACTCCCGCACACTTCCTATGCGAACGTCCGGAGTCTGCAGGCCTCGAGTCCCCGGCTACCGACCCAGCGCTGTCGGATAATTCTCGATCCGACACCGTTTCTGTCGGCCGCTGGGATGCTGCGATAAGCTGTGCTATGTGCACAAGAATGTCCGGCGTCGAGACCTGCGGAGGCGCAGTCTATAGCTGCTTCGCCGAGGGCAGCTCCGCATCAGATGGCTCCCGCATACTTTTCCTATGCGAACGTCCGGAGTCCATCGGTCTCGAATCCCTGGCTGCCGGATGGTGTGACCTGGTCGCCGAAGAATCCTTGATCGGCGAAGCTGGTAATATATCGGCGGTCACGCAGCCAAGGTGCGGTCGTGTGCGCTGACGAGAAGAGGAAGCCTTAGCAGTCTCAGCGGACTGCCTATACAACGGAGCGTCCCGAGCGACGGACGTATGCTCCGCTAACGACACATTTGTACCACAACATCTGGGGCCAGATGTTGTTGAACGAGAGAGGGGCCTCTCTCGCTTGCCGTCCGGATGGACCGGAACGAGCTATGAACCGGACTAAAAGGCTTCCTCCGTTCTCCCTCCGATCCGCCGTCACTGGGTGTGCATTAAGTTAATTTTATAGTGCTCGCATCACCCCAAAATTCCTTCTAGACCGCAACGGACGAACCCGGCTGCCGAACCATTCGGTGAATGGACGCTACACCGGGCGAGCTAGCGGACGTCAAAGGCCGTCGAACCTACTAGGGTCCTCTTAGGCAATTGGCGTATTACATGAGCACTTTTCCGCTAGCCCTTCATTAATTGTGACGACGGAGGCACACTGTTGGAAGACATCACAGATACATCACCCTAATCTTGATCGTCTGAAATAGAAATTGATAAAGTAGAGTGACCCTGCGGGGAAAGGACCGGAGTGTCCAAATCCCCAACAACATACCGTGACATACGCTTCCCATATTGTCATCGAAATCATACGATACAGAACAGGAGTTAATGCGAGTACACTGACCACATATAGAATGATAATAAGGACAGAGGAAGACTTCCTCTTAAAACAATTGATCAATATCCTTTCAATGTGAAAAGAAAACAAGTCCTGGTACTCGCACTAACCCCTGGCAATCAAAATACATAATAATAATATGATCCATTAATATAGAAAAAATAATTGAAATCAAAATATTTTGAAAAAATATTTTTTCAGAACAGCCCAAGTTTCTGAAAAGTAACGTTGAGCCCCAATGGATCCCGAGCCTAAGTGTGGACAAAAATTTTAAAAATATTTTAAACAATTTATTCAACACTTACGAACAATAATAATGTATCTAGTATGATTAAAATAACATAAAGATATTATTATTTAGAAATCCCCCCCTCACACAGAGGGCTGTTGTAAATGTAAACAATGAGTGTAAAAACACTAAAATAAGACTCCAGGCACCCAGGCCCGAAATCAGTTACCAAAAATACACCATCTGATGCAAAACAGAGACTTCCAGGGAAGAAACTGCAGAACATCAGATGGTAGATGCAGAACACAACGCCTAACCACCCGTAGGTGAAGACGTAAACATGGGGAAAGAACAGAATTCATTCTGTTATTCAGCTAAAACTCCCAAGAAATTTTAGTAATAATAATTACAGAAATTATGCCAAAAGCATGGGAGAATAGCAAGGGGGAACTTAAAGGACAGGGAGAGAGGAAAAACACTTGAAAAAACAGTGTAACTAAATAATCAGAATGACAACAAAATGGCTGCTGCCTTGAAAATAGGTAACTTAACATAATTTCATTAAAAAATTTTAAGTTACAGCCCTGATAATATTCTGTCACACATTCTTTTCCTCTCCTCCTTTTCTATCCTCCTTAGAATCACCATTTCACTAATATTTATGTGTCTGGCATCATTTAAACTGAGATTTAAAAGCACAAAGATCAGTCAGATGTTAACTGATGAAGGGCCAAACTTAGAATGATAAATGGCGCCAATTTCGGAACGTCCTTGACACTGCGCATGCGCAGTAGGGGCGAAGTGTGGTGGGCCTTTCAGGACATGTTTTCTTTAGTTTTAGATGCAAATTTTGGGGATTGGGGGGCAAAATTTGTGTTTGGCCCTATATTTTAAGAGTTAGCACCAGCTATGTCTGGGTCATTGGTACAGTATAAAAATATTGTGGTGCTCAACGGCTGAGACCACAGCAGAGGGTCAGGGAAGGCTGAGGCCGATACCCCTTGTCTACACTACCAGACAACTCTGCAGGGATAAAACTGCTGTGATCAATGGCTGAGAGGCCTGAGAGGGATAAAATTGCTGTGTTCAATGGCGGAGAGGCCATAGCAGAGAGTTCGGTCGGCAGCCCCTTCCAACTTCGCTGAGTTGAAGTCAGGGAAGGCTGAGGCCGATACCCCACATCCACACTACCAGAGATGCATCACTGCAGACCCCTGCAGGGATAAGCCGAGGCCGGATAAAACGGTGACCAATGACGTTGCAGATGGAACAGCAGTAGCAGCAGATATGACGGGAGCTGTTGAAAATGGTGGAAAAGGGGAGAGAGCAACCTAGCTCGGCTCCAAAGGAGGAGTCACAACCCTAATGACAGCCTCAGATGTTGACTGGAGAGGGACCACAGTCCCGGAACCAGGCATCTCTTCACCAGACAACTCAACAGCTCCCGCAGTATCCACCACAGAAAAAGACTGCATATCCCCCATGGAGAGGGTATAACTCTCACCAGATGAGGCCCCAAACAACAGCGTTCCCCATCACCATGGGTGCAGAAGTAGCGGCCACGAAAACACACCATATGCTTGGGCAAAAGGCATTGCCCACAAGGAACAGTCCTGGACATAACAGAGGTAAGAGCACTAGAAGAAAAAGGTGAACTCAACAGATGTAGAAAGTAGAAGAACACCCTCAACTAAGAGAGAAAGGTGGCAGAAAAAAGGACCGGCGGGAACACAACTGAACCCAGACAGCCGACAGGGACCAAAAAACAGAAATTCTGCCTTCAACAGTGAGGAGAAATCCTGTCCATACAGCCCTCCATTGACACCTAACTCCAATAATAATAATGATAACCAAAAGGACAACATAAATTTATCAACCGAAAAATTTTATGTTCGAATCACACAGTACGTGAAAGTCACACGCGAACACGGATATATATAAAATACAATGAAAATGTGGTTGAAAATAATAACAAGAATATATAAAACACAGTCCTGTTATTATATGATCCTCAGATCCATAATTCCAGTCACAGGAAATCATTATCAACGAGTTGAATTATCAGTTTCTGAATACAAATGGGCAGACAAAAAAAGAATGATTCATTAGTTACTGCATGTGCACTGGTTCCCGGAAGTCGTGGATTTGTACTAAGAGAAGTGCATCCCCTACTGGGTGTGCGCCGATGGCTCTCGACCCAGTTTGGGCTTATTTTTTCTTGGTGCTTTTGCACCACTTTTCTTTCCCAAATCGTTTGGGAAATATCAAAATAGAGAGTAGATTTTCCGAGTTAGGGTTTTCCACTGCAGTGCAAGCCTGTAGTAAACAACTGCAAGGTAGGTTGATAAGAAAGTATTTTTCTGAGTTTAGAACTTCCACTGTAGTGCAAACCTGTTGTAAACAATTGTAAGGTATGTTGATAAGAAATAGCTTATGCCATCAGTGGAATGAACTCTTTTCAATAATGGTTAATGAGATTTGCATTTGGTGAAAAAAAAAGGAAAAAGACTAAGGAAAGAATTAAAAGTTCAAACTTCTTAGTTATTCCATAATTTATTTTGAAACTGTAGTTTGTGATTTGTGCAGAGAAAAGGTTCAAATGAAAATACTGGTGAAAAAGGGTCTATGGAAATTGTGTGTGAGTGTTCTTATTGAAGAGCAAAATTATGTTTTCGAAGAATTCTGAATGTTGATTTATGACCCCTGACCAGGAATCCATCGGCAACGCCGCCTGGCAATCAGGAGTCAAACACCTAAACCACAAGTCCAATGTACATCGTCAAAAATTATGGTTGAAATCTATCTTTTTGGATGATGTTCTCATGATTACATGGTTCATATTTCCTTACAGCAGCTACATGAAAGCTCCAAACACGCTGGCTACAGTATGACAAAAGAAATGGGGCATAGGAAAACTGGTGCAGGAAGCCTTGTTCCCCAAAACTTAATAATGGGGGAGACCTCTCCACTCCCCCTAACAGCAAACCAACCATGGGAAGACCCACCAGGCCCAATAACCTTTAGTTTGGTGCAAGATTTCAAGGAAAATGGATCTTTTGTCAACTTGGTTCCAAAGTTTCTAAGTTTACCCATACACAGAGGACACCCCACCCACACATTCCCCAGTGATTGTCTTTGGTATTAGATGCTGGCCTCCAACTATCAACCTTCCTCCACCCACCTGACCTCCACAAGCAAAACTTGTCTCTTTCCTACACCAGTGATGCTTTTTAGATTCTTTCTTGTACTGCCATTCAAAGGTTTATCTTTTTATCACTGTCCTCATGCTCTCAGACCATCTCTTTAAGGTAAAATTTGTTGATACGAGAGCTGAACATTTGTATTTTTATACAGACTCAATGTTCTCAAGGAATTTTTCGATGCCTGTTTTTTTCTGCCATTATAGTTACTAATGAAAGTGTCAGTGACACTGTAGCTCAACTTGTGTAAGACATGTTAATGTATAGTATGTGACACAGCAATGACACACATCTAGGTAATGATCTGATTACAAAGGTACATGTAAAGTATTGTAACGGTCTGTACATAAATACTGACCGTAGCCTGTATAAACAAATGTACAGGACTACAGGTAAAGAACTGTAAAGGTGAGTGACAGTTAGATGCCTCTGGCCAGAGCCTTATTGAAATGTGCACTTACTGTGTATAAGTAGCACTGAATAAATCAAAGTTTGTCTAATTGGCTGCTGGTGGACATCTTTAAATTTTGGACTGCACCCAAAAACACCCGTTCTCATCCCAAGGTGATACCAAAGGTACCCAAGACGTTTCGTAAAGATCGGTTCATAAATACAGACTCTAACCAGAGTTGTTATTTATTTATTGTTGTTTATGGTCACATACTTCTGCACAATGGCTAATCATGGCCACAACATGGAGATAAAGTCAAGGTCAATCAATCGTTTATACCCCATGTTGCCTATTTTAGAGGACTCGCACCCCAAGCATTAGTGACTGGGTCCTATTTTACCAGTGAAACAGAGTTTGTTTACCACAGTAAACAAGCACTGCTTCACTTCCCGGGGTTCCCACGGGGGAACCAGAGTCGTATTGACATGTGTACTAACTGTGTATAAGTAGCACTGAATAAATCAAAGTTCATCTAATTTGCATAATTTATGCACGAGAAAAAAACCTTTGTGCAAAAAACTGATTGCACCTAATTTCAGTATAAAATGGCTGCCAGCAGCCATCATGAATTTGACCCCAATACACTCGTTCTCGTCCCAAGGTGATAACAAAGATACCCAAGAAGTTTCGTGAAGATCAGTTCATAAATACAGCCTCTAGCCTGAGCCGTATTGACATGTGCACTTACTGTGTATAAGTAGCACTGAATAAATCAAAGTTTATCTATTTGCATAATTTCTGCACGAGAAAAAACATGTATTATATGTGATGTATTCCATGTTACTAAACATTCATACAAACATTTATTCAAATCAGAACTTCCGTACAGAAGTTCTGTACAAAAAAACGATTGCACTAATTTCGGTACAAAATGGCTGCTGGTGGCCATCTTGAATTTTGGACTGCACCCCAAAACATTTGTTTTTGTCCCACGGTGATAACAAAGGTACCCAAAAAGTTTCATAAAGTTTGGTTCATAAATACAGCCTCTAGCCCGATCCGCATAGAATTCTTGGCGGACAGACATGGCATAAGCTCAAATTTGACTATGTCAAAGTTGAGCTAAAAATGCAAAGTAAAAAAAACAGTTTCCTTGTTAACCCTTTACCTAACATAGTGGCCAAAAATGGCGGGTATATTAACCAGAATAAGCCTACTACAGCCTAAAATGTCTCTGAACATTCTCAATAAAACCATACAAATATGGATATCATTAGAACCAGCTCGTTGAGCTGGTTCTGATGATATCCATATTTGCATGGTTTTATTGAAGAATTGTGATATTTGTTTTTGACAAATGAGAAATTTAATTTATTTTTTAAAAATACTTTGTTAGATAAAGGGTTAAAATAGAAAAACAAATCAAGGTGTTCAAAAGAACCCCCATAAAAACTATCAATGAAACCCTCAGCTCTTTGTCGCTCATATGCCAAATTTGTTGCACACAGCTCTATGTCACTCAAACGCCAAATTTGTTCCTGCAATTATTTGTACGGGTACAGATGTGCTACATGTACATGTATGTTTTATGTTTAAGTAGTTTATGTAATTGTTACCAATCGCCTTGAGGGTATTTCATGAATTTGAACAACCTTCCTATGCAGGCCTAGCATTCTTAAAAATGCAGAAGGAAAAATGGCTCTCCTCACATGGACTAGGGGAGCGATTAGCTCTCTTCATTTATTTATTTATTGATGTTTTAAGGTCACATACTTATGCACAATGGCTAATCGTGACCGTGACAGTTTTATGGGTGGAGGAAGCCGGAGTACCCGGAGAGAACCCAGCATCGTAACTCTGCACTGCAGCACAGGCTGGGTTAGATTGGTTGAAGACATGCGCACCATCGACGTGCAGTACGCCTCAGTACACAGCGTCATCGTGCCCCCATGTAGGCAATCGTGGGTGAAGTGTCTTGCCCAAGGACACAATGCGGTTGCTGCAGGTGGGATTCGAACCGAGGACCTCTCGGCTTGCAGTCTGCACCTCTACCAACTGAGCCACCGCGCCCCCCCACCGCGCTCTCTTCAAGCTTCAATAAGCTAAAAGTGGCAAAATGAAGTTGTACTTTTAATGAATTCTGCCTAGTGGGCTTTGTTCATTTTATTTGGTGCTGCTAACAAGGTACATGTAGTCTCTGTGAGACAGCTACACTGCCCCTCCCACACCTCCAGGCCTTGGCAAGGCCCGAAGGTGTGGGAGGGGCAGTCTGGCCATTTTGCAGAAACCACTAACATAGCAGTGATCTGAAAACCTGTGGGTTTTAGGAATATGCTGTTGTGGTAATTATTATGTTCTAAGGCTAGGAGGGCTATTTTTCGCCCTCCACAATTTTTTTAAGGCGAGCAGTAGTCGAGCGAATAAATCGCTCTCCTGAAAATGCCAGGCCTGCCCATACAATGAGTGACTTTGAGCATTGGAGTGGCAAGGTGTTGCAGCATGGGACAGGTTGTTCAAATTCATGAAATACCAAGATCAAAGTTTGTAACTAACCTGCACCCTATTCTTAGTTCAATCAAGAAAATGATAAAGGCTCAGATATACTCAGTTAACCAGCGGTACATAAAGTCTATTGTACTTTCAGGTACATGTATTTTAAGCTATTTGCACATGTATTTTAAGTTATTTGCATACCTCAAAACGACAATAGAGCCAAGGTGTAACATTTGTTAAAATGTTAGAATATTTATTTGAATGAAATAAAAAATATCTATAAATCCTGTGTTCTGGTATTACTGTTACAGTGTGCAAAATTTCAAATATGACTTGAACCGAATGACTGTTCACGTTGTATGGGGATGGCTAACCGAACGTTCAGCTCCATAAAAATTCTTGGGAAACCGCTTCTTTATCATTAACAAATATTCATATATTGCATGGAATTAAAATATGTAGCCCCTCAAGGCAAAAGTTTAAAAATCCATCAAGACACAAGAATGGCTGGTTAACTGCATGGCCTGGTAGGGTCCTGGAAGCCCATATTTGGGCTTTATTCTGAACTGCAGATACCTGAAGTTATAGACTTCATATTCTGTGGATGTCCTTCATATTATCATGGAAGTAATATTACTTCATCTCCATCGATATGCATTGTTACAATTGATGGGAGAGTGCTCTCTGCCAGTTAAGTTACTCAGACTTTACCATTCAAGATGCAATATTTGGCTAACTGGTCGTCCATTCGTGTAGATTTAAATTTGCGTAACCACCACGTGAACGAAACGTGCATTCTCGTCAAATTTTGCACACTGCTGTTAGGCTATTGTTAATTGAGACAATTATTTATTCCACCCACCTAGAAATAGAGATAATTAGTGAGATTTTTTTTAGACTCACTTCATATGGTCACTGTGCATGTCATGCACTTAACAGGAGACAGACAGGATAGGGGACAGTTGGGTGTAATTCGACTTATAATCTATTTTTAATATGGTGATAAATGCCACTCAAGGTATTTTCATGGCAATTTGCCCTCCACATACTGTGTCTACCAGGTCTTGCCAGGAAATCAGAAATTTATTTAGTTTTGACATTTAGCACATTTAATCTGTTTATGTGACAGAATTGTTAGATAAATGAATTATCAAGATGATGTGCGTGTCCTGTGATTTGTATCAGATTCTCAGTGGTGTCCAGAATGGGATCACAACTCGCCGGCAAAGCCATCTCGTTGAGATCCCATTCTGGACACCACCTCGAATCTGATACAAATCACTGGACATGCACATTATCATGATAATCTGTATTTCACTTCTGTACATTATATATTTGCTTTTATTTTTAATACTTCCTTTGAAAAGTATACAAACATATGATATACTGTCAACAAATGCGTTCGGAAAAATATAGCAACATATACATGTAATACATTTGATAACATGATATATTTCTGAACTGCCTCTGGGTTAGATATAAATAATTTTAAATAAATTCTTGTCGGAATGACATTTATGGGTGGTTCTCCCAAAAGCATATATTTTGTGTTCAGCCTATCAGCAATTTAGGTCTCTAGTTCAGCATAGAGCTGTAGGTTTTTAAATTTCTTGTTCGGTTTCGGTTTTGGTTTTTCAGGTGGAGTAAAACCTCGGTTCGGTTCGGTTTTCGGTTTGTTTACGAGGCCAAGTAAAATGCAATAAAACTCATTCTTATGTCCGGAGTCATAACTGAATGGTAGTGAAATTGAGTGAAACTCAATGAATGCCCGAAATAAGCTATAATACATGAAGAATCAGGAAGGCCAATATAATAATTACCTAAATATACAGAACTTTTATTGTGCTTGGCCATTTTTGCAAGGTCTGACACCTACACGCAACTTGAGGAAAGCTGCAAACACAACTAAACTGAAATGTCGGGAATTCACAGAATGTAGCCTTCCCAGAGTAGTGAGAGTACCCAGACACTGCCATTGACAGTGTCTGGGTACTCTCACTACTCTGGGATGGCTACATTCTGTGAATTTCTGAAGCAAGAGAGTATTTAATAAAAAACAAAAAACCTTCGATTACGGGATGTCGACGGTTTTGGTTTCGGTTTCGTTTTTTTTAAAAAACTAAAAACCTCGGTTCGGTTTCGGTTAACCTACAGTTCTAGTTTAGCAGAATAGGCTCTGACCAATGTACCATTACTGTTTTCTAACCGCCCACGTCTATGACCTAGTAGCAGCAAAAAAATGTCACCCAAGAAGAAACTCAAGAAAATTATTTTTTGGAAAACAAATTATACACTCTTAGTAGAATCACTCATATAAATATTATTTTACTACCAGATGTTGAAAAATGTCGACAACATTTGGAAACAGAATGATATTTATGAACTGTCATTAATTTAAATTTAAATAAGTTCTTGTTGGAGCGACGTTTATAAATGTAAGCAATGTTTTGTAAATACAGTAGAATCCTCTTAACTGAATATCCATTTTGCCAGAGAAAATTATTCAATTAACAGGAGTATACAATTAACAGGGATTTGGTCAGTTTCTTGTGTTCTGGAGGTAAACTGAGCATTTATTCTATTATATCTTGTTTGACAGAGCTCATAGAGCTCTGTCAAACAAGATATAATAGAATAAATGTCTGTACTGGATGTATATGAGGCCAAAAAGGTTGATAAATAAGGGGAATTTGATGCATGTCACAGTAATTTTTTCGACATATTACAATAATTTATATACAATTAACAGGAGTTTACTCTACAACCCATATGAAATGAACAGATCAAATTTGTACTGAAGGTATGGTAAATGGTTTTGTGTTTGAAAATTATATTCAATTAACAGGGATATACAATTAAGAGATATCCAATTAAGTGGGCTCCACTGTATAATGATATTTATCTACATAAGTTTAACTTAAGATTTGCTACATGTAATTAAAATAGCCACAACTGATAAAGTTTGTCTTGGAGCCTTTTTCCTAGATTCATAATCGCTCCATATTTCTTCTTTTTTTTCTTTTTTTTTTTATTAAGGTTTAATGACACATTAACAGCCAGGGTCATATCAGGACGGTGACAGTTTTATGGGTGGAGGAAGTCGAAGTACCCAGAGAGAACCACCGAGCAACGACAAGCAGCTGTCAGCTCTCCAACATCGTAACTCTGAACTCTGCACCGCAGCACAGGCAGGGTTAGATTGGCTGAAGACATGCGCACCATCGACGTGCAGTACACCTTGGTACACAGAGTCATCATGCCCCCATGTAGGCAATCAGGGTCAAGTGCCTTGCCCAAGGACACAATGCGGGAACACAAATCAGTTGCAGAAATGGTCACCCATCCAACTACTAACCGCGCTCGACGTTGCTTAATTTTGCTGATCTGACGAAAACCATATTGCTTCTGGTGCTTTGATAATTTTTTTTGTCTTGGAGCTCACATCACGACTGAGTTGGCCCAAGTTCAGAAAGTCTCTCACTGATGGAATGAAGATGGCCTCTTTATGCAAAAATTCTACAAGCAGGAAAAATTGTAACTTTTTAATTACTCAAAATAATGAAAGTGTCAATGACACTGTAGCTTAACTTGTCTGTGTGTTGTGTTTGATGAAAAGGATAATGTTCAATGTTTATGAAAGGATTATGAAATAAGACAAGAATTGTGATAACTGGGAATATGTTAATTTCTGTTTCCTGTAAACTATGTTGTTAATAAAAATAATATGAGGTGTACAGTGCACTAAAGAGCTGAGGTGTGGGTTAATATGAACTCACAGTTAATGTATGTGGCCCTCACAGTTAACGTATATCAACGAAAGTTACCAAGTTACAGTGAAATTATTCCAAAACGAGTCATCCTATCAAGTTACATTGAAATCCTTTCATAAATATGGCCTGTAGACTGTGCTAAAGGTTTTTGGGCTTCAGGCCTGTGTAGCCATGAAGGTAGACCAATTGCAACTAAAAGGGGACGTCCTCATCTCAACATTATACTGAGTCATTCTACTTAGTTACAATGATATCCCTTCACAAATACAACCTGTAGTTTGTACTAAAGTTTTTTGGGTTTTGGGCTTGGGAAGCCATCATGGTTGAATGATCGTTACCAAAAGGGGGTGTTGTCATCTGGACATAATCTGGAGTGATCCTACGAAGTTACAATGAAATCCCTTCATATATATGACCTGTAGACTATGCTCAAGGCTTTCAGGCCCCAAAAGAAGATGTCATCATCTAGGCATTATATGGAGTCAACCTAACAAGATACAATGAAATCCTTCCATAAATTTGACCAAAAGACTATGCTAAAGGTTTTGGGGTTTTGGGCTTGGACAGCCATCAAGGCTGAATGATCATGACCAAAAGGGGACTTTCTCATCTAGACATTATTTGGGGTCATCCTACCAAGTTACAAAGAAATCCCTTCATAAATATGACCTGTAGACCGTGCTAAAGCTTTTTGGGCTTCGTGCTCGGGCAGTCATCATGGTTGAATGATCGCAACCAAAAGGGGACATTCTCATCTGGGCATCATCTGGAGTGATCCTACAAAGTTACAATGAAATCCCTTCATAAATATGACATGTAGACCGTGCTAAAGGTTTTTGGGCTCCGGGCTCCGGGCCCCTGTAGCCATCACAGTTGCCCAATTGCGTCCAAAAGTGGACGTTCTCATCTAGACATTATATGAAGTCAACCTAATAAGTTACAATGAAATTCTTTCATAAATACGACTTACAGATTATGCTAAAGGTTTTTGGGCTCGGGCAGCCATCAAGGCTGAATGATCGCTACCAAAAGGGGACGTTCTCATCTAGACATTATTTGGAGTCATCCTACCAGGCTACAATGAAATCCCTTCATAATTGTAAATATGACCTGTAGACTGTGCTCAAGGTTTTTGGGATTCGGGCACCCTGTAGCCGTCACAGTTGACAAATCACAAACCAAAGGGAATGTCATCATCTAGGCATTATATGGAGTCAACCTAACAAGTTACAATGAAATCCTTCCATAAATACGACATATAGACTATGCTAAAAGTATTGGGGCTCGTGCAGCCATCAAGGCTGAATGATCGCCATCAAAAGGGGATGTTCTCATCTAGACATTATTTGGAGTCATCCTACCAAGGTACAATAAAATCCCTTCAGAAATATGACCTGTAGACTGTGCTAAAGGTTTTCGGGCTTCGGGCTTCTGGCCCCTGTAGCCATCACAGTTGCCCAATCACATCCAAAAGGGGATGTTCTCATCTAAACATTATATGAAGTCAACCTACCAGGTTACAATGAAATCCCTTCATAAATATGACCTGTAGACTGAGCTCAAGGTTTTCGGGCTTCGGGCACCTGTAGCCGTCACAGTTGACTAATCATGACCAAAAGGGGATGTCATCATCTAGGCATCATATCGAGTCAACCTAACAAGTTACAATGAAATCTTTCCATAAATACAACCTATAGACTGTGCTAAAGCTTTTTGGGCTCGGGCAGCCATCAAGGCTGAATGGTCACGATCAAAAGCAGACGTTCTCATCTAGACATTATTTTGGAGTCATCCTACCAAGTTACAATGAAATCCCTTCATAAATATGAGCTGTAGACTGTGCTAAAGGTTTCGGCCTTTTGGCCCCTGTAGCCGTCACAGTTGCCCAATCACGTCCAAAAGGGGACGTTCTCATCTAGACATTATATGAAGTCAACCTACCAAGTTACAATGAAATCCCTCCATAAATATGACCTGTAGACTGTACTAAAGGTTTTCAGGCTCGGGCAGTCATCACGGTTGACAGATCGTGACCAAATGGGGAAGTTCTCATCTAGACACCATACAGAGTCATCCTACCAAGTTACAATGAAATCCCTCCATATTAAATATGACCTGCAGACTGTGCTAAAAGTTTGGGGGTTTCGGGCTTGTGAGGCCATCATGGTTGGCAGATCATAACCAAAAGGGGACATTCTCATCTAGGCATTATACAGAGGCATACTACCAAGTTACCATGAAATCCCTTCATAAATACGACTTGTAGACTGTGCTAATAGTTTTCGGGTTTTGGGCTCGGGCAGCCATACATGTTGACCGGTCACGACCAAAAGGGGACGTTCTCATCTACACATGACCCCAAACCTGCATGATGAAATTTTGTGATGATCAGACAAGAAAAAATTTGCAGACACAGGGTCTAAAAAATTTTCCACCTGCCGGGACCCACCACCCCAAACCTGTCAACTTTTACCACCCCTTCCAAGGGACCCACCCCCCCCCCCCCCCCCATATTTCATTCCAGAGCTCAAAACACTGCTGAAACCTGGCCAATTATCAATGGTCTGTTTTCTATGCTGTTGTGATGAAACTCATAAGGACGCATGTTCCCTCCATGCTATATAAACTGTTTGAGATATACGATTGCTTCCTTTTTTGTTGATTTTGAAGAGATTCAGTTTATCTTTCCATGTTTTATTTTATATTCAAGGTTTTATTTTATCACAACATTTTCAATTTACAAATATCTTAATTTTTTCATAGAGTTAACTTCTTAACCAAGTCATGGTTGAAAATGTTTTTGTTGATTTTAGTTAAGTTTACACTTTATATAAACTAATCAAAATGAATATGATAGTTTTTTGCTTTTTACATGTGGGGAGATGAGCTGTGGGATTAGGCAAACTCAAATGAGTTGGTTCTAAAGACTATATAGCAAAGACATATTTTGTTAAAGTATATTAATAGCTGAATTCAGTAGGGTAATTCTACATGAGTCAGTTTGATTGAATAGAAAAAAATGTGTTCATAACAAAACTCAATAGCAGATTATTCAAATTTGATCAGTGTGTGTTGTTTCTAATGTCCACTTCAGTTGTCGAATTTGCGAATCTTCACCGAGAATATTCTGACTCTTCTGCGCTTGTCTATACCCCACATTCTCTTCCCAAAGCATGTTTAAAATACTCTATTCACCACCCTGAATCATCTTAAAGGTATAACAATATCATTCTTTGAATAAATTCAAGTGCAGAAAAAAATTTGCAATTTGGGTCATTTCCACATTTTTTCCGGGCCAATGGACACACCCACCCCTACCCTGGGTCGGGTATTTTTTGGCAACCCCCCCCCCCCCCCTTACCAGGATAAAACCAACTTTTTCAGGTACCTATTAGGATTTGATTCGCCAGTATCGGTGACGTTATTGACAATTTTCACCAATTACAGTTAAAACTAGAAGTCCTGTCATGAAATGCGCACAAATAGCACGTTGATTTGCGCGTTAATCTACGCGTTATGACCATAGTAAGGCTATCAAATTATGTACATATCGCCTGTGCACAAGCAATGTTTCAGCCAATGGACCTCCGGGTAACCCGGAGGTCCATTGGCCAAAACATTGCCTGTGTTTGCTATGAGTAACCAGGAGAACCTGAGGGGCTTTGGATGCAATTTAATATGGCAATTGCGTGCAATTCCTACGCACAATTAAGCCTAGATAAGCGTGCATTTAGTGACAAGACTTCTAGTTTTAACGGTATAGTAGAACCACACAGCACTGCACAGAGTGCTGTTTTATGTTGAAAAAGTTATAAACTGATTTGAGGTGCTTTATAAGTAACGGAATTTTTTTTATTTTGAAAATTCTCACCTCTGATATTCCTGAAATTTAAATTAAATATACACAAACTGTACATCAAAATGAAGGTTGAGATGTATAGAACACGAAACACATGTGTAATCACCTCATAGAGTCGACCGTAGGCACCACTGGTTCCTGGAGGTCTGCTACCGTATTCGTACCAGAACTGATAATTTAATAATATTTCATGAGAACAACTTGTGGCCAAATGTGCTTTACATTAGAACTGTAGGTTAACCAAAACCAAACCGAGGTTTTTTGGGTTTTTTTTTAAACCGAAACCGTTGACATTCCGTAGATTTTTTTTCGTTTTTTATTAAAATACTCTCTTGCTGCAGAAATTCACAGAATGTTGTAGCCATCCCAGAGTAGTGAGAGTACCCAGACACTGCCAATGGCAGTGTCTGGGTACTCTCACTACTCTGGGAAGGCTACATTCTGTGGATTTCCGACATTTCAACTTAGTTGTGTTTGCAGCTTTACTCAAGTTGCGTGTAGGTGTCAGACCTCGAAAAATGGCCAAGCACAATAAAAGTTCTGTATATTTAGGTAATTATTATACTGGCCTTCCTGATTCTTCATGTACATGTATTATAGCTTATTTCGGGCATTCATTGAGTTTCATTCAATTTCACTGCCATTCAGTTATGATTCCGGACGTAAGAATGAGTTTTATTGAATTTTATTTGGCCTCATGAACCGAAAACAGAACTGAGGTTTTACTCCACCTGAAAAACCAAAACCGAAACCGAAAAAGAAATTTAAAAACCTACAGCTCTACTTTACATATCCAAAAATAAAGCTGGGGTATCAAAATTCTTCAAAACAGAGCGACAGAGCTGCATGGGGTAAATTCCAAAACCTTCGCTTTTGTTTACAAATGAATTTATTTTCAATTTACAGCTCACATCATTGGATGGAAAAAGCACCGATATACAATGCCATCTAAAATCAAATAATGAGAAAGATCACCTTAATACAGTATATTATTATTATATAGAGACTGCACAGTTTCCATGTCCATTGCAAGGTATCATGATACCTTGCTGAAATTTCTTAGAATTACGATTTTGTTTTTCGATGGAAATTTGTGGTGTCGAGTGATTTGTGCATGTCTGTCTAACATGGAATCCATCATCAATAAAAAATGCAGACAGTGTTGTCCTTTTCCAAAATGCAGTCCCTCCGCTGCACTCGAAAGTGTTTTGAATGCCTAGCATTGTTATTAAATATCTGAAGCACATTTGGCAACAAGTTGTTCTCGCAAAATATTATTTTATTATCAGTTCTGGTACGAATACAATAGCAAACTTCTAGGAACTAGTGGTGCCTGCTGTCAACTCTATGAGTTGATTACATTTGTGTTTCGTATTCTATACATCTCAACCTTCATTTTGATGCATAGTTTGCAGGCTTGGCAATTTCAGGAGAGCGATTTTTTAGCTCTCCTTACTGCCCTCCTGAAAGAATTAAGGAGAGCGAAAAATTGCCCTCCTAAATATTTTGGTCTAGGATGATTGAGATTACATGTATTATGCTCACATTTAATTTTTGTTGTAAAGCAAAAATGTAATTTAACTTCGAAGTCACATAGCATCACGTAATTTCATTTTGAAAGTGGTTTAGTGGTAAAAGGTAATGGCTACAACCATACCCAAACACAGTTGCAATCATTTGAAGCAAAATGGGTCACAGTAATATTTTTTTTTCTGTCAGTTTCAAGTTCAACAACTGACATCACAGTTTGAGGGGTAATTATTCAAGGAATATTGACACTATAATATACTATCATTACTACTATCCTGTCACTTGAAGCACTTGCACCAGGATGTGACTGTAGATTCAAGCAGACCTGTTGTCCAAGAAAGTCATCCGCCTACCACTACCACCTTCAACCCCCCCTTGGGGGGTTGAAGGTGGTAGTGATAGGCATATGGTGGTAGTGGTAGGCAATGAGTTCGTTCAACTGGATACTTAAAATGCTGTGTAAAGCTAATTGCTCTCCTAAGCTGATTGAGGAGAGCGATTTATTGCCCTCCTGCATTTTTCAGAATGCCAGGCCTGAGTTTGTGTATATTTAATTTGAATTTAAGGAATATCAGAGGAGAGAATTTAAAAATAAACAAAACTACATTACTTATATAGCACCTTAAGGAAACTGCATTCTGGGAAAAAAAATAAAAATAAAAGGTTTTTCCAACCTACCAACCCCATTTTTTTTCATTCTGTTAGTGGAAACAAACATATATCTTTTTTAGGCCTTAGCCAACAAATCTGTTGACAAGACATCGATAAAAACGTAGATATTGCTTTTATCATGCAGGTGTTAGTTTATAAAGTAATCAGTTGATAAAATAATCCAACAATGCATACATATGATCACTCAGGGACCGATCAGGACTATTTAAAATACGCTCTAGCCTCGGAGCCTATTTTTTCAATTCATACGCCAGATTTCAATTTACGGAGTCACACTGCTGTTTGTAACACACACTGCAAGTATGAAATAGCTCTCATCATTTTCATTTAACACACTATAGCAAACATTAATCTTCACTGTGGTTTCTGATCAAGTCTTGGCTGCCTATTTAGGCAGCCAAGACTTGATCAGAAACCACAGTGAAGATTAATGCTTAGTAATTAAGACATGAAGTATTAACTTAAGCACTCTACAACAATGATAAATGATAATCATATATATAATACTTGTAAGAGTGTCTCTCTCGATTATCCATCGAAAGAATATCAAAATATGATCTGAGAACTTACGCGCCAACTGAGACGCCTATTTCTGAGATTTAAGAGCCAGGTCCTGATGTTTCAGAACCAAATACGCACTGGCGCATGCCCAGGTCGGTCCCTGATCACTGACCCGCCGCCTTTGTTAGCAGCTAGTTGGTTGCCTGACTGTCAGTGCAGACAGTGGAGCATCGTCAACAAAATGGGAGCCGGTCTTTTCGGCCTCGGGAACATTCGGCCTCTGGAACATTTGGCCCTGGGAACCTTCGGCCTGGGAACATTCAGCATGGGGACATTCAGCCTCCGTTTTAAACTAGGGAGAATAAGAGAGACACGGTTTAAGATGAGTTTAAACACCTTTATTACAACCCAAAACAGTAATAAATCGCATGAAATTGCATGCTGCCTTGGCCTAACCTCTAAGCCGCATTTAATATGATACATTTTTTATGTTGGACAAGCAAGTAAGCGAGCAAGATTGATGTTAGACTCGATGATGATGAATGAAAAGTTTATGTGTGCCGAAAGAGCACAGGGACGGTGTGGGATTTATAACTTTATTTACTTAAGAATCCACGAGAGTCAGATGGGAGATACCAACATCATATTATGTTGGACTCTTTTCATGAGAAACAAGTTATTAACTGAAAATAGAATATGTTTTCATTTTTGGAATTCACTGAAAACAAACCCCATGAGGTTTCTTGGGCTGAGTTTGAATAGTACTGGCTGGTTTTGACCATTACATTGGGTAAAGAGTTGATATAGATGACATTTACACCAAGGCTGTATGTACAGTTCACAGGGTTAGTTATTCAGTTAGAAATTTGATTTTTTTATAACCAGAGAGTGTGACTAACCCTGTGCAGTGCACAGGGTTAGTCACACTCTCTGGTTATAAAAAATTGGTAACTACCATATCACATGCTGCATGAAAGTTAAAACATTTATAGTAATTTATATATTTTTTATACTTACCAATGACCCAGACTTAGCTGGTGCTAACTCTAAAAAATCCAGGGCCAAACACAAATTTTGCCCCCCAATCCCCAAAATTTGCATTCAAAACCAAAAGAAATCATGTCCTACAGGACCTCCATACTTCGCCCTTACTGTGCATGCGCAGTGTCAAGGACGTTCCGAAATTGGCGCCAATTATCATTCTTACTGGCAGTGCCTGGTCAGCGCTATGTACTCAGCGGGGAGGTAAGAGTTCCCAACTCCTGGGAGGGCCATCCCCGTCTGGGTCATTGGTAAGTATAAAAAATATATAAATTACTATAAATTTTTTAACATTTTTATACTGTACCAATGACCCAGACTTAGCTGAATAGTAAAAAGGCTGGAGGGCCTAGGACATAGAGGAAAATCCAATAAGCTCAACTATATAATATAGAGGCAACCCCTCAAGGAGAAAAGGAGTATTAGGCTTTACATGTATCTTTCTTATTTTATGTTAAATTAGAAAGATACAATACCCTTCATAATTGAGCACAATAACATTCATGTTCTCTATTAACATCCAGTATAACCCTTTATACTAATTATTTTTAAAGTAAGCCAATAAATAAAGTTAGTCCAGAGAATTGAGACTCTTTATATTCTTTTAAAAGTGTCCGAGGATTGTATATTAACGCCCGTTTGACACTTGACATATACAAATGCTTCACACCGAGCTACACTTTAAAAATATGACATGAATGAATTTTTAACATTAATATTACACTTTAAAACCATCCCGGAAACGACTCAGAAATACTGACTTCGGAGGAGGCATTCCCTTGCTTTTCACTATAAAGCAGGGAACACCCTCCCCCCCCCCCTTCCCCTTGCCCTGGGTCAAATAGCCCAGAGCGAAGAGGGCAGCCGGACGGAGTCACTGCTGGAACAGAAAGCCTGCATAACTATAGTTGAAACTGTTTAGTGGACGACATTCTGAGCAACAGATAACGGACCTAAACAATGCAGGTCTCCAGAAATGGACTCAATATTTCTGAGATAAAAATTTGTGAATGTGGATGGCTGAGACCAATAAGCAGCCTTCATTAAATCTGTAATAGCAATACTATTAGCGTAAGCCCAAGAAGTAGCAAGAGCTCTTACTTCATGAGCCAAAATCTTAAGCACAGACTGCTGAGAAGAAGATAAACTCTCATAAGCAGTACGGATAGTTAATTGAATCCATCTAGCAATAGAATGGACCGAAATGTCCCTTCTATTAGGCATCAGAGACAGAAAGAAACGTTTTCGTCCCTTTCAGATAAACTGAGATCTCTGTTTATAGATACGTAACGCTCTAACAGGACAGAGTAAAGGCCTACACCCGTCTGAAGACGGAAGAGCCTTAATAACAATAGGTTCCGGATATTTATTAGGAGCCTGATTCTTAGCTAAAAAACCCACATTAGTAGTGAAGGTGATAGTGTTCCCGACACTACGATAGTGAGAATCATCCACCGACAGTGCATGAAGCTCACTGACTCTTCTAGCAGAAGAGAAAGCTAAGAGAAAAGCTGTCTTATAAGATAAGAATTTGAAATCTACTGTCCCAAGAGGTTCAAATGGCTTTTCCTTCAGTTTAAGAAGAACCCAAGCTAAATTCCATTTAGGAATTAACCTACATGTAAGAGTTCTGGGTCTATTTATCGAGAAGTTTCTAACCAACTTAGATAAAGAGACATTAGATCCAATTTGTAAACTATCATGATGTGCATAGGTATCAGATAACATAGACCTATAACCCTTAATAGTAACAGGCTGCAGTTTGATTTCGTCAAACAAGTATACTAGAAAGTTTGCAATGTCTGGTATAGAGGGATCAAAAATATCCACAGAATGATCCCTACACCAACGACAAAAAACCTTCCACTTAGCCGCATAGTTTAGCGAAGAGGAGGTCCTCCTACAGTTAGAAATCGCGTCCACTGCTCGTCCTGTAACGGAAAAACGTGAAGGTTGAGACCTTGCGGGTTGAAATGGAGTTGACGCGATTTCCCCTGCGAAAGAAGATCCTCCCGTGGAGGAAACTTTCGCGGTAGGTCCCACAACAGACACCTGAGTAGATTTATCCACGGTCTCTGTGGAGACAGAGATGCTACCAACAGAATCTTGCATTGAGATTGTTTTATCTTTAGCAATACTTGCTGAATTAATGGCGCTGGAGGATACGCATATCCTATCATTCCGTCCCAAGGGATCGACAGAGCGTCTACTGCAAATGCTCTTGGATCCGGACACGGAGACACATACGTCTGCAACTAATTGTTGAGATGTGTCGCAAATAAGTCTATCATTGGCCGTTCCCATCGGTAGCAAATCTGATTGAATACTTGTTTGTTGAGAGTCCACTCCGACGGCAACAAGCGACCCTTTCGTGAAAGGGAGTCTGCTAGTACATTCAGATGTCCCGGTATGTGACAGACCGAAAGAAGAACCTGATGTTCTAGAGCAAACAGAAGGATTCTTTCCGTTAGATTGAACAACGGAACTGAATGAGTGCCTCTCTGATTCCGTATATACGCCACTACTGTCGTATTGTCGGATAGGATTTGGACATGAGCATTGTGAATAATGTCCATCCAATGACGTAACGCAAGCCAAATTGACATCATTTCCTTGATGTTTATGTGCTTGCACAGGAATTGCGGATCCCAAAGACCCTGGCACCTCGAATCCGTTGGGATCAATGATGCACCCCAACCTGTTTGACTGGCATCCGTCATAATGGTAAAACTCGGATCCGGCAACTGCAGCGGAACTCCCTGAGTTAACCACTGAATGTTTGCCCAAGTCTGAATCTCTTGTTTCACTTGATCTGACAAGAGAACGTCTATGTCGAGCGAATGAATTTTCACACTCCAATTCTGAGTCAAGAAAATTTGGAGAGGACGCGTGCGTAACCGCCCCATCGGAATGAGATCCGCAGTGGCTCCACACAGACCTATCCAGGGTATTTTTTGTTTTTAAAAATTCGATTAGCAGTTTCCATCTTGGTTTCAAAAAGTGATGATAAATAGTGAATATAAGGCCAATATGAAAGAAAAATGGTTAGCATTTGGCCATTTTTGACTAGCATTTTGCGATGCGAATCCAGTCATCAAATACCCTGCTATCAGTCTCATAAATTCTCTCGCTGTGACTTTGTCTGCGTGCAGACAATAGCGAGCGTAACAACTGACTAATTTCGCTCTGGTTAACGGCTGACGAACGAGATTGTTGTGCATCTCGAAGCTCATTCCCAGATGTGTGAATGACTTGGACGGCACCAGATCCGACTTCTCGTTTACTATAAAACCGAGACGTCGGAGCAATAGAAGTAGATTCTGAACATCGTTCTGAAGCGTTAACTCGTTGCCGTACCTCTGAAGAATGTCGTCCAGGTAGGCCGACGTTACCGCAGACGAATGAGTTCGGAAATACATCATTACCGAGTTCATTACCCGAGTGAAAGCCCAGGGTGCTAGATTCAATCTGAAGCACATCGCCCGTAATTGATACATCACTCCTAGGACTGCGAAGCGTAGATACTTTCTGAATGTCGGATGTACCATGACGTGAAAGTACGCATCTTTGAGATCTATGCTCGTTGCATAATCGTTCACCCGAATACTCGCTCTGACCGACCGAATCGTCTCCATATAAAACTTCGGAGCGACGATCAGCTTGTTTATCCAGCTCAAATCTATGACTGGACGGAACGAGCCGTCTGGTTTCGGAACCAGAAACAGATGGCTGTAGAATCCCGGAGTCTCCTGGTTTACTACGACCTCTACCGCATTCTTCATTAAAAGAGACTGCACCTCTGATAATAGAGCGTCTCTTTTCTGCGGATTTGACGGAAGTTGAGTCCATTTTGGACTTCGAGTTAATGGAGGCTTTCGTTTGAAGGATATCTTTAGACCTTCCGAAGTCACCCCTCTCACCCAAGGGTCGTCCGTAACCGACGCCCATTCTTGTGAAAAACTCGACAACCTTCCGCCAACCCATACGCGATAGAGGTTGAAGCCATCACCTCCTGGACCTGCGACGCCTGCGGTAGGAGAAACCACGTCCTCCACGACCCGCACCTCGTCCCGTCGACCTTGGGGCGTCCGACCGGTTGTCCTGGCCCGAAGGACGTCCCGAACGTGAGTCGCTACCTTGACGGTCTCTTGAATAAGACCAAGAGGACGCACCGGAACCTCTATAGGAACCTCTCTTGGGCGCATTAGACCCAGAAGTGCCTGTCTTACTCTTATCTGCCGTGTCCGACTTCTTAGAAGCAGATTTGAACAGCAGAGAATCCGAAGCTTTCTTTGTAATTTTATCGTAAATTGCAGAAAGCTTGCCGTCAAAGAGAAGTTCTCCGGAGACCAAAGCGACTCTGAGAGAGTTCTTCACCTTAGTATCCACGAGTGTGGATGTAGCTAGGGCTGCATCACGTCTAACCAACTCCAGGTTTGCCACTGAAAGGGCGGAGTTACACGTGGAATAAGCTACTGCCCTTGAAAGAAGTCTTAAAGAGGATTGTATATCCTGAAATTCTTTCCCTTGAAGGCGCAGTGATAACGCCTTAGTAAGTGGATCTGCGTAAGATAAGGCATCTAAACTGGCTCTGTTAGACGAAATAGTTGTTTCCAACACCGCGGTTGGAATAGACGCCGATGACGGTAATGATAACTCTAAGTCTTCCGCCTCGTCGTTCATACGCAGAGGAACTCTCGGGATACCCTGTCCTGCCGTGTCAAATTTATTCCTTGCATTAATGAAAGACAGGTTGAGAGTATTGGCGGACAAGAAACCTGCTTTTCCCGTTTTGGAAGCAAGTTTGAATATAGCGTCGTTCAATAATTCAAATGTTCTTGCAACATTATTGGACTGAGACGGAAACTCGGGAGCGATGTCCCTGAACCGCTCAAAAAATTCAGAGTCCAATGACGCTATAATCCTCTTGTCCGGAACCGCAGCAGTCTGGCCCGACGGAACAACTTGAGGGAGAAAGTGCCGGATGAAGTCCACGGCAGCTTTATGTTGTTCCGAAAGGGATAGCTCCAAGTCATCCGTATCCCTTTCACCATCCGGTCGGACCTCATGATGCTCCCGGTCGTCCGCCCCCGATGCTTCGGCGGAGCGTACCGACCCAGCGCCGTCGGATAATTCTCGATCCGACACCGTTTCTGTCGGTTGCTGGGATGCTGCGATAAGTTGTGCTATCTGCACAAGTACGTCCGACATCGAGGCCTGCGGAGGCGCAGTCTTTCGCTGCTTTGCCGAGGGCAGCTCCGCATCTGATGACTCCCGCATACTCTTCCTATGAGAACGTCCGGAGTCCATCGGCCTCGTGTCCCTGGCTACCGGATGTTGTGACCTGGTCGCCGAAGAATCCCTGATCGGCGAAGCTGGTAAAATATCGGCGGTCACGTAGCCAAGGTGCGGTCGTGTGCACTGACGAGAGGAAGAAGCCTGAGCAGTCTCCGCGGACTGCCTATACAACGGAACGTCCCGAGCGACGGACGTATGCTCCGCTTGCGACACATTTTGTACCACAACATCTGGTCCCAGATGTTGTTGTACGAGAGAGGGGCCTCTCTCGCTCGCGGCCCGGCTGGACCTGGACGAGCTAGGAACCGGACTCAAAGGCTTCCTCCGATCTCGCCTACTATCCGCAGTCACTGGGTGTGCACGTTGAATGTTTATAGTGCTCGCATCACCCAACATTTCCTCCTGGACCGCATCGGACAAACCCGGCTGCCGAACCATTCGGTGAATGGACGCTACACCGGGCAAGCTAGCGGACAACATTTGTTTAATCTCCATGAGCACTTTTGCCGCTAGCTCTGTATTCATTTGTGACGACGGAAGCGCACTTGCGGAAGATAACATGGAAACATCACCCTGTTCTTGTTCCTCTGAAATAGAAACTGAGAGAGTAGAGTGACCTTGCGGAGAAAGAGCCGGCATAGCCCTTTCTCCACTAACAACATATCGTGACACATGTTTCCAATGTTTGTCATCCCAATATTGACATATAGAACAGGGATTAGTGCGAGAACACTGACTACAATTAATGCAATGATCATGAAAGTCAGAGGAAGATTTCTTCCTATTACAATTTGAACAATATCCTTTCATTGTGAAAAGTCAACAACAAGTCCTAGTTACTCGCACAAACCCCTGACACAAAGATACATAATAACATGATCCATTAATAATGAAAAAACAATTGAAAATCAAAATAATTTTTGAAAAATATTTTTTCAGCGAAGCCCAAGTTTCTGAAAAGTAACGTTGAGCCCTGATGGATCCGATGGCTAAGTGTGGTCAAAAATTTTAAATTTATATTAAATAATTAATGCAACACTTACGGATAATAAAAATGTATCTTATAGTGAGATAAACTACACCAAAGGCAAACAGCCCCCCTCAAAAGAGACTGTTGCCAATGTAAACAAACAGTGTAAAACACCAGAAAACATGACTCCAGGCACTGACAAAACTGGCCCGAAATCAGTCATCACAATTACACTCTATCTGATGCAAGACAGAGACTCCCAGGAGAGAATCTGCAGAACATCAGATGGAAGATGCAGAAGACAACGTTTATACACCCATGGGTGAAAACGTAACTATGGGGAAAATAACAGAAAACATTCTGTAACCAAGCAACTCTCCCAAGAGTATTTAGAAATGATCTTTCTCAAAAATATGCCAAAAGCATGGGAGAATTGCAAGGGGGGACTTAGAAGACCAGGGGAGAGGAAACACTGAATAAGCAGTGCAACTTTTTAGCAAGAATGACAACAAGAGGCCCATGCCTCGAAAATAGGCAACTTAACATAATTTCATAAAAAATTTTAAGTACAGCCCTGATTATTTTTTGTCACTCCTTTTTCCTCTCCTCCTTCTATATCCTCCTTAGAATCACCATTTCTCCAAAAATTACGTGTCTGGCATCCTTTAAACTGAGATTTACAAGCACAAAGATCAGTGAGATGTTGACTGATGAAGGGCCAAACAGAGAATGATAATTGGCGCCAATTTCGGAACGTCCTTGACACTGCGCATGCGCAGTAGAGGTGAAGTGTGGAGGTCCTATAGGACATGATTTCTTTTGGTTTTGGATGCAAATTTTGGGGATTGGGGGGCAAAATTTGTGTTTGGCCCTGGTTTTGTTAGAGTTAGCACCAGCTAAGTCTGGGTCATTGGTACAGTATAAAAATATATATAATGACTTAAAGGCTGTAAAAATGCTTTGGATAAGTTAGTTACATGTCATTACAGAGGGTGCTGGATTCAAGGAACTATTGGAAATACTTATAAAGGATTGAGGAAATTTTTTAAAGTGAATTCCAAAAATGAAAACAAATTCTATTTTCAATTAATTGTGTGTGTTGTCAGACCCTTATATATGTGGGGAGTTGTTTTATGCAAGAAGTGTTCAAATAAATGTTCAAAGAAACCGTGCAAAACAGTATAAGATTATGTTGTCAAGGACAATGACAGTCCAAACAAAAGGTTTACGGGTTCAAAGAAACTGTAAAAACAGTATATGATATCTAAATCAAGTGCGATTAAATCAATCAAGCTTCAGTCGAATTGTAAAAATGCTGTATGAGTATCCCATCAAAGGCCAGAACTTTGATCACTACTTTAGAAGAACATTTAAAAACAGAATTTTTAAGATGAGGTGTGCCAAACATCCAAGAAGAAGTATATCATTTCGGGTTTGCATGTATGGAGCACACACATTGTCATTCTGGTATTCAATAAAGTGGATTTTATATTTCAATTTATTACACCCCTAATGTCTAATTATAATAGGAATCGGTAAAAAATAAATGCATTATCCCCTCACTAGTGAGATCAAACACCCCAGTGATTAACATTTCGTGTGAACTTGAAATTTACAAATGAATTTTCACAAGCGCAAAACAAAAGTTGTTCTCACTCCACTAGTGAGTATAACATAATAATTACGTCATTTCATCAACAATCCCGGAAGCTATTTTGTGTGGATGTACACAACATCCAATGTGATCTGTGTCAACGGAAACACCGAAAACAGATTTCTTGCGTGGTATGGGCGGCGGTTTGAATCATTTCAGTTGAAGCTTAAAATGAACGGGGTATAATAAAAAGAAAATCTAATGTTTTCTTGTGAATACCAGGATTAATCTCTTTCGTGAGGGCTACCAGTCATATTGGGCACCAGCCGCTGCAATTTCGGAAGAATCGGCCGCAACAATTTGGGTCAAATCGGCCGCTGGAAAAAAACAAGCCAAGACCAATACCGGGTCTGGACCTGCATCGCTGCATGCAATTGAATCGGCAAACAGGAAGTGGCTGCACGGCAGATCTGAAAATTACTTACACGATACAATTTATCATTATGAAGCAGCAGACCAAATATAAAATCAATCCCTTGCATAGAAGCCGAGAAAACCTTGACAGAAAATTTCAATGTTCAGTGGGTACAGTAAAATTTCAAAGTATCGGCAAACAGGAAGTGGCTGCACGGCAAATCTGAAAATTGCTTACACGATACAACTCATCATTATGAAGCAGCAGACCAAATATACAATCATTCCCTTTCATAGAAGCCAAGAAAACTTTGACAGAAAAAGTGTTTCAGACGGACGGACGGACGGACGGGTGGACGGACGGATAGACTGACGGATGGAGTCGAGTGGTTACTAGACCTGCTCTGCCGCTGGCGACGCAGGTAAAAAATTTAAAAAAAGAAAAGTTAAAAAATTTATAGTAATTTATATATTTTTTATACTTACCAATGACCCAGACATAGCTGGTGCTAACTCTTAAAATATAGGGCCAAACACAAATTTTGCCCCCCAATCCCCAAAATTTGCATCTAAAACTAAAGAAAACATGTCCAGAAAGGCCCTCCACACCTCGCCCCCACTGCGCATGCGCAGTGTCAAGGACGTTCCGAAATTGGCGCCATTTATCATTCTAATAACCAGTGCCTGGTAAGCGCTATGTACTCAGCGGGGAGGCAAGAGTTCCCAACTCCTGGGAGGGCCATCCCCGTCTGGGTCATTGGTAAGTATAAAAAATATATAAATTACTATAAATTTTTTAACATTTTTATACTGTACCAATGACCCAGACATAGCTGAATAGTAAAAAGGCTGGAGGGCCAAGGACATAGAGCAAAATGAAATACGCTCAATAAAATAAAATAGAGTCATCCCCTGTAGGGAAAAGAAGTAATAGGCCTTACATGTATCTTTCTTATTTATGATAAATTAGAAAGATACAACACCTTCCAAAAATTGAGCTTCATACATCCATGTACTCTATTAATATCCAATAATCCTTATACTAATAATTTTTAAAGTAAGCCAATAATAAAGTAAGTCTAGAGAATAGAGACTCTTATACTCTTAAAAGTGTGTGAGAATTGCATAATCATGTCCGTTGACAAATGCAATATTCAAAAGCTATACTTTAAAAACTAAGACTTGAATGAATTTTATAAACTTAAACTTCTCACTAAACAACCATCCCAATAACAGCTCAGAATTACTAACTCCGGAGGAGGTATCCCCTTGTTTTCATAGTAAAAACAGGTGACCCAAGGGAACACCCTCCCCCCCCCCTTTTTCTTGCCCTGGGTCAAATAGCCCAGAGCGAAGAGGGCAGCCGAACGGAGACACTGCCGAAACAGACAGCCTACCTAGCTATAGTAGCAACTGTTAAGTGAATGACATTCTGAGCAGTAGATAAAAGACCTAACAATAGAGGCCTCCAGAAATGGACTCGATATTTCTGAGATAAAATTCATGAATGGATGGCTGAGCGCAATGAGCAGCCTTCAAAAATCTATAATAGCAACACTATTAATGTAAGCCCAAGAAGTAGAAGAACTCTTACTTCAAGAGCCGAAATCTTAAGCACAACTGCTAAGCCAATGATATACCATAAGCAGTACGCTAGTTAATAGAATCGATTAACAATAAAATGGAGCGTAACGTCCTTCTACTAGACATCAAAGACAGAAGAAGCTTACGCCCTTGTAATAAACAGATATCTGTTTATAAATACATAAACTGTATCCGGAAAGAGTAAAGGCCTATGCCCATACGAAGACGGAAGGACCTTAAAATAATAGGTTCCGGATAAAAGGAGCCTAACTCTTATGCAACAATCCAACCTAAATAGTAACGGAAGTATTGATTCCGAAACTATGAAAGTGAAAATCATCCATCGATAGTGCATGAAACTCACTGACTCTACAGTAAAAGAGAAACCAACAGAATTACTGTCTAAAAGGTCAGAATTTGAAAACTACTGTTTCCAGAGGCTCAAATGATTACTTAGCTAAATAAGAACCGAAGTTAAAATCCGTATAGGAATTTAATCTAAAGATTCTAAGTCTATTTATCAAAAAGTTACTAACTGACTTAGATAAAGAGACAAAAGACTCAATTGTAAACTATCGTAGAGTGCATAGGTATGAGGTAACATAAACCTATAACCTAAATAACAACAGGCTGCAGTAGATCTTGTGAAACAAGTATACTAAAAACTAGCAATGCGAAGTATGGAGGGATCAACCATATGAACATAATGATCCCTACACCACGACGGAAGAGCCTCCACTTTAGTCGCATAGAATAGCGAAGAAGAGGATCTCCTATAGTAAGAAATCGCGTCCAAAGCTCGTCCAGTACAGTGCTAACAATGCAATACGGACCACACAACGGAATACATGAAGGTTGCGACCTTGCTGGTTGTGATAAAGATGACACGATTTACCCAGTGAAAAAAGATCCTCACATAGAGGAAGATTTCACGTTAAGATCCACAGTAGACAAGAGAGTAAATTACTCATGATCTCTGTGAAGATAGAGATGCTATCAACAGAAATGTATTGTGGTTGTTTATCCTAGCAATACCTGCTAAAACAACAGCGCCGGAGGATACGCGTATCCTATCATTGCGTCCTATAGATCAATAGAGCGTTAACAGTATTAGCTCAGAGATCTGGACAAGCCAACACATACGTCTGCAATTGATTAGCAAGCTGTGTCATAATAAAACATCATTGGGCGCTCCCTTAGATAGCAAATCTGATTAAATACTTGTTTGTTGAGAGTCCATTCTGACAGCAACAAGCGACCCGTAAGAGAACGGGAGTGCGATAAAACAATCAGACGACCCCGAATATGACGGACCAAAACTGAACTTGGTGTACAATAACCAACAGACGGATTCTTTCCATTAAATTGAATAACGGAAACGAAAGAGTGCCTCCCTGGTTCCGGAGATACGCCACTACTGTCGAATTAAAGGACAGGAATTTGGGCATGCATTTCTGAATAATGTTCATGCAATGACATAAAGCAAGCCTAAAAAACATTATTCCGCGGAAGTTAAACTGATAGCTAAAAGACTGCGGAACCCAAAGACCCTGGCACTTCGAATCCGTAGGGATCAGTATATATCCCAATCTGTTTGACTGGCAACCGTCATAACAGCCACACTAGGGTCCGGCAACTGCGGCGGCACTCTCTGAGTCAACCACCGAATGTTTGCCCCAGTCTGAATCTCTTGTAACACTAGATAGACAAGAGAATGAATAAACCAAGCAATTCATGGATTGCCGGAAAGTTGCCGTCGAAGAGAAGCTCCTCCGAGAACGAAGCGACTCTGAGAGAGTTCTTAACCTACTATCCACGCGTGGATGTAGCTAGGGCTGCATCACGTCTAACCAACTCCAATCAGCCACTGAAGGGCGGAGTTATACGTGAACAAAATACTGCCCTCAAAAGAAATTACATTGAGAATAATATCCCGTAAATCTTTTCTTGAAGACGTAATGATAACGCCTCAGTAAGGCGGATTACGTATAATAAAGCGTCTAAGTTAAGTCTACTATACATAATGTCGTTCCCAATATTGAAATTGGAAAAGACATAAACGGCGAAAAAGAATATATGCAGTCTTTAATCACACCGTCTAGACGCATATGAACTCTCGGTATGCCCTGCTCTGCCAAAATAAACTATATGTAAAAAAGATAAAATGGCAGAAATGAGCCACGCGGACAAGAAACTAAACTATCATGCTTAGTAGCAGGCTTGTATATATATATATATATATATAGCGTCGAAAAATAAAACACATGTTGTAATGACAATATTGGACTGCGTCGGTAAGTCAGGGACAAAGTCCCTGTACCGATCGAAAAATCCGAGTCCAATGACGCTATAAGTCTCTTATCCAAGATCGCAGCAATGAAGTCCGAAAAATAATCACTGGAAGAAATGCCAGAAGATATGAAAGGCATCTTCCGATACTACTAAAGGGAAAACTCGAAATCTATCGAATCCCTTTCGCCATCCTGTCGGACCCTATAAAGCGTTCGGTCGTCCGTAGCTTGATGCAACCGCGGACCGCACCGACCCAGCGCCGTCGGATAATTCCTGATTCGACCGAGAAACCGTCAATTGCTGGGATGCTGCGAAACAACTGTGCTAACTCGGATAGCACGTCCGTCACCGAGGCCTGAGGAGCAGCGGTCTTACGATGCATTGCCGCAGGAAGCTCCGAGATCGTTACCCCGTGCATACTTCCAATATGCGAGCGAACGGAGTGTATAGGCCTCGTGTCCCTTGGCTACCGGATGGCGCGACCTATTCGCTGTGGAATCACTGAATGTCGAAACTGATCGGATACTCGAGGTCACGTAGCCAATGTGCGGTCGTGTGCCCTGCTGTGAGGATGAGGAAGCATTAAAGACAGTCTCTCGGACTGTCAATATAACGGAGCGTCCCGAGCAACGGACATATGCTCCGAATGTAAAATATCTGAACCACAACATGCGGTCCCCTATGTTGTTGGCTTCCTCCGATCTGTCCTCAATCTGCCGTCACTGGGTGAGTACTAAAGTAATTAAAGTGCTCGCATCACCCAAATCTCCTTCCTAGACCGCAACGGACGAACCCGGCAGCCGAACCATTCGATGAATGTATGCTACACCGGGTGAGCTAGCGAACGTCATTCCGTAAGCGATAGACATATTCCATGAGCACTTATTGCCGCTAACTCTTCATTAACTATGACGACAGAGGCACACTTTAGAAAGACATCTCCATAACTCTTCGAACAAGAAACCAGAAATGCTTGGATAGCAAGCATAAAATAATAATATATATAGCGTCGTTCAATAATTCGAAAGTTTGTGTGACATTATTGGACTATGTCGGAACTGAGGGACGATGTCCCTGAACCGAACCAAAAATTTCTAAGTCCACCGACGCTATCAGTTTCTTATCCGGCATCGCAGCATATGTTGTTCCGAAAGGGAAAGCTTGAAATCCACCGAATCCCTTTCAGTATCCCGTCGGACCGGATGAAATTTTTCGGACGTCCGTACCCGCTTCCGCGGAGCGTCCCGACCCAGCATCGTCGGATAAAATATATGCGACAGATTCAGTTGATGCTGGGATGCTGCGATAAACTGTGCTATTAAGGAAAGCACGTCCGTTCCCGAGGCCTGTGCAGTAGCGGACTTACGATGCATTGCCGCTGGAAGCTCCGTGTACGTTGACTCCCGCACACTTCCTATGCGAACGTCCGGAGTCTGCAGGCCTCGAGTCCCCGGCTACCGACCCAGCGCTGTCGGATAATTCTCGATCCGACACCGTTTCTGTCGGCTGCTGGGATGCTGCGATAAGCTGTGCTATGTGCACAAGAACGTCCGGCGTCGAGACCTGCGGAGGCGCAGTCTATCGGTGCTTCGCCGAGGGCAGCTCCGCATCAGATGGCTCCCGCATACTTCCTATGCGAACGTCCGGAGTCCATCGGTCTCGAATCCCTGGCTGCCGGATGGTGTGACCTGGTCGCCGAATAATCCTTGATCGGCGAAGCTGGTAATATATCGGCGGTCACGCAGCCAAGGTGCGGTCGTGTGCGCTGATGAGAAGAGGAAGCCTTAGCAGTCTCAGCGGACTGCCTATACAACGGAGCGTCCCGAGCGACGGACGTATGCTCCGCTAACGACACATTTGTACCACAACATCTGGGGCCAGATGTTGTTGAACGAGAGAGGGGCCTCTCTCGCTTGCCGTCCGGATGGACCGGAACGAGCTATGAACCGGACTAAAAGGCTTCCTCCGTTCTCCCTCCGATCCGCCGTCACTGGGTGTGCATTAAGTTAATTTTATAGTGCTCGCATCACCCCAAAATTCCTTCTAGACCGCAACGGACGAACCCGGCTGCCGAACCATTCGGTGAATGGACGCTACACCGGGCGAGCTAGCGGACGTCAAAGGCCGTCGAACCTACTAGGGTCCTCTTAGGCAATTGGCGTATTACATGAGCACTTTTCCGCTAGCCCTTCATTAATTGTGACGACGGAGGCACACTGTTGGAAGACATCACAGATACATCACCCTAATCTTGATCGTCTGAAATAGAAATTGATAAAGTAGAGTGACCCTGCGGGGAAAGGACCGGAGTGTCCAAATCCCCAACAACATACCGTGACATACGCTTCCCATATTGTCATCGAAATCATACGATACAGAACAGGAGTTAATGCGAGTACACTGACCACATATAGAATGATAATAAGGTCAGAGGAAGACTTCCTCCTAAAACAATTGATCAATATCCTTTCAATGAGAAAAGAAAACAAGTCCTGGTACTCGCACTAACCCCTGGCAATCAAATACATAATAATATGATCCATTAATATAGAAAAAATAATTGAAATCAAAATATTTTGAAAAAATATTTTTTCAGAACAGCCCAAGTTTCTGAAAAGTAACGTTGAGCCCCAATGGATCCCAAGCCTAAGTGTGGACAAAAATTTTAAAAATATTTTAAACAATTTAATCAACACTTACGAACAATAATAATGTATCTAGTTATGATTAAAATAACATAAAGATATTATTATTTAGAAATCCCCCCCCTCACACAGAGGGCTGTTGTAAATGTAAACAATGAGTGTAAAAACACTAAAATAAGACTCCAGGCACCCAGGCCCGAAATCAGTTACCAAAAATACACCATCTGATGCAAAACAGAGACTTCCAGGGAAGAAACTGCAGAACATCAGATGGTAGATGCAGAACACAACGCCTAACCACCCGTAGGTGAAGACGTAAACATGGGGAAAGAACAGAATTCATTCTGTTATTAAGCTAAAACTCCCAAGAAATTTTAGTAATAATAATTACAGAAACTATGCCAAAAGCATGGGAGAATAGCAAGGGGGAACTTAAAGGACAGGGAGAGAGGAAAAACACTTGAAAAAACAGTGTAACTAAATAATCAGAATGACAACAAAATGGCTGCTGCCTTGAAAATAGGTAACTTAACATAATTTCATTAAAAAATTTTAAGTTACAGCCCTGATAATATTCTGTCACACATTCTTTTCCTCTCCTCCTTTTCTATCCTCCTTAGAATCACCATTTCACTAATATTTATGTGTCTGGCATCATTTAAACTGAGATTTAAAAGCACAAAGATCAGTCAGATGTTAACTGATGAAGGGCCAAACTTAGAATGATAAATGGCGCCAATTTCGGAACGTCCTTGACACTGCGCATGCGCAGTGGGGGCGAGGTGTGGAGGGCCTTTCTGGACATGTTTTCTTTAGTTTTAGATGCAAATTTTGGGGATTGGGGGGCAAAATTTGTGTTTGGCCCTATATTTTAAGAGTTAGCACCAGCTATGTCTGGGTCATTGGTACAGTATAAAAATATAAACAAAAATTAAGTAATTTTTTACAGACTCACCCAAAAAGTAAGAATATTATACACAAGCCAGAAAATAAGCAGGCTGCAATCTGCAAAATGAGGGCCCCAGTGGGTGAATTTAGTGATGCTACCCTACATAGCAGGGTAGCATCACTAAATTTACCCTCTGTGAACCTCAATCTGAATCAGGGCCTCAAAACTAAACAGAAAGAGGTATCCAGAGGATAAAATGACCCACTGCGTGGGATAGCATCATCAGATTCACTCTCTGGGGACCTCATTTTGTAAATGTCAGACTGCTTATTTTCAGGCCTGATTATACACTGAATTCCAAAATCCAAATGTGATAAATGTAACATTTTTTTTCTTGTCTGAGTGCATGCAATCCCATAAGTGCGCTGATTGGAGAAACAACGGGAAATGATTGAAATCTTCAGGGGTGTGACACATGTCATTGACTGGTCTGTTTCACTGTTTGACATCACTCACTCAACTGTCTCTCAGAAAAGGCTGTTTGGAAAGTAATTTAATTAAAATGCAAATTTTTTGATGTACTGTTTGTGTTTGTTTGTTCAGTAATAATCATTTTGACATTGCAAATCGGCAGGTATATTGTTTTTGAATACCACTTAACTTACTAATCTGCTTTATTGTTCTGAAGAGAGTTTGTGATTAATATATTACCTTTGAACATTGTTATTGAAAAGATATCAATCCGTTTTTGATCTCGAGCATTGTTTTCAATACCAAAGAATCCCCAAGATAGTTGAATTATGTTAAATCAGCCCCAATATTGTGTTGGGATCAGTCATCATGGAACCTGCACTTTGCGTCTATTGTGCAAGGTTGTGCAGAGAGAGCAGGAAAGCCTACAATGTGACTTTTGTCATAGATGGCAACATAGAACTTGCCAAAACCAATATCTCCCAGTCTTTTTACCGTCGGATGAATAAAGGCTTAGAAGTTTTAAATGATTGGCGGTGCCATGACAGCAGTTCACCGTCTGCCAGTAATGCCACAGCCATTTTGGAAGAAGAAACTGATGAAAACGACTTATATAGGAGGCAGATACTATTTTAGTCGATACTGATCCTGATACATTATATGATGTCAACACTATTTTAGCCAACGAAACAGAGCCAATTTTAAATGAATTCACAAGACCGTCTCCTCTCAATGAAAGTTACCAACAACCAGAGCCAATTAGTGATGTCCAAATAAATTATAGTAATTTCATCCCAGAGTATAGAATTATCTCCGGTGATACAGAGCATGGAAAAAATCGTTTAGTTGACAATGCCGGTTATGCTCATATCAAGTATACAGAAGAAGTCTCCTTGGTTACGAATCGAAATTAAGTATTTTTATTGTTTACTATTCATATATATTTCATTTTCAGGTTATTTTATTCAACTTTGTGGGGAGTTAGTTTAGTATAGTAACTGGGACAAAGTTAGGAGGCCTTAAATAAAACTGTGAGCGCTAAGTTGTCGAACGGTTCGTCGTGTTGCCTTTTGTCGCGTGTGTACAATTTTCCCTGTCCGATCGCGTAATTTTGTCTTGATGATGGCGAGCAAGTCTGTTCAGACGGAGGTAAGTATGGAGGTAAATACGTGTAATATCGCGGTCCAGGTCAACGGTGCCAACGGAGTAAGTATTGGTGTGCAGACAGAGGTCACTGGGGGTGTCGGTCAGAGCCGGGTTGGTGGGGCCACCGATGGCGATATTGGGCTTGAAGTTTGTAAACAGTGTTCTATGATGTATGGGGACTGTCGCTCGATGGGATATGGAGAGGTATGTGCAAACTGTCAGGAAATCCTCCGCCTACTTGAGACAATTGTTAAGTTTGAGGGGGAGATTGCTGAGCTGAAGGGAAAACTTGGTAGGGCGGGGCTGTCTGGAGTTACGCCTGTGAAAGTGGCTTTCCGAGAAGGATGGAAGGTTGTCGGTGGTTCCAAGAGGAAACATGGGGGTAGAACCTTTGATGTGAATGAGGTAGGTGATGAGGTGGGGGCCGCTAGAAAAGTACGTAGGACAGATGAGGGGGGCCTAGGCCGGAGCAATGCTGTAAAGCGTTTGGCGTGGACTACCAAAAGTGGTAGGAAAGGGGGGCCAGAGAAGCAGGTAGATAGGGGTGTAAAGTCCAAAGGCAGTGGGGAGTGCAGCACCAGAAACAGATTTGATGTGCTCGATTCGGAAGAGACAGAGGAGGAGATGGAGGTAGTTGCAACAGATAGTAGCTTGGGGTCTAGGCCAGGAAAAAGGAGGAGGGACCCGGGGGAAGACCAGGGGAGTAGTCCAGGTAGCTCAGGGCCTGGAAAGAGACGGAGGGACAAGGATAGGAGTAATCCTAGGTCAAAGATACCGATACCGATATTGATTCCGAGTGGGGCTGTTGGAGAGGAAGAGGACGCTGTAAACAATAGGAGACTAGAGGAGATAAATAGGGCGAGGTCCAAAAGTAAGTTGGTGGTTGCGGGAAGTAGCATAGTTCGGGGGATCGACAAGGTTGTCTGTGGTCCGGACAGTAAAAATAGAACAGTTCTGTGCTTTCCGGGGGCTAAAGTGGAGGACCTGAGGGATAGAGTGGACGGTATTGTAGCTGGGTCGGGGCCTGATCCGGTAGTGGTATTACATGTGGGGTCCAATAACATCAGGGAGAGGAAATCAGTTCGTTTGGTGGACACATACAAGGACCTAATTAGTAAGCTACTTAGCAGGAATGCTCGGATCATCGTTTCAGGGGTGCTCCCCGTTATGGGTGGTGGGAATGAGAGGAACTCGCGGATTATGGCACTAAACGAGGAGCTGGAAGAGCACTGCAAAGACTTGGGAGTACATTTCATTGACCACTGGGATTCATTCTGGGGACAAGGAGAGTTGTATGGTCGAGACGGACTGCATTTAAGTAGGATGGGTACAGACCTGTTGGGCCAAAAAATCTTACAGGTGGCTGGGCCTTTTTTGGAGAAAAGGGGGGTAGGGGACCACAGCCGGTAACCCAGAGTGGCACAAATGCTGGGAACATAGGAAGAACAACAAACATGCACAATACAGGGACATACCAGGGTTATAATAATGTGCCAGTGATGACAAAAAAACAAAGATTCATTAAGTTTGGGTACTGCAACATCCAGGGTCTGCACAAGAAAGTAAGCGAAATATCAACAATGATGGACGAAGGAGGCTTCGATATAATGGGTCTAAGTGAGACGTGGATACGACGGGATGAGCGGGTTGATCAGATGAAGGGTTGCGTGTGGATAGGAGCTGGGCGAACTGAGGGTCAGAAACGGGGTGGGGGTGTTGGCATCTACGCTAAAGAGGAATTACAGCCCTCATTGATTACAGATCTCACAGAAGCAAGGACTCAGATTCCAGTATCCAACGAAATAGTCTGGGCAAAAATCAAGTTAGGAAGCAGGAGTGTTGCCGTTGGTGTTGTATACTTAGCAGTGGAGGGAAGTAAGCCCGAGTGGAATGATTCAATATATACAACTCTTAGATCGAATATCACAGAGCTTGGGAGCAGAGGGTTCAGTATTGTCCTAATGGGGGACTTCAATGGGCACATCGGGGATAAGGAGGAGGGCATACAGGGAGGTGATAGGAAAATTAACACGAATGGGGGGAAGATGTTGGACCTATCAAAAGAGCTTGGTTTAAAGATCCTGAACAGGGATGCGAAATGTAAGGGTAAATGGACCTGGGAGAGGAACGATAAGAAAACAATAATTGATTATATACTCACTGACATTAGCGTATGGAGGGAGGTTATAGATGTAGAAATAGATGACGAGGGAAAAAATGAGTTGGGTAGTGATCACAACCTGATAACAGTTAAGATTATGGGCAAAAAGACGAATAGAGACAGAAATACCTTCAAGGAAGTTTGGGGACTAAAACAAGGAGCCGACTGGAAGCAGTTTCGGGAAAAACTAAAACCAAATCTTGAATGTATACCTAGGGATGCAAATGTCCAGAGTATTTCAGATGGCATAGTAAATAGCCTAACAGAGGCAGGGAAGGAGTGTATAGGAAGGGTGAGGGTCCCAACGAGAGAGCTTGGATACAGGGTTAACGAGGGACTGAAAAAGGCTATAAAAGAAAGGAAGGTAAAATGCGCTGCTTACAGAAGAAGTAGGAAGCTTAAAGGGGTGGATAACAATGACACGAGACTAATGAAAGGAGAATATGAACTGGCACGGAAAAAGGTGAATGAGATAAAGAATAATAATAGGAAGGAGCGCAATTGCAGTCTTGCCAGAACAATAAAGAAAACGGGGGGTTCGAGCTCAAACGTATTTTGGAACTGGGTAAATAAACGGGGGAAAAGTAGTGTGCAGAGTATCAAAGTGGATGGGGAAAGTACAGAAGATAAAGGCCGTATCGTTTCAGAGTTAGTCAAGCACTGGGAAAAGATAAACGATAGGCGATGGGGCAGTGGGTCCCCACCAAAAAGAAATACACTGGTGGAGGAGAACCTATCCAATCGTGTATGTAGCGAAATAACGGCAGAAGAAGTGCGGAACGTGGTCTCGAAATTAAAAAATGGTAAAGCGGGAGGGACTGATGAAATTCCGAACGAATTCCTCAAAAATGGAGAAAAATTGGGAGAGATGGGGAAAAGGGATGCCAAATGTGCCACTCTGGAGTAGTGGAGACCCTGGAACATTTTCTCTTGGAATGCCCACAGTATATACCTCATAGAATAAAATTTACTGGAAGAATAATGCAGAAGTGGGGTGAAGAAACAAAGGATAGATGGCTGAAGGGGGACACGAGGGAGAGGGTAGGAATGCTTATTGAAGAAATTGAAAAAGAGGAAGTGAGGGACACTATCAAGCAGTTTATATCTGAATGCTGGGAGGAGAGGAGGGGAAGAGGGGGTGGGGTGCAGGGGGAATGATGGCCTTCTCTTATGAGGACCGCGACAAATCAGCGGCTGGCCAAAGAGTTATTATTATTACCAAAAAGAGGTGAAAAGGGCATTGTTTATTGGAGGTGTTATATTAGGACTAAAACAAACCCTTGTCAAAGTAATATTTCAGGCAATACGCTTTATTAACAGCCCTTCAATAATGATAATCAGTCCAGCATTAACTGCCAGGCCAGTAGTCATTACTGAACGGCTCTTATTAAAGTGAATTGTCAGAAAAAAAAAATTGAATGCTGTAAGTAATTTATACCAGTAAAAGTGAAGTAAATAGATGAAGTCAAAGTAATTTTTCCAGCAATACGCTTTATTAACAGCCTTTCAATAATGATAATTAGTCTGGCATTAACTGCCAGGCCGGTAGTCATTATTTAACGGCTCTTAACTGGTAGAGTGTTGGAAGCCCATATTTGGGCTTTATTCTGAAGTGCAGGTCCCACAACTTGAGGGCTCATATTCAGTGGATGTGTTTTGTATCATCTTTGAAGTGATATTATTTAATCAGTAAGGGTTTGCCTTGTTACAATTTATGGGAGAGTGCCCATAGGCACTCTCCCATAAACTGTAACAAGGCAAAGACATGTGTACAAGATTTGATGGTCAAAAATAATTTAGCCCTCTACCAGTTAATAAAGCGAAGTGTCTGAAAAAAATTGGAATGCAGTAAGTAATTCATAACAGTAAGTGGGATCACAGGCCAGTAATTTACCTAATAGTAAAATTGGAGTAACACTCAGGATGAGTGCATTACTAGTATTAACAGCCTTTCAAAGAATGTCTTTAAAAAAAAATAAATGCTGTAAAATGTTTAAAGGTACCAATATTTATGTAAAAGTGCATTACATGTCTTAGGGTTTTTGTATTTTGTGAAAATATACTGCTAAAATACTGGATGTAAATATCTCAGTTTCTTTTATTTGGTCTGTATGAAAATATTCTGATAAAATACTGGAATAAAAAATATTTTCACCGATAATCTTCTTCATTTATTATATCATCAGCGGCCGATTCAACCGAAAATGCTAGCGGCCGATTCGTACTGACTGGCAGCCGATTCGTCAATTGTCAGCGGCCGATTTGGCTGGCAGTCGATTTGACCATTTCCCTTCGTGAGTGAGAGAATTTGTATTTTCACTCGCAGCAAGCTGCTCGTGAAAATATGAATTCTCTCTCACTCACTCATGAGATAAATCCCGGTATTCACAAGAAAACATTAGATATCATCTGCATAATTCATTATTCATTATGGATCGGTCTTGTGCATAATATATTTCAACTTTAGAAATAAAGGTAGGTACGCCGTTTATATTATTCTTTAAAAAAAATATTCTGGAAAACCTCCTAAATATACAAACAAACAAAAATGAACTAAAAACTTAAAAAATTTATAGTAATTTATATATTTTTTATACTTACCAATGACCCAGACATAACTGGTGCTAACTCTTAAAAATATAGGGCCAAACACAAATTTTGCCCCCCAATCCCCAAAATTTGCATCTAAAACCAAAGAAAACATGTCCTGAATGGCCCTCCATACTTCTCCTCTACTGCGCATACGCAGTGTCAAGGACGTCCCGAAATTGGCGCCATTAATCATTCTTACCATCAGTGCCTAGTAAGCGCTATGTCCTCAGCGGGGAGGTATAAGTTCCCAACTCCTGGGAGGGCCATCCCCGTCTGGGTCATTGGTAAGTATAAAAAATATATAAATTACTATAAATTTTTTAAGATTTTTATACTGTACCAATGACCCAGACATAGCTGAATAGTAAAAAGGCTGGAGGGCCCAGGACATAGAGGAAAATCCAATAAGCTCAACTATATAAAATAGAGTCATCTCCTGGAGGAGAAAAGGAGAATTAGGCTTCACATGTATCTTTCTTATTTATGATAAATTGGAAAGACACAATACCTTCTATAATTGAGCATCATAACATCCATATTCTCTATTAATATTCAGTATAATTCTATATTAATTATTTTTAAAGTAAGCCAATAAATAAAGTTAGTCCAGAGAATTGAGACTCTTTATACTCTTTTAAAAGTGTCCGAGGATAGTATAATAATGCCCGTTTGACACGTGACATATTCAAATGCTATACTTTAAAACTATGACATGAATGAATTTTAAAACATAACTTTTCACTTAAATAACCATCCCAGTAACAGCTCAGAATTACTGACTCCGGAGGAGGTATCCCCTTGTTTTCATAATAAAACAGGTGACCCAAGAGAACACCCTCCCCCCCCCCCCCCATCCTTTTCTTGCCCTGGGTCAAATAGCCCAGAGCGAAGAGGGCAGCAGGACGGAGTCACTGCCGGAACATAAAGCCTACATAGCTATAGTTGCAATTGTTAAGTGATCGACATTCTGAGCAGTTGATAATGGACCTAAATAATGCAGGCCTCCAGAAATGGACTCAATATTTCTGAGATAAAAATTCGTGAATGTGGATGGCTGAGACCAATATGCAGCCTACTTAAAATCTATAATAGCACTATTTACGTAAGCCCAAGATGTAGAAGAGCTCTTACTTCATGAGCCGAAATCTTAAGCACAGACTGCTGAGTTAAGAATAGATTATCCTAAGCAGTACCGATAGTAATTGAATGCATTTAGTAATAGAAGGGACCGTAATGACCTTTCTATTAGGCATCAGAGCCAGAAGAAGCTTTACGTCCTTACTGATAAACTGAGATCTGTTAATAAATACATAAAGGTCTATCCAGACAGAGTAAAGGCCTATGCCCGTCCGAAGATGGAAGGACCTTAAAAACAATAGGTTCCGGATATTTATTAGGAGCCTGATTCTTAACCAAAAAAAAAACAAAAAAAAAAACAACATTAGTAGTAAAGGTAATAGAGTTTCCGATACTACGAAAGTGAGAATCGTCCACCGATAGTGCATGAAGCTCACTGACTCCTCAGTAGAAGAGAAGACTAAGAGAATTACTGTCTTAAAAGGCCAGAATTTGAAAAGTACTGTTTCCAGAGGCTCAAATGATTACTTAGCTAAATAAGAACCCAAGCTAAATTCCGTACAGGAAATAATCTAAGGATTCTAGGTCTATTTATCGAAAAGTTTTAAACTAACTTAGATTAAGAGACATTAGGCTCAATTGTAAACTATCATGGTGTGCATAGGTATCAGATAACATAGACCTATAACTTTAAATAGTAACTGGCTGCAGTTGATCTCGTCAAAACAAGTATACTAGAAATTTTGCAAAGTCTGGTATGGAGGGATCAAAAATATCAACATAAAGATCCCTACACCAACGACGGAAGACCCTCCACTTTAGCCACATAGTATAGCGAAGAGGAGGCCCTCCTACAGTTAGAAATCGCGTCCACTGCTCATCCTGTACAATGTTTGCCATGCAAGAAGGACCGCACAACGGAATATGTGAAGGTTGAGACCCTGCAGGTTGTGATGAAGTTGACACGATTTCCCCAGCGAAAAAAGATCCTCTCGTGGAGGAAGTTTCCGCGGTAAGTCCCACAGCAGACATCTAAGTAAATTTATCCACCGTCTCTGTGGAGACAGAGATGCTACCAACAGAATTGTATTGTGAATGTATAATCCCAGCAATACTTGCTGAATAAACAGCGCTGGATGATACGCATATCCTATCATCCTGTCCTATTAGATCGATAGAGCGTTAACTACATATGCTCGGGGATCCGGACATGGTGACACATACATCTGCAATTGATTGGAGAGTTGTGTCGCAAATAAATTATCACTGGGCGCTCCCATTGGTAGCAAATCTGTTTGAATACCTGTTTGTTGAGAGTCCACTCTGACGGCAACAAACGACCCTTACGTGAAAGGGAGTCCGCTAATACGATCCGACGACCCAGAATATGACGGACCGAAACAGAACTTGGTGTTCTATAACAAACAGAAGGATACTTTCCGTTAAAATCAATAACGGAACCGAATGAGTGCCTCCCTGGTTCCGGATATACGCAACTACTGTCGTATTATCGGACAGGATTTGAACATGCGTTTCTGAATAATGTTCATCCAATGACGTAGTGCAAGCCAAAATAATATCATTTCTTGGAAGTTAAGTGCTTGCCTAAAAACTGCGGAACCCAAAGACCCTGGCACTTCGAATCCATTGGGATCAAAATTGTGTCCCAACCTGTTTGACTGGCATCTGTCATAATCGAAAAACTCGGATCCGGCAACTACAGTGGAAGTCTCTGAGTCAACCACCGAATGTTTGCCCACGACTGAATCTCTTGTTACACTTGATTGACAAGAGAACGTGTATATCGAGCAATTCAAAGATTGCTGAAAGGTTGCCGTCGAAGAGAAGCTTCTCCGAGACCGAAGCGACTCTGAGAGAGTTCTTCACCTTACTATCCACACGCGTGGATGTAGCTATGGCTGCGTCACGTCTAACCAACTCCAGGTTGCCACTGAAGGGCGGAGTTATACGTGGAAAACTACTGCCCCTGAAAGAAATCTCATTGAGGATCATATCCCGGAATTCTTTCTCTTGAAGACGTAATGATAACGCCTCAGTAAGGTGGTCTACGTATGATAAAGCGTCTAAGTTAAGTCAATTAGACATCATTGTCGTTTCCAACGTCGTGGTTGGAATTGACATAGGCGGCGAAAAAGATAATTCCCAGTGTTCATCCTCGCCGTCTTAGACGCATAAGAACTCTCAGTATGCTCAGTTCTGCCAATAAAAATTTATTTTCCTAGAATTGATGAAAGGCAGAATAGAGCATTGTGGACAAGAAAGTAGACTAGCATGTTTGGTAGCAAGCTTATATATAGCGTTGTTCAATAATTCGAATGTTCTAATGACATTATTGGACTGTTTCGGCAACTCAGGGACAATGTCCCTGAACCGATCCAAAACTCCGTGTCCAATGACGCTATTAGTCTCTTATCCAGCATCGCAGCAAAGTAGTCCGACGGAACAACCTCTGGAAGATAATGCCGGAAGAAATGTATGGCAGCTTCTGTTGTTCCGAAAGGGAAAGTTCGAAATCGTCCGAATCCCTTTCGCCATCCTGTCGGATCCTATGAAGTGTTCGGTCGTCCGTACCTGATGCAACAGCGGAGCGCACCGACCCAGCGCCGTCGGATTATTCCTGATCCAACCGAGAATCTATCGTTTGCTGGGATGCTGCGATAAGCTGTGCTATTTTGGATAGCACGTCCGTCACTGAGGCCTGTGGAGAAGCGGTCTTACGATGCCTTGCCGCTGGAAGCTCCGTGTTTCGTTACCCCGTGCATACTTCTATTATGCGAGCGACCGGAGTGTACAGGCCTTGTGTCCCTGGGCTACCGGATGGCGTGACCTGTTCGCCGTAGAATCACTGAATGACGAAGCTGGCCGGATACCCGAGGTCACATAGCCAATGTGCAGTCATGTGCGCTGCTGTGAGGATGAGGAAGCATTATCGACAGTCACTCGGACTGTCTATATAACGGAGCGTCCCGAGCGGCGGACATATGCTCCGAATGCGAAATGTCTGTACCACAACATCCGGTCCCTTATGTTGTTGTACGAGAGAGGGACCTCTCTCGCTCGCCGCCCGGACGGACCTGGACGAGCTAGGAACCAGACTAACAGGCTTCCTCCGATCTCTCCTCTAATCCGTCGTCACTGGGTGTGTACTAAAGTCTATAATAGTGCTCGCATCACCCAAATCTCCTTCCTAGACCGCAACGGACGAACCCGACTGCCGAACCATTCGATGAATGGACGCTACACCGGGTGAGCTAGCGAATGTCAACTCCGTCGATCCTACTAGGGACCTCTTAGGCGATTGACGTATTCCATGAGCACTAATTGCCGCTAGCTCTTCATTAACTATGACGACAGAGGCACACTTTTGAAAGACATCTCAGTAATATTGCGAACAAGAAACCAGACATGCTTGTAAATAGCAAGCATATAAAAAATATATATATAGCGTCGTTCAATAAATCGAAAGTTTCTGAGACATTATTGGACTGTGTCGGAACTGAGGGACGATGTCCCTGAACCGAACCAAAAATTTCTGTGTCCACCGACACTATCAGTTTCTTATCCGGCATCGCAGCATTCTGGTCCGACGAAGAACCTCTAGAAGATGAAGTCGGGTGACATATACAGTAGCTTATGTTGTTCCAAAAGGGAAAGCTCAAAATCCTCCGAATCCCTTTCGGCATTCCGTCGGATCGTATGAAATTTCCGGACGTCTGTGCTTCCGCGGAGCGTCCCGACCAAGCGTCGTCGGATATTACATGATGCGACAGAGATTCTGTCGTTGCTGGGATGCTGCGATAAGTTGTGCTATTTGGGATAGCACGTCCGTCACCGAGGCCTGTGCAGTAGCGGTCTTACGATGCTTTGCCGCTGGAAGCTCCGTGTACGTTGACTCTCGCATACTTTCTTATGCGAACGTCCGGAGTCTCCAGGCCTCGTGTCCCTGGCTATCGAATGGCGTGACCTGGTCACCGAGGATTCTCTGATTGGCGAAGTTGACTGGATATCCGAGGTCACGTAGCCAAGAGCGGTCGTGTGCGCTACCATGAGGATGAGGAAGCCTTATTGACAGTCTCTCCAGGCTGTCTATCTAACGGAGCGTCCCGAGCGGCGGACGTATGCTCCGAATGCGAAACATTTGTACCACAACATCTGGGGCCAGATGTTGTTGTACGAGAGAGGGGCCTCTCTCGCTCGCAGTCCGGATGGACCTGGACGAGCTAGGAACCGGACTAAAAGGCTTCCTCCGTTCTCCCTCTAATCCGCCGTCACTGGGTGTGCATTTGGTTGATTTATAGTGCTCGCATCACCCAAAACTCCTTCTGGACCGCAACGGACGAACCCGGCTGCCGAACCATTCGATGAATGGACGCTACACCGGGCGAGCTAGCGGACGTCAAAGGTCGTCGATCCTACTAGGGACCTCTTAGCCAATTGACGTATTTTCATGAGCACTTTTCCGCTAGCTCTTCATTAATTGTGACGACGGAGGCACACTTTTGGAAGACATCACGGATACATCACCCTGTTCTTGATCGTCTGAAATAGAGATTGATAAACTAGAGTAACCCTGCGGGGAAAGGACCGGAATGGCCATTTCCCCACTAACATACCGTGACACACGCTTCCCATGTTGTCATCGAAATTAACACATACGGAACAGGAGTTAGTGAGAGTACACTGACTACATTTATACAATGATTATGAAAGTCACAGGAAGATTTCCTCTTATTACAATTGAACAATATCCTTTCAATGTGAAAGGAAAACAAAGTCCTAATACTTGCACCAACCCCTGACAATCAAAATACATAATAACATGATCCATTAACATAGAAAAAATAATTGAAATCAAAAAATTTTGAAAAAGTTAAAAAATTTATAGTAATTTATATATTTTTTATACTTACCAATGACCCAGACTTAGCTGGTGCTAACTCCACAAAAACCAGGGCCAAACACAAATTTTGCCCCCCAATCCCCAAAATTTGCATCCAAAACAAAAAGAAATCATGTCCTAAAGGACCTCCATAGTACGACTCTACTGCGCATGCGCAGTGACGCAGTCGTCCCGAAATTGGCGCCAAATATCATTCTTACTGGCAGTGCCTGGTCAGCGCTATGTACTCAGCGGGGAGGCAAGAGTTCCCAACTCAGGGAGGGCCATCCCCGTCTGGGTCATTGGTAAGTATAAAAAATATATAAATTACTATAAATTTTTTAACATTTTTATACTGTACCAATGACCCAGACTTAGCTGAATAGTAAACAGGCTGGAGGGCCTAGGACATAGAGGAAAATCCAATAAGCTCAATTATAAAATAAAGAGGTAACCCCTTAAGGAGAAAAGGAGTATTAGGCTTTACATGTATCTTTCTTATTTAATATTTAAATTAGAAAGATACACTACCCTTAATAATTGAGCACAATAACATTCATGTTCTCTATTAACATCCAGTATAACCCTTATACTAATTATTTTTAAAGCAAGCCAATAAATAAAGTAGTCCAGAGAATTGAGACTCTTTATAATCATTTAAAAGTGTCCGAGTATTGTATATTAAAGCCCGTTTGACACTTGACATATACAAATGCTTCACACCGAGCTACACTTTAAAAATAAGACATGAATGAAATTAAACATTAATATTACACTTTAAAACCATCCCGGAAGCGACTCAGAAATACTGTCTTGGAGGAGGCATTCCCTTGCTTTTCACTATAAAGCAGGTGACCTAAGGGAACACCCGCCCCCCCCCCCCCTTCCCCTTGCCCTGGGTCAAATAGCCCAGAGCGAAGAGGGCAGTCGGACGGAGTCACTGCCGGAACAGAAAGCCTGCATAACTATAGTTGCAACTGTTTAGTGGATGACATTCTGAGCAACAGATAATGGACCTAAACAATGCAGGTCTCCAGAAATGGACTCAATATTTCTGAGATAAAAATTAGTAAATGTGGAAGGCTGAGACCAATAAGCAGCCTTCATTAAATCTGTAATAGCAACACTATTAGCATAAGCCCAGGAAGTAGAAAGAGCTCTTACTTCATGAGCAGAAATCTTAAGCACAGACTGCTGAGAAGAAGATAAATCTTCATACGCAGTACGGATAGTTAACTGAATCCATCTAGCAATAGAATGGACTGAAATGTCCTTTCTATTAGGCATCAAAGACAGAAAGAAACGTTTCCGTCCCTTTCTGATGAACTGAGATCTCTGTTTATAGATACGTAGTGCTCTAACAGGACAGAGTAAAGGTCTACGCCCGTCTGAAGACGGAAGAGCCTTAATAACAATAGGTTCCGGATATTTATTAGGAGCCTGATTCTTAGCTAAAAAACCGACATTAGTAGTGAAGGTGATAGTGTTCCCAACACTACGATAATGAGAATCATCCACCGATAGTGCATGAAGCTCACTGACTCTTCTGGCAGAAGAGAAAGCTAAGAGAAAAGCTGTCTTATAAGATAAGAATTTGAAATCTACTGTCCCAAGAGGTTCAAATGGCTTTTCCTTCAATTTAAGGAGAACCCAAGCTAAATTCCACTTAGGAATTAATCTAAGAGTTCTGGGTCTATTTATAGAAAAGTTTCTAACCAATTTCGATAAAGAGACATTAGATCCAATTTGTAAACTATCATGATGTGCATAGGTATCAGATAACATAGATCTATAACCCTTTATAGTAACAGGCTGCAGTTTGATTTCGTCAAACAAGTATACTAGAAAGTTAGCAATGTCTGGTATAGAGGGATCAAATATATCTACAGAATGATCCCTACACCAACGACGGAAAACCTTCCACTTAGCCGCATAGTTTAGCGAAGAGGAGGTCCTCCTACAGTTAGAAATCGCGTCCACTGCTCGTCCTGTAAAGTGCTTGCCATGCAAGAAGGACCGCACAACGGAAAAACGTGAAGGTTGAGACCTTGCGGGTTGTGATGGAGTTGGCGCGATTTCCCCTGCCAAAGAAGATCCTCTCGTGGAGGGAGCTTCCGCGGTAGGTCCCACAACAGACACCTGAGTAGATTTATCCACGGTCTCTGTGGCGACAGAGATGCTACCAACAGAATCTTGCATTGAGATTGTTTTATCTTTAGCAATACTTGTTGAATTAACGGCGCTGGAGGATACGCATATCCTATCATTCCGTCCCATAGGATCGACAGAGCGTCTACTGCAAATGCTCTTGGATCCGGACACGGGGACACATACGTTTGCAACTGATTGTTGAGATGTGTCGCAAATAAGTCTATCATTGGCCGTTCCCATTGGTAGCAAATCTGATTGAATACTTGTTTGTTGAGAGTCCACTCCGACGGCAACAAGCGACCCTTTCGTGAAAGGGAGTCTGCTAGCACATTCAGACGACCCGGTATGTGACGGACTGAAAGAAGAACGTGATGTTCCAACGCAAACAGAAGGATTCTTTCCGTTAGATTGAACAACGGAACTGAATGAGTGCCTCCCTGATTCCGTATATACGCCACTACTGTCGTATTGTCGGATAGGATTTGGACATGAGCATCGTGAATAATGTCCATCCAGTGACGTAACGCAAGCCAAATTGACATCATTTCCTTGATGTTTATGTGCTTGCACAGGAATTGCGGATCCCAAAGACCCTGGCATCTCGAATCCGTTGGGATTAATGATGCACCCCAACCTGTTTGACTGGCATCCGTCATAATGGTAAAACTCGGATCCGGCAACTGCAGCGGAACTCCTTGAGTTAACCACTGAATGTTTGCCCAAGTCTGAATCTCTTGTTTCACTTGATCTGACAAGAGAACGTCTACATCGAGCGAATGAATTTTCACACTCCAATTCTGAGTCAGGAAAATTTGAAGAGGCCGTGTGCGTAGCCGTCCCATCGGAATGAGATCCGCGGCGGCTCCGCACAGACCTATCAGTCTCATAAATTCTCTCGCCGTGACTTTGTCTGTATTCAGACAATAGCGAGCGTAACAACTGACTAATTTCGCTCTGGTTAACGGCAGACGAACGAGATTGTTGTGCGTCTCGAAGCTCATTCCCAGATGAGTGAATGACTTGGACGGCACCAGATCCGACTTCTCCTCGTTTACTATGAAACCGAGACGTCGGAGCAATAGAAGAAGATTCTGAACATCGTTCTGAAGCGTTAACTCGTTGCCGTACCTCTGAAGAATGTCGTCCAGGTAGGCCGACGTTACCGCAGACGAATGAGCTCGGAAGTAGATCATTACCGAGTTCATTACCCGAGTGAAAGCCCAGGGTGCTAGATTCAATCCGAAGCACATGGCCCGGAACTGATACACCACTCCTAGGACTGCGAAGCGTAGATACTTTCGGAATGTCGGATGTACCATGACGTGAAAGTACGCATCTTTGAGATCTATGCTCGTTGCATAATCGTTCACCCGAATACTCGCTCTGACCGATCGAATCGTCTCCATATAAAACTTCGGAGCGACGATCAGCTTGTTTATCCAGCTCAAATCTATGACTGGACGGAACGAGCCGTCTGGTTTCGGAACCAGAAACAGATGGCTGTAGAATCCCAGCGATTCCTGGTTTTCTACGACCTCTACCGCGTTCTTCATTAAAAGAGACTGCACCTCTGATAGCAGAGCATCTCTTTTCTGAGGATTTGACGGAAGATGAGTCCACTTTGGACTTCGAGTTAATGGAGGCTTTCGTTTGAAGGATATCTTTAGACCTTCCGAAGTCACTCCTCTCACCCACGGGTCGTCCGTAATCGACGCCCACTCTTGAGAAAAACTCGACAACCTTCCGCCAACCGGAACGCGATAGAGGTTTAAGCCATCACCTCCTGGATCTGCGAGGCCTGCGGTAGGAGAAACCACGTCTTCCACGACCCGCACCTCGCCTCGTCGACCTCGGGGCGTCCGATCGATTGTCCCGGCCTGAAGGACGTCCCGAACGAGAGTCACTATCCTGACGGTCTCTCGAATAAGAGCTAGAGGACGCACCGGAACCTCTATAGGAACCTCTCTTGGGCGCATAAGACCCAGAAGTGCCCGCCTTATTCGTGTCTGCTGTATCCGACCTTTTAGGAGCGGATCTAAACAACAGAGAATCACTAGCTTTCTTTTTAATATTATCATAAATAGCGGAAAGCTTGCCGTCAAAGAGAAGATCTCCTGAGACCGAAGCGACTCTAAGAGAGTTCTTCACCTTAGAATCCACTAGTGTGGATGTAGCCAGGGCTGCGTCACGTCTAACCAACTCCAGATTTGCCACTGAAAGGGCGGAGTTACACGTGGAATAAGCTACTGCCCTTGAAAGAAGTCTTAAGGAGGATTGTATATCCTGAAACTCTTCCCCTTGAAGACGCAGTGATAACGCCTTAGTAAGGTGATCTGCGTAAGATAAGGCATCTAAATTGGCTCTGTTAGACGCAATAGCTGTTTCCAACACTGCGGTTGGAATAGAAGCTGACGACGGTAATGATAGCTCTAAGTCTTCCGCCTCGTCGTCCATACGCAGAGGAACTCTCGGTATACCCTGACCTGCCGTGTCGAATTTATTCCTTGCATTAATGAAAGGAAGGTTGAGAGTATTTGCGGACAAGAAGCCTGCTTTCCCCGTCCTGGAAGCAAGTTTAAAAATAGCGTCGTTCAATAATTCAAATGTTCTTGCAACATTATTGGACTGCGACGGAAACTCGGGAGCGATGTCCCTGAACCGCTCAAAAAAATCAGAGTCCAATGACGCTATAATTCTCCTGTCCGGAAGCACAGCAGTCTGGCCCGACGGAACAACTTGAGGAAGAAAGTGCCGGATGAAGTCCACGGCAGCTTTGTGTTGTTCCGAAAGGGATAGCTCCAATTCATCCGTATCCCTTTCACCATCCGGTCGGACCTCCCGATGTTCCCGATCGTCCGCCCCCGATGCTTCGGCGGAGCGTACCGACCCAGCGCCGTCGGATAATTCTCGATCCGACACCGTTTCTGTCGGCTGCTGGGATGCTGCGATAAGCTGTGCTATCTGCACTAGAATGTCCGACGTCGAGACCTGCGGAGGAGCGGTCTTTCGCTGCTTCGCCGAGGGCAGCTCCGCATCAGATGGCTCCCGCATACTTTTCCTATGCGAACGTCCGGAGTCCATCGGTCTCGAATCCCTGGCTGCCGGATGGTGTGACCTGGTCGCCGAAGAATCCTTCATCGGCGAAGCTGGCAAAATATCGGAGGCCACGCAGCCAAGGTGCGGTCGTGTGCGCCGACGAGAAGAGGAAGCCTTAACAGTCTCTGCGGACTGCTTATACAACGGAGCATCCCGAGCGACGGACGTATGCTCCGCTAAAGACACATTTTGTACCACAACATCTGGTCCCAGATGTTGTTGTACGAGAGAGGGGCCTCTCTCGCTCGCGGCCCGGCTGGACCTGGACGAGCTAGGAACCGGACTAAAAGGCTTCCTCCGTTCTCGTTCACTATCTGCCCTCACTGGGTGTGCATCTATTATTTTTATAGTGCTCGCATCACCCAAAATTTCCTCTTGGACCGCATCGGACGAACCCGGCTGCCGAACCATTCGGTGAATGGACGCTACACCGGGCGAGCTAGCGGACGACATTTGTCTAATCTCCATGAGCACTTTTGCCGCTAGCTCTGTATTTATTTGTGACGACGGACGCACACTTGAAGAAGATAACATGGAAACATCACCCTGTTCTGGTTCCTCTGAAATAGAAACTGAGAGAGTAGAGTGACCTTGTGGAGAAAGAGCCGGCATCGCTCTTTCTCCAGAAACAACATCCGGTCCCTTATGTTGTTGTACGAGAGAGGGACCTCTCTCGCTCGCCGCCCGGACGGACCTGGACGAGCTAGGAACCGGACTAACAGGCTTCCTCCGATCTCTCCTCTAATCCGTCGTCACTGGGTGTGTACTAAAGTCTATAATAGTGCTCGCATCACCCAAATCTCCTTCCTAGACCGCAACGGACGAACCCGACTGCCGAACCATTCGATGAATGGACGCTACACCGGGTGAGCTAGCGAATGTCAACTCCGTCGATCCTACTAGGGACCTCTTAGGCGATTGACGTATTCCATGAGCACTAATTGCCGCTAGCTCTTCATTAACTATGACGACAGAGGCACACTTTTGAAAGACATCTCAGTAATATTGCGAACAAGAAACCAGACATGCTTGTAAATAGCAAGCATATAAAAAATATATATATAGCGTCGTTCAATAAATCGAAAGTTTCTGAGACATTATTGGACTGTGTCGGAACTGAGGGACGATGTCCCTGAACCGAACCAAAAATTTCTGTGTCCACCGACACTATCAGTTTCTTATCCGGCATCGCAGCATTCTGGTCCGACGAAGAACCTCTAGAAGATGAAGTCGGGTGACATATACAGTAGCTTATGTTGTTCCAAAAGGGAAAGCTCAAAATCCTCCGAATCCCTTTCGGCATTCCGTCGGATCGTATGAAATTTCCGGACGTCTGTGCTTCCGCGGAGCGTCCCGACCAAGCGTCGTCGGATATTACATGATGCGACAGCGATTCTGTCGTTGCTGGGATGCTGCGATAAGTTGTGCTATTTGGGATAGCACGTCCGTCACCGAGGCCTGTGCAGTAGCGGTCTTACGATGCTTTGCCGCTGGAAGCTCCGTGTACGTTGACTCTCGCATACTTTCTTATGCGAACGTCCGGAGTCTCCAGGCCTCGTGTCCCTGGCTATCGAATGGCGTGACCTGGTCACCGAGGATTCTCTGATTGGCGAAGTTGACTGGATATCCGAGGTCACGTAGCCAAGAGCGGTCGTGTGCGCTACCATGAGGATGAGGAAGCCTTATTGACAGTCTCTCCAGGCTGTCTATCTAACGGAGCGTCCCGAGCGGCGGACGTATGCTCCGAATGCGAAACATTTGTACCACAACATCTGGGGCCAGATGTTGTTGTACGAGAGAGGGGCCTCTCTCGCTCGCAGTCCGGATGGACCTGGACGAGCTAGGAACCGGACTAAAAGGCTTCCTCCGTTCTCCCTCTAATCCGCCGTCACTGGGTGTGCATTTGGTTGATTTATAGTGCTCGCATCACCCAAAACTCCTTCTGGACCGCAACGGACGAACCCGGCTGCCGAACCATTCGATGAATGGACGCTACACCGGGCGAGCTAGCGGACGTCAAAGGTCGTCGATCCTACTAGGGACCTCTTAGCCAATTGACGTATTTTCATGAGCACTTTTCCGCTAGCTCTTCATTAATTGTGACGACGGAGGCACACTTTTGGAAGACATCACGGATACATCACCCTGTTCTTGATCGTCTGAAATAGAGATTGATAAACTAGAGTAACCCTGCGGGGAAAGGACCGGAATGGCCATTTCCCCACTAACATACCGTGACACACGCTTCCCATGTTGTCATCGAAATTAACACATACGGAACAGGAGTTAGTGAGAGTACACTGACTACATTTATACAATGATTATGAAAGTCACAGGAAGATTTCCTCTTATTACAATTGAACAATATCCTTTCAATGTGAAAGGAAAACAAAGTCCTAATACTTGCACCAACCCCTGACAATCAAAATACATAATAACATGATCCATTAACATAGAAAAAATAATTGAAATCAAAAAATTTTGAAAAAGTTAAAAAATTTATAGTAATTTATATATTTTTTATACTTACCAATGACCCAGACTTAGCTGGTGCTAACTCCACAAAAACCAGGGCCAAACACAAATTTTGCCCCCCAATCCCCAAAATTTGCATCCAAAACAAAAAGAAATCATGTCCTAAAGGACCTCCATAGTACGACTCTACTGCGCATGCGCAGTGACGCAGTCGTCCCGAAATTGGCGCCAAATATCATTCTTACTGGCAGTGCCTGGTCAGCGCTATGTACTCAGCGGGGAGGCAAGAGTTCCCAACTCAGGGAGGGCCATCCCCGTCTGGGTCATTGGTAAGTATAAAAAATATATAAATTACTATAAATTTTTTAACATTTTTATACTGTATCAATGACCCAGACTTAGCTGAATAGTAAACAGGCTGGAGGGCCTAGGACATAGAGGAAAATCCAATAAGCTCAATTATAAAATAAAGAGGTAACCCCTTAAGGAGAAAAGGAGTATTAGGCTTTACATGTATCTTTCTTATTTAATATTTAAATTAGAAAGATACACTACCCTTAATAATTGAGCACAATAACATTCATGTTCTCTATTAACATCCAGTATAACCCTTATACTAATTATTTTTAAAGCAAGCCAATAAATAAAGTAGTCCAGAGAATTGAGACTCTTTATAATCATTTAAAAGTGTCCGAGTATTGTATATTAAAGCCCGTTTGACACTTGACATATACAAATGCTTCACACCGAGCTACACTTTAAAAATAAGACATGAATGAAATTAAACATTAATATTACACTTTAAAACCATCCCGGAAGCGACTCAGAAATACTGTCTTGGAGGAGGCATTCCCTTGCTTTTCACTATAAAGCAGGTGACCTAAGGGAACACCCACCCCCCCCCCCTTCCCCTTGCCCTGGGTCAAATAGCCCAGAGCGAAGAGGGCAGTCGGACGGAGTCACTGCCGGAACAGAAAGCCTGCATAACTATAGTTGCAACTGTTTAGTGGATGACATTCTGAGCAACAGATAATGGACCTAAACAATGCAGGTCTCCAGAAATGGACTCAATATTTCTGAGATAAAAATTAGTAAATGTGGAAGGCTGAGACCAATAAGCAGCCTTCATTAAATCTGTAATAGCAACACTATTAGCATAAGCCCAGGAAGTAGAAAGAGCTCTTACTTCATGAGCAGAAATCTTAAGCACAGACTGCTGAGAAGAAGATAAATCTTCATACGCAGTACGGATAGTTAACTGAATCCATCTAGCAATAGAATGGACTGAAATGTCCTTTCTATTAGGCATCAAAGACAGAAAGAAACGTTTCCGTCCCTTTCTGATGAACTGAGATCTCTGTTTATAGATACGTAGTGCTCTAACAGGACAGAGTAAAGGTCTACGCCCGTCTGAAGACGGAAGAGCCTTAATAACAATAGGTTCCGGATATTTATTAGGAGCCTGATTCTTAGCTAAAAAACCGACATTAGTAGTGAAGGTGATAGTGTTCCCAACACTACGATAATGAGAATCATCCACCGATAGTGCATGAAGCTCACTGACTCTTCTGGCAGAAGAGAAAGCTAAGAGAAAAGCTGTCTTATAAGATAAGAATTTGAAATCTACTGTCCCAAGAGGTTCAAATGGCTTTTCCTTCAATTTAAGGAGAACCCAAGCTAAATTCCACTTAGGAATTAATCTAAGAGTTCTGGGTCTATTTATAGAAAAGTTTCTAACCAATTTCGATAAAGAGACATTAGATCCAATTTGTAAACTATCATGATGTGCATAGGTATCAGATAACATAGATCTATAACCCTTTATAGTAACAGGCTGCAGTTTGATTTCGTCAAACAAGTATACTAGAAAGTTAGCAATGTCTGGTATAGAGGGATCAAATATATCTACAGAATGATCCCTACACCAACGACGGAAAACCTTCCACTTAGCCGCATAGTTTAGCGAAGAGGAGGTCCTCCTACAGTTAGAAATCGCGTCCACTGCTCATCCTGTAAAGTGCTTGCCATGCAAGAAGGACCGCACAACGGAAAAACGTGAAGGTTGAGACCTTGCGGGTTGTGATGGAGTTGGCGCGATTTCCCCTGCCAAAGAAGATCCTCTCGTGGAGGGAGCTTCCGCGGTAGGTCCCACAACAGACACCTGAGTAGATTTATCCACGGTCTCTGTGGCGACAGAGATGCTACCAACAGAATCTTGCATTGAGATTGTTTTATCTTTAGCAATACTTGTTGAATTAACGGCGCTGGAGGATACGCATATCCTATCATTCCGTCCCATAGGATCGACAGAGCGTCTACTGCAAATGCTCTTGGATCCGGACACGGGGACACATACGTTTGCAACTGATTGTTGAGATGTGTCGCAAATAAGTCTATCATTGGCCGTTCCCATTGGTAGCAAATCTGATTGAATACTTGTTTGTTGAGAGTCCACTCCGACGGCAACAAGCGACCCTTTCGTGAAAGGGAGTCTGCTAGCACATTCAGACGACCCGGTATGTGACGGACTGAAAGAAGAACGTGATGTTCCAACGCAAACAGAAGGATTCTTTCCGTTAGATTGAACAACGGAACTGAATGAGTGCCTCCCTGATTCCGTATATACGCCACTACTGTCGTATTGTCGGATAGGATTTGGACATGAGCATCGTGAATAATGTCCATCCAGTGACGTAACGCAAGCCAAATTGACATCATTTCCTTGATGTTTATGTGCTTGCACAGGAATTGCGGATCCCAAAGACCCTGGCATCTCGAATCCGTTGGGATTAATGATGCACCCCAACCTGTTTGACTGGCATCCGTCATAATGGTAAAACTCGGATCCGGCAACTGCAGCGGAACTCCTTGAGTTAACCACTGAATGTTTGCCCAAGTCTGAATCTCTTGTTTCACTTGATCTGACAAGAGAACGTCTACATCGAGCGAATGAATTTTCACACTCCAATTCTGAGTCAGGAAAATTTGAAGAGGCCGTGTGCGTAGCCGTCCCATCGGAATGAGATCCGCGGCGGCTCCGCACAGACCTATCAGTCTCATAAATTCTCTCGCCGTGACTTTGTCTGTATTCAGACAATAGCGAGCGTAACAACTGACTAATTTCGCTCTGGTTAACGGCAGACGAACGAGATTGTTGTGCGTCTCGAAGCTCATTCCCAGATGAGTGAATGACTTGGACGGCACCAGATCCGACTTCTCCTCGTTTACTATGAAACCGAGACGTCGGAGCAATAGAAGAAGATTCTGAACATCGTTCTGAAGCGTTAACTCGTTGCCGTACCTCTGAAGAATGTCGTCCAGGTAGGCCGACGTTACCGCAGACGAATGAGCTCGGAAGTAGATCATTACCGAGTTCATTACCCAAGTGAAAGCCCAGGGTGCTAGATTCAATCCGAAGCACATGGCCCGGAACTGATACACCACTCCTAGGACTGCGAAGCGTAGATACTTTCGGAATGTCGGATGTACCATGACGTGAAAGTACGCATCTTTGAGATCTATGCTCGTTGCATAATCGTTCACCCGAATACTCGCTCTGACCGATCGAATCGTCTCCATATAAAACTTCGGAGCGACGATCAGCTTGTTTATCCAGCTCAAATCTATGACTGGACGGAACGAGCCGTCTGGTTTCGGAACCAGAAACAGATGGCTGTAGAATCCCAGCGATTCCTGGTTTTCTACGACCTCTACCGCGTTCTTCATTAAAAGAGACTGCACCTCTGATAGCAGAGCGTCTCTTTTCTGAGGATTTGACGGAAGATGAGTCCACTTTGGACTTCGAGTTAATGGAGGCTTTCGTTTGAAGGATATCTTTAGACCTTCCGAAGTCACTCCTCTCACCCACGGGTCGTCCGTAATCGACGCCCACTCTTGTGAAAAACTCGACAACCTTCCGCCAACCGGAACGCGATAGAGGTTTAAGCCATCACCTCCTGGATCTGCGAGGCCTGCGGTAGGAGAAACCACGTCTTCCACGACCCGCACCTCGCCTCGTCGACCTCGGGGCGTCCGATCGATTGTCCCGGCCTGAAGGACGTCCCGAACGAGAGTCACTATCCTGACGGTCTCTCGAATAAGAGCTAGAGGACGCACCGGAACCTCTATAGGAACCTCTCTTGGGCGCATAAGACCCAGAAGTGCCCGCCTTATTCGTGTCTGCTGTATCCGACCTTTTAGGAGCGGATCTAAACAACAGAGAATCACTAGCTTTCTTTTTAATATTATCATAAATAGCGGAAAGCTTGCCGTCAAAGAGAAGATCTCCTGAGACCGAAGCGACTCTAAGAGAGTTCTTCACCTTAGAATCCACTAGTGTGGATGTAGCCAGGGCTGCGTCACGTCTAACCAACTCCAGATTTGCCACTGAAAGGGCGGAGTTACACGTGGAATAAGCTACTGCCCTTGAAAGAAGTCTTAAGGAGGATTGTATATCCTGAAACTCTTCCCCTTGAAGACGCAGTGATAACGCCTTAGTAAGGTGATCTGCGTAAGATAAGGCATCTAAATTGGCTCTGTTAGACGCAATAGCTGTTTCCAACACTGCGGTTGGAATAGAAGCTGACGACGGTAATGATAGCTCTAAGTCTTCCGCCTCGTCGTCCATACGCAGAGGAACTCTCGGTATACCCTGACCTGCCGTGTCGAATTTATTCCTTGCATTAATGAAAGGCAGGTTGAGAGTATTTGCGGACAAGAAACCTGCTTTCCCCGTCCTGGAAGCAAGTTTAAAAATAGCGTCGTTCAATAATTCAAATGTTCTTGCAACATTATTGGACTGCGACGGAAACTCGGGAGCGATGTCCCTGAACCGCTCAAAAAAATCAGAGTCCAATGACGCTATAATTCTCCTGTCCGGAAGCGCAGCAGTCTGGCCCGACGGAACAACTTGAGGAAGAAAGTGCCGGATGAAGTCCACGGCAGCTTTGTGTTGTTCCGAAAGGGATAGCTCCAATTCATCCGTATCCCTTTCACCATCCGGTCGGACCTCCCGATGTTCCCGGTCGTCCGCCCCCGATGCTTCGGCGGAGCGTACCGACCCAGCGCCGTCGGATAATTCTCGATCCGACACCGTTTCTGTCGGCTGCTGGGATGCTGCGATAAGCTGTGCTATCTGCACTAGAATGTCCGACGTCGAGACCTGCGGAGGAGCGGTCTTTCGCTGCTTCGCCGAGGGCAGCTCCGCATCAGATGGCTCCCGCATACTTTTCCTATGCGAACGTCCGGAGTCCATCGGTCTCGAATCCCTGGCTGCCGGATGGTGTGACCTGGTCGCCGAAGAATCCTTCATCGGCGAAGCTGGCAAAATATCGGAGGTCACGCAGCCAAGGTGCGGTCGTGTGCGCCGACGAGAAGAGGAAGCCTTAACAGTCTCTGCGGACTGCTTATACAACGGAGCGTCCCGAGCGACGGACGTATGCTCCGCTAAAGACACATTTTGTACCACAACATCTGGTCCCAGATGTTGTTGTACGAGAGAGGGGCCTCTCTCGCTCGCGGCCCGGCTGGACCTGGACGAGCTAGGAACCGGACTAAAAGGCTTCCTCCGTTCTCGTTCACTATCCGCCCTCACTGGGTGTGCATCTATTATTTTTATAGTGCTCGCATCACCCAAAATTTCCTCTTGGACCGCATCGGACGAACCCGGCTGCCGAACCATTCGGTGAATGGACGCTACACCGGGCGAGCTAGCGGACGACATTTGTCTAATCTCCATGAGCACTTTTGCCGCTAGCTCTGTATTTATTTGTGACGACGGACGCACACTTGAAGAAGATAACATGGAAACATCACCCTGTTCTGGTTCCTCTGAAATAGAAACTGAGAGAGTAGAGTGACCTTGTGGAGAAAGAGCCGGCATCGCTCTTTCTCCAGAAACAACATATCGTGACACACGTTTCCAATGTTTCTCATCCCAATGTTCACATACAGGACAGGGATTAATGCGAGAACACTGACTACAATTAATACAATGATCATGAAAGTCAGAGGAAGATTTCTTCCTATTACAATTTGAACAACGTCCCTTCATTGTGAAAGAACAACAATAAGTCCTAGTTACTCGCAAAAACCCCTGACACAAAGATACATAACAACATGATCCATTAATAAATGAAAAAACAATTGCAAAACAAAAAAAATATTTTTTCAGCGAAGCCCAAGTTGCTGAAAAGTAACGTTGAGCCCCGATGGATCCGATGGCAAAGTGTGGTCAAAAATTTTAAATTTATATAAAATAATTAATGAGACACTTTCGGATAATATAAATGTATCTTATAATGAGATAAACTACCACAAAGGCAAACAGCCCCCCTCAAAAAAGGCTGTTGCCAATGAAAACAAACAGTGTAAACACAGTAGAAAACATGACTCCAGGCACTGAAAAAACTGGCCCGGAATCAGTCATCAATTACACTCTATCTGATGCAAAACAGAGACTCCCAGGGGAGAATCTGCAGAACATCAGATGGAAGATGCAGAACACAAACGTTATACACCCATGGGTGAAAACGTAACTATGGGGAAAATAACAGAAAACATTCTGTAACCAAGCAACTCTCCCAGGGAATTTTAGAAATGAAACTTCTCAAAAATATGCCAAAAGCATGGGAGAATTGCAAGGGGGGACTTTAGAAGGCTAGGGGAGAGGAAACACTGAATAAGCAGTGCAACAATTAGCAAGAATGACAACAAGAGGCCCATGCCTCGAAAATAGGCAACTTAACATAATTTCAACAAAAAATTTTAAGTACAGCCCTGATTATTTTTTGCCACTTCTTTTTTCCTCTCCTCCTTCTATCCTCCTTAGAATCACATTTTCTCCAAGAATTACGTGTCTGGCATCCTTTAAACTGAGATTTACAAGCACAAAGATCAGTGAGATGTTGACTGATGAAGGGCCAAACAGAGAATGATATTTGGCGCCAATTTCGGGACGACTGCGTCACTGCGCATGCGCAGTAGAGTCGTACTATGGAGGTCCTTTAGGACATGATTTCTTTTTGTTTTGGATGCAAATTTTGGGGATTGGGGGGCAAAATTTGTGTTTGGCCCTGGTTTTTGTGGAGTTAGCACCAGCTAAGTCTGGGTCATTGGTACAGTATAAAAATATATTTTTTCAGAAAAGCCCAAGTTTCTGAAAAGTAACGTTGAGCCCCAATGGATCCCAAGCCTAAGTGTGGGCAAAAATTTTTTAAATATTTTTAAAAATTAATGCAACACTTACGAACAATAATAATGTATCTAGTAATGATTAAACTAACATCAAGATATTATTTTCAAGAAATCCCCCCTCACACAGAGGGCTGTTGTCAATGTAAACAATAAGTGTAAAAACACCAGAAACAAGACTCCAGGCACTGATAACCCTGGCCCGAAATCAGTTACCAATAATACACTATCTGATGCAAAAACAGAGACTTCCAGGGAAGAAACTGCAGAACATCAGATGGTAGATGCAGAACACTACGCCTAACCACCCATAGGTGAAGACGTAAACATGGGGAAAAGAACAGAATTCATTCTGTTATCCAGCTAAAACTCCCAAGAAATTTTAGTAATAATATTACAGAAAATATGCCAAAAGCATGGGAGAATAGCTAGGGGGGACTTAAAGGAACGGGAGAGAGGAAAACACTGAACAAGCAGTGTAACTTGATAACAAGAATGACAACAACAGGCTCTTGCCTCGAAAGTTAAAAAATTTATAGTAATTTATATATTTTTTATACTTACCAATGACCCAGACATAGCTGGTGCTAACTCTTAAAATATAGGGCCAAACACAAATTTTGCCCCCCAATCCCCAAAATTTGCATCTAAAACCAAAGAAAACATGTCCTGAATGGCCCTCCACACTTCACCTCTACTGCGCATGCGCAGTGTCAAGGACGTTCCGAAATTGGCGCCATTAATCATTCTTATAACCAGTGCCTGGTAAGCGCTATGTACTCAGCGGGGAGGTATGAGTTCCCAACTCCTGGGAGGGCCATCCCCGTCTGGGTCATTGGTAAGTATAAAAAATATATAAATTACTATAAATTTTTTAACATTTTTATACTGTACCAATGACCCAGACATAGCTGAATAGTAAAAAGGCTGGAGGGCCAAGGACATAGAGCAAGTTGGAATACGCTCAATATATAAAATAGAGTCATCCCCTCTAGGAAAAAAGAAGTATTAGGCCTTACATGTATCTTTCATATTTATGATAAAAATTGAGCATCCTTCATCCATGAACTCTATTAATATCTAGTATAATCCTTATACTAATAATTTTAAAAGTAAGCCAATAAATAAAGAAAGTCTAGAGAATAGAGACTCTTTATACTTCTTAAAAGAATCTGAGGATTGTATAATAACGACCGTTGACACATGCTATATTCAAAAGCTATACTTTAAAAACTAAGTCCTGAATGAATTTTTAGAACATAAACTTCTCACTAAAAAACCATCCCAATAACAGCTCAGAATTACTAACTCCGGAGGAGGTATCCCCTTGTTTTCATAGTAAAACAGGTGACCCAAGGGAACACCCTCCCCCCCCCCCTTTTTTCTTGCCCTGGGTCAAATAGCCCAGAGCGAAGAGGGCAGCAGAACGGAGTCACTGCCGAAACAGACAGCCTACCTAGCTATAGTAGCAACTGTTAAGTGAATGACATTCTGAGCAGTAGATAATAGACCTAACAATAGAGGCATCCAGAAATGGACTCGATATTTCTGAGATAAAAATTCATGAATGTGGATGGCTGAGCGCAATGAGCAGCCTTCAAAAACCTATAATAGCGACACTATTAATGTAAGCCCAAGATGTAGAAGAACTCTTACTTCATGAGCCGAAATCTCAAACACAACTGCTGAGTCAATGATATACCATAAGCAGTATCGATAGTTAATTGAATCCATTAGCAATAGAATGGAGCGTAATGTCCTTCTATTAGGCATCAAAGACAGAAGAAGCTTACGCCCGTAGTAATAAACAGATATCTGTTTAAAAATACGTAAACTCTAACCGGACAGAGAAAAGGTCTATGCCTGTACGAAGATGGAAGGACCTTAATAACAATAGGTTCCGGATATTTATTAGGAGCCTGACTCTTATGCAAAAATCCAACCTAAATAGTAAAGGAAGTAGTGATTCCGAAACTACGAAAGTGAGAATCATCCACCGATAGTGCATGAAGCTCACTGACTCCTCAGAAAAAGAGAAGCCAACAGAATTACTGTCTAAAAGGTCAGAATTTGAAAACTACTGTTTCCAGAGGCTCAAATGATTACTTAGCTAAATAAGAACCAAAGTTAAATTCCGAATAGAAATTTAATCTAATGATTCTAAGTCTATTTATCGAAAAGTTACTAACTGACTTAGATAAAGAGACATAAGACTCAATTGTAAACTATCATAGAGTGCATAGGTATGAGATAACATAAACTTATAACCCTAAAAGTAACAGGCTGCAGTAGATCTTGTCAAACAAGTATACTAGAAAGTTGCAATGACTAGTATGGAGGGATCAACAATATCAACATAGTGATTCCTACACCAACGACGGAAGAGCCTCCACTTTAGCCGCATAGAAAAGCGAAGAAGAGGTTCTCCTACAGTAAGAAATCGCGTCCAAAGCTCGTCCAGTACAATGCTTACAATGCAATAAGGACCACACAACGGAATACGTGAAGGTTGAGACCTTGCGGGTTGTGATGAAGATGACACGATTTTACCCAGCAAAAAAAGATCCTCTCATGGAGGAAGTTTTCGCGTTAAGTCCCACAGTAGACCTCAGAGTAAATTTACCCACAGTCTCTGTGAAGACAGAGATGCTATCAACAGAAATGTATTGTGGTTGTTTATCTTAGCAATACTTGCTGAAACAACAGCGCAGGAGGATACGCATATCCTATCATTCCGTCCTATTAGATCAATAGAGCGTTAACAACATAAGCTCAGAGATCCGGACATGTAAACACATACGTCTGCAATTGATTAGCAAGTTGTGTCGTAAATAAATTATCATTGGGCGCTCCCATTGATAGCAAATCTGATTGAATACTTGTTTGTTGAGAGTCCATTCTGACGGCAACAAGTGACCCATAAGTGAAAGGGAGTCCGGTAATACAATCAGACGACCCGGAATATGACGGACCGAAGCAGAACTTGGTGTACTATAACAAACAGAAGGATTCTTTCCATTAAATTGAATAACGGAAACGAATGAGTGCCTCCCTGGTTCTGGAGATACGCCACTACTGTCGTATTGTCGGACAGGATTTGGACATGCGTTTCTGAATAATGTTCATCCAATGACATAAAGCAAGCCTAAAAAAACATTATTCAGTGGAAGATAAGTGCTTGCCTAGAGACTGCGGAACCCAAAGACCCTGGCACTTCGAATCCATTGGGATCAATATTGCATCCCAACCTGTTTGACTGGCAACCGTCATACTTATAAAACTCGGATCCGGCAACCGCTGTGGCACTCTCTGAGTCAACCACCGAATGTTTGCCCCAGTCTGAATCTCTTGCTACACTAGACAGACAAGAGAACGTGTAAATCGAGCAATTCATGGATTGCTGAAAAGTTGCCGTCGAAGAGAAGCTTCTCCGAGACCGAAGCGACTCTGAGAGAGTTCTTCACCTTACTATCCACGCGCGTGGATGTAGCTAGGGCTGCGTCACGTCTAACCAACTCCAGGTAGCCACTGAAGGGCGGAGTTATACGTGAACAAACTACTGCCCTCAAAAGAAATCACATTGAGGATCATATCGCGGAATTCTTTCTCTTGAAGACGTAATGATAACGCCTCAGTAAGGTGGATTACGTATGATAAAGCGTCTAAGTTAAGTCTATTAGACATCATTGTTGTTTCCAACACTGTGGTTGGAAAAGACATAGACGGCAAAAAAGATAATTTACAGTCTTTAACCACGCCGTCTAGACGCATATGAACTCTCGGTATGCCCTGTTCTGCCAAAATATATATATAGCGTCGATAAATAATACACATGTTCTAATGACATTATTGGACTGTGTCGGTAAGTCAGGGACAATGTCCCTGAACCGATCCAAAATTCCATGTCCAATGACGCTATAAGTCTCTTATCCAACATCGCAGCAATGTAGTCCGAAGGAACAACCACTGGAAGATAATGCCGGAAGAAATGTATGGCAGCTTCCGATGTTCCGAAAGGGAAAAACTCGAAATCGTTCAAATCCCTTTCGCCATCCTGTCGGACCCTATAAAGCGTTCGGTCGTCCGAACCTAATGCAACCGTGGAGCACACCGACCCAGCGCCGTTGGATAATTCCTGATCCGACCGAGAAACTGTTGATTGCTGGGATGCTGCGAAAAACTGTGCTAACTTGGAAAGCACGTCCGTCACTGAGGCCTGTGGAGAAGCGGTCTTACGATGCATTGCCGCTGGAAGCTCCGTGATCGTTACCCCGTGCATACTACTATTATGCGAGCGAACGGAGTGTATAGGCCTCGTGTCCCTTGGCTACCGGATGGCGTGACCTGTTCGCCGTGGAATCACTGAATGACGAAACTGGTCGGATACTCGAGGTCACGTAGCCAATGTGCGGTCGTGTGCCCTGCTGTGAGGATGAGGAAGCATTATCGACAGTCTCTCGGACTGTCAATATAACGGAGCGTCCCCAGCGGCGGACATATGCTCCGAATGTAAAATATCTGAACCAAAACATGCGGTCCCCTATGTTGTTGGAGAGAGAGGGACCTCTCTCGCTCACAGCCCGGACGGACCTGGACGAGCCAGGAACCGGACTAACAGGCTTCTTCCGATCTGTCCACAATCCGCCGTCACTGGGTGAGTACTAAAGTTATTATAGTGCTCGCATCACCCAAATCTCCTTCCTAGACCGCAACGGACGAACCCGGCAGCCGAACCATTCGATGAATGTACGCTACACCGGGTGAGCTAGCGAATGTCACTCCGTCGATCCTACAAGGCACCTCTTAGGCGATAGACATATTCCATGAGCACTTATTGCCGCTAGCTCTTCATTAATTATGACGACAGAGGCACACTTTTGAAAGAAATCTCCGTAACTTTTGCGAAAAAGAAACCAGAAATGCTTGGTAATAGCAAGCATATAATAATAAATATATAGCGTCGTTCAATAATTCGAAAGTTTGTGTGACATTATTGGACTATGTCAGAACTGAGGGACGATGTCCCTGAACCGAACCAAAAATTTCTAAGTCCACTGACGCTATCAGTTTCTTATCCGGCATCGCAGCATTCTGGTCCGACGAAAGAACCTGTAGAAGATCAAGTCAGATGACATACACAACAGCATATGTTGTTCCGAAAGGGAAAGCTCAAAATCCTCCGAATCCCTTTCGGTATCCCGTCGGACCGGATGAAATTTTTGGACGTCCGTATCCGCTTCCGCGGAGCGTAACCGACCCAGCATCGTCGGATAATACATTATGCGACAGATTCAGTTGTTGCTGGGATGCTGCGATAAGCTGTGCTATTTAGGATAGCATGCCCGTCCCCGAGGCCTGTGCAGTAGCGGTCTTAACATGCATTGCCGCCGGAAGCTCCGTGTACGTTGACTCCCGCACACTTTCCTATGCGAACGTCCGGAGTCTGCAGGCCTCGTGTCCCTGGCTACCGGATGGTGTGACCTGGTCGCCGATGATTCTCTGACTGGCGAAGCTGACTGGATATCCGAGGTCACGTAGCCAAGAGTGGTCGTGTGCGCTACCATGAGAATGAGGAAGCCTTATTGACAGTCTCTCTGGACTGACTATATGTCGGAGCGTCCCGAGCGGCGGACGTATGCTCCGAATGCGAAACATTTTGTACCACAACATCTGGGGCCAGATGTTGTTGTACGAGAGAGGGGCCTCTCTCGCTCGCCGTCCGGATGGACCTGAACGAGCTAGGAACCGGACTAAAAGGCTTCCTCCGTTCTCCCTCTAATCCACCGTCACTGGGTGTGCATTTGGTTGATTTATAGTGCTTGCATCACCCCAAAACTCCTTCTAGACAGCAACGGACGAACCCGGCTGCCGAACCATTCAATGAATGGACGCTACACCGGGCGAGCTAGCGGACGTCAAAGGCCGTCGAACCTACTAGGGTCCTCTTAGGCAATTGGCGTATTTATATGAGCACTTTTCCGCTAGCCCTTCAATAATTGTGACGACGGAGGCACACTGTTGGAAGACATCACGGATACATCACCCTAATCTTGATCGTCTGAAATAGAAATTGATAAAGTAGAGTGACCCTGCAGGGAAAGGACCGGAATGTCCAATTCCCCACTAACATACCGTGACATACGCTTCCCATGTTGTCATCGAAATCATCACATACAGAACAGGAGTTAGTGCGAGTACACTGACTACATATAGAATGATTATAAAAGTCAGAGGAAGACTTCCTCTTACTACAATTGATCAAAATCCTTTCAATGTGAAAAGAAAACAAAGTCCTGGTACTCGCACCAACCCCTGACAATCAAAATACATAATAATATGATCCATTAACATAGAAAAAATAATTGAAATCAAAATATTTTGAAAAAATATTTTTTCAGAACAGCCCAAGTTTCTGAAAAGTAACGTTGAGGCCCAATGGATCCCAAGCCTAAGTGTGGACAAAAATTTTAAAAATATTTAAAACAATTTATGCAACACTTACGAACAATAATAATGTATCTAGTTATGATTAAATTAACATCAAGATATTATATTCAAGAAAACCCCCCTCACACAGAGGGCTGTTGTAAATGTAAACAATAAGTGTAAAAACACTAAAATAAGACTCCAGGCACCCAGGCCCGAAATCAGTTACCAATAATACACTATCTGATGCAAAACAGAGACTTCCAGGGAAGAAACTGCAGAACATCAGATGGTAGATGCAGAACACAACGCCTAACCACCCATAGGTGAAGACGTAAACATGGGGAAAAGAACAGAATTCATTCTGTTATTCAGCTAAAACTCCCAAGAAATTTTAGTAATAATAATTACAGAAATTATGCCAAAAGCATGGGAGAATAGCAAGAGGGGACTTAAAGGAAAGGGAGAGAGGAAAACACTGAAAAATCAGTGTAACTTGATAACAAGAATGACAACAAAATGGCTGCTGCCTCGAAAATAGGTAACTTAACATAATTTCATTAAAAAATTTTAAGTTACAGCCCTGATAATTTTCTGTCACACATTTTTCCTCTCCTCCTTCTATATCCTCCTTAGAATCACCATTTCACTAATATTTACGTGTCTGGCATCATTTAAACTGAGATTTACAAGCACAAAGATCAGTCAGATGTTAACTGATGAAGGGCCAAACTAAGAATGATTAATGGCGCCAATTTCGGAACGTCCTTGACACTGTGCATGCGCAGTAGAGGTGAAGTGTGGAGGGCCATTCAGGACATGTTTTCTTGTGTTTTAGATGCAAATTTTGGGGATTGGGGGGCAAAATTTGTGTTTGGCCCTATATTTTAAGAGTTAGCACCAGCTATGTCTGGGTCATTGGTACAGTATAAAAATATAGGTAACTTAACATAATTTCATTAAAAAATTTTAAGTTACAGCCCTGATTATTTTCTGTCACTCATTTTTCCTCTCCTCCTTCTATATCCTCCTTAGAATCACCATTTCACTAATATTTATGTGTCTGGCATCATTTAAACTGAGATTTACAAGCACAAAGATCAGTCAGATGTTAACTGATGAAGGGCCAAACAAAGAATAATTAATAGCGCCAATTTCGGGACATCCTTGACACTGCGCATGCGCAGTAGAGGAGAAGTATGGAGGGCCATTCAGGACATGTTTTCTTTGGTTTTAGATGCAAATTTTGGGGATTGGGGGCAAAATTTGTGTTTGGCCCTATATTTTTAAGAGTTAGCACCAGCTATGTCTGGGTCATTGGTACAGTATAAAAATATTATTTTTTAAAGTTATTTTTCAATTCCCAAACTCCGAAAATTTTTACCAAAAGTGGGAACATTCAGCCTCTAATGCAGCCCAATGTTCCCGGAAAAATACTTGGGGCTGAATGTGGTAACCAGACAATTCGGCACCAAGACAAGTCGGCACCAGTTTTCTGGTCAATTTGGCACCTGCTTTGGGACGATTCGGCACCTGCCATAGTGCCATTGGTCAATTCAGCACCAGGTAAGTCAATTCGGCACCTCGCTGATAGATTAATGCGTGTGTTCACACTTTATCGCCGACAACTAATAACTTATGAAAACAAATTCATGAACTCTTGTTAAAAGTAATTTAGTACTCAGTAAAGCCTAAGGTTGTGTGATTGAATATTATGTTACAGGCATAATAATTGTTCTTTAGAAAATTTAAAGAACTTGTGACTTATTGTTAAGTGTCAGCAATTTTAATAAATGTTGATTAAAGTTAAATTGTGTCTTTTTATTTTGTTATTAAAACAATAATTGTTTCCCAAGCATCAATTTTATATAACATAAAGCCCAAACCACCAGTAACATCACTTCAAGAATGTCTTCAGACTGTTGTATTGAATGTAATACAAAATGCAGAGACGGCAAAGGAAGGCTGCTGATTAGATTCAAGGGAAACTGTTTAAGTTGTGGCAAAGGTACATTGATGGGGAAATTACCTCCAGTCAGCTTTCAAAAAAATGTTCTAGTATTTATAGACCTGTCGTTTAAGGCTTTATGCACACTGAAACAAAACAGTCCAATTTTTTGTATTTTATATAAGCTTCCAGTAAAGGTTAAATTGTTTGTTAAAGGGTAACTTTTTATGATTATTTCTTCAGTGTATTGCCTCAAAACATAGCTCATGCTCCCTCTTTGAAACAAACTCAATTGAGGTCGTTGCAATGATGAATCATGAGCTATGTTTTGCGGTAAATGAAACCCCCAAAAATCTGATTTATTATTTTTTCAGTGTACTGCCTCAAAACATAGCTTATGCTCCCTCTTTGAAACAAACTCAATTGAGGTTGATGCAATGATGAATCATGAGTTATGTTTTGCGGCAAATGAAACCCCCAAAAGTTTGATTTATTTTTTCAGTGTATTGCCTTAAAACAAAGCTCATGCTTGCACCTTGAATCGAACTCAACTGAGGTCGTTGCACTGATGAATCATGAGCTATGTTTTGCAGCAAATGAAACAAAAAAAACTGATTTATTATTTCTTCAATAAATTGAACATCCACCTTTTGTCTTATTACTTTTGACTGAAAATATTTAAAATAAAAAAAATATTAGAAACAATCTTATTCCTTGTCTTTCACAACCCCCATGTTTTCGCAGAATCGTCCTGGCTGTCTTTTTCACCGAACGTCTTGACAGTATCATGATAATTTTTATGATTGACATTCTCAAAGACTATGACGAACTAAGCAGATAAATAATTAATTATTTGATAAATTTGCCACATTCATTAAGAATGTCAGTAATAAAAATTATTACCACTAAATCTAAAAGTTACTAGTCGATTAACATAAGTTTGGAGGCCCGTTAAAACTCCATAATTTCAGTGACGTCATTTGACGGAGCCGGGCCGTGGGCGATAATGGTATAAATAGCCATTAGCGGCCCGTGGCCTGGCTATTTTTAGATTCCATGGTCTAATGAATTACTCCCATTCGGATGACGTACCTTTGTATTTCTGAACTGAAGTCGAACGCACGATCGAAACAGAAATATCGAACCGACTTTAGTTATCATTTCTGTGCTGAAATGAAGCACTATCAGATGGAAACAAGTTTCATTGCACTGTGAATCGGTCGCACTTGTCCAATTCAATTTACATAATATACTAATTTTCTTCTGTGTTTTAATGCCCAAATCCGAAAGACTTCCAACAATTCCCTCATGCGGTTAGCTGTAACAGGGAGTGGTAATAATAGTAATAACATGATTGTTGTCAGGCATCATGATTCATTAGTGGCCCTGCAGCAATGATGAACAGCCCTCAGGCCTTTAATAAACCCTCGGACTGTTCATCATTGCTGCAGGGCCGCTAATGAACCATAATGCCCTCCTAAATCGTGTTATTGTTATATTATTGCCACTCAATCTATAACTTACTAGTCGATTAACATGCTTTTGGAAGGCCATTAAAACTCCATAATTTCAGTGTCGTCATTCGACGGAGTCGGGCCGCGGGCGATAATGGTATAAATAGCCATTAGAGGCCCGTGACCCGGCTATTTTTAGATTACATGGTCTAATGAATTACTCCCATTCGGATGACGTCCCTTTGTATTTCTGAACTGAAGCCAAACGCATAATCGAAACAGAAATATCAAACCGACTTTAGTGATTATTTCTTCCAGAAATTCCCTCGTGCGGTTAGCTGTAACAGGGAGTGGTAATAATAGTAATAACATGATTGCTGTCAGGCATCATGATTCATTAGTGGCCCTGCAGCAATGATGAACAGCCCTTGGGCTTATTAACGGCCCTCGACTTCGTCTCGGGCCTTTAATAAAACCCCGGGCTGTTCATCATTGCTGCAGGGCCGCTAATGAATCATAATGCCCCCCCCAAAATCATGTTATTGTTATATTATTACCACTAAATCTATAAGTTACTAGTAGATTAACATGATTTTGGAGGGCTGTTAAAACTCCATAATTTCGGTGACGTCATTCGACGAAGCCGGGCCGCGCGCAGATAATGGTATAAATAACCATTAGCGACCCGTGGCCTGGCTATTTTTAGATTCCATGGTCTAATGAATTACTCCCATTCGGATGAAGTCCCTTTTTATTTCCGAACGGAAGTCGAACGCGTGATCGAAACAGAAATATCGAACCGACTTACTGATTATTTCTTCCAGCAATTCCCTCGTGTGGTTAGCTGTAACAGGGAGTGGTAATAATAGTAATAACATAATTGTTGGCAGGCATCATGATTCATTCGCGGCCCTGCAGCAATGATGAACAGCCCTTGGGCTTATTAACGGCCCTCGACTTCATCTTGGGCCTTTAATAAACCCTCGGGCTGTTCATCATTGCTGCAGGGCCGCAAATGAACCATAATGCCCTCCAAAATCATGTTATTGTTATAACTTATATTATTATCACTTTATAGGGCACTCCCTGGCGAATATTTTCATTTTCGGGGGCTGCACAAAACTCATATGTTTCCGTTCACATCCGGGTTCCAATAATGAAAAATTCGTTTCAATATGGCCCGGCGGCCCGCACATTCCCGGATGTAGGCGAGGTAACACTGCTTTGAGTTTGAATATTTGGAGAAGAGAGATGTGATGGCGGAATTTTGAGATCTTTGGCGTGAAAGAATTAAGATATACATTCGCATTTAAGGCATGAGTTAGTTGCTGACAATGATTGTGTGGGAATTTCACACATAGATTACTACATTGAAAAATGATAATAATATATGAATGATGAAAAAAATAGCAATCTTGATTTTTCTTGGTTTAACATGTAAACTCTTTGAAATGTGATAATAATACAAATAACATTATTTTGTACGGGCGTTATGGTTCATTAACGGCCCTACGAAAATGATTAACAGCCCTTGGGCCTATTAGTGGCCCTCGACTTCGTCTCGGGCCACTAATAGACCCTTGGGCTGTTAATCATTTTCGTAGGGCCGTTAATGAACCATAACGCCCTCAAAAATAATGTTATTGTATAATTATTACCACTAAATCTATAAGTTACTAGTAGATTAACATGATTTTGGAGGGCTGTTAAAACTCCATAATTTCGGTGACGTCATTCGACGAAGCCGGGCCGCGGGCGGATAATGGTATAAATAGCCATTAGCGGCCCGCGGCCCGGCTATTTTTAGATTCCATGGTCTAATGAATTACTCCCATTCGGGTGAAGTCCTTTGTATTTCCGAACGGAAGTCGAACGCGCGATCGAAACAGAAATATCGAACCGACTTACTGATTATTTCTTCCAGCAATTCCCTCGTGCAGTTAGCTATAACAGGGTGTGGTAATAATGGTAATAACATAATTGTTGTCAGGCATCATGATTCATTAGCGGCCCTGCAGCAATGATGAACAGCCCTTGGGCTTATTAACGGCCCTCGACTTCGTCTCGGGCCTTTAATAAACCCTCGGGCTGTTCATCATTGCTGCAGGGCCGCAAATGAACCATAATGCCCTCCAAAATCATGTTATTGTTATATTATCATGACACTGCCCAGCGAAAAATTATTCAGGTGCCGATTCGTCCTCCTCTTGGTGCTGAATTGTCCTGGTGCCGAGTTGTCTTGGTGTCGAATTTAGTAGAGCCGAATCGTCCCGATGCCGAATTGACCCGGTACCGAGTTGTCTGGCATTCCCGACTGTTCCCGAGGCCGAAGACCCGGACCTAACGAAATTAGGGGACAAAGTACGCAAATTGTCAATGAAATCAAACTTCCGGGTCCGGGCCAACCAAGGATTACGACTTTGTCGTTGTTTGTATTGAAAAACTCGAAGAGATCATTTTTTGTATCCAAAGTAACAATACTGATATATTTGTTTATATATATATAGAAAACATCAAGAGTTAAATCTGAGCACCTGTTATTTTATTTTTCCAAATCTCTCAGACGATCGATCGATCAAATTTGGATCATCTCCCTTGAAAAATCCAGTTGATGATGGTTACAAGAACCTAGATACGGGGACGGGTAAACCCGTTGAATTCTTTCTCGAATATCATGCATATTTTTTATCGATTGGTGCTAAAGTATGATTATTTACACCGTAAAACCAAATCATTTCTAACAATTTGTGCACACTCGTTTCCCCCATAAAACATGCATTCTATCACCCCCGTCTTCCTGATGTGCGACAATAGGAGCATAAGAAATCAAGGATGACCAAACTACGAAACTTGTCATTAACACAGTAATAATAACACTTTGGCCGGCCGCTGATTTGTCGCAGTTATTGGGCGAGAGGGCCTTGGTTACCCCTGTGCTCCCAACTGACTCCCTATTCCCGCGCCCTTTCTCTCCTCCCAACACTAAGAGACCAGAAGTGATTGATGACATCCCTTGCCCCATTCTTCCCAATCTCTCTGATTACCAAATTAACCCTCTCCTGTGAGTCACTCACTAACCACATGGGGTAATACTTTTTGCCGGTAAAAAGGACGGTAAGTGTATAAAAACTACGTTTTAAAGTACTAAATGTACCTCTGAATGTGTGAAAAGTGACTATTTAAGGAAGCTTACGCAATAATAAATATATAGAAGGAAGATTAAGTATTGTTTCTTTTAATGTAGACTATTTTCAAGACAAAATAGATCATTTCGCCATCGACACTGATCGACACGCCATGTTGTGCAAGGAAAACAACGAATTCGCTGAGGTGCACGACGGGGTGAATATTATCATACTTGCTCGACGGAGGAGTAGCTAATTTTAGATGCTTCTGTTCACTACGAGGGGATTTAACAGAAAGATTTTTTGGAGAGAAACCATTTTTTATTTGAAAATAGTCTACAATAAAACAAACAATGCTTAATCTTCGTTTTATGTAGCACACGCTTCATTAAATTGTCACTTCAAACTTTCAGAGGTAGCCAACATTTAGTGCTTTAAAACAGTTTTTATACGCTTACCGTCCTTTTTACCGACAAAAAGTTGTGTTCAAGCTTCCCTTATAAAAAAGTACCATGGTAAACCATGGTAAATCCCAAAATACCCTGGTAATACCATGGTATACCAGGGTATTTTGGGATTTACCATGGTCTACCATGGTACTTTTTTATAAGGGTTGTTGTTTTTAAACGAGGGCTCATATTTTATTTTCACTTAGCGTTTCGCCAAACACATGCCGAGGTGATAATATATATTAAAACCAAACATACATCAGTGGATACTACTAGTTCTAGATTCCTGTAAGTCCCACCTCAGTGATTCCCGCATGAGCCCATTAAGACTAGGACCCATTGTGCTCACTCCACCAATCCCTATGTGTGAGCTCACGGTGGCGGGCCCGGATGGAGGGGGAGGGGGTCTGAGGAACTCCAAATGTAAACCGTAACTTACTGTTTTTAACCCCCACGTTTCCTCAGGAGGCACCAGAATCGATCTCAGAGATTCAGAATTTGAAGGAAAAAAATGTCCGGGAAAGGGCCCACAACCGTGGGAGAGAACACACCTAATTCCATAGTTCAAGCCATTGAAATATGCCAGTGTTGTGTCGATCTTGTCCCCCCTCCCTTCCCCCACCATTTTGAAAATATGGGAAATGGATTATATATTTAGCGGGGACGTAGCCAGGATTCTGTAATGGGGGGGGGGGGGGGCATGATATTTGGAAGGTCGTTGTGCCCCCCCCCCCCCAAGCCTAACTAGGGCTAGACCTCCCCAGAAACAAATTATCGTAAACAATTCATTAGTTATTAATTCCAATAGCCCGCTATACACATGAGTGTCTATCATACACAATATGTACAGTGGGCGACTTGAATTAACAAGCAATAGATTTGGAATGCTTCCAATTATTTGATGACCAATCTTGGGGTGCAAGTTCAAGACAGCCTAAAACGTCAGTGTGTGTCAGAGAAAAGCAGTAGGGATTGTGTTCAGATGCCAGTTTCAATGTAATCGTTTGTGCTTACTGGGTTAAAAACAATAAGGGACAGTTTGCATTTGAGAGCCCCACCCCCACCCAGCCCCACCATTGGGAAGAAGGTTAAGATGCTAGACTCTGGGGGAGATCGATCTTGGTGCCCCCTGAAGAAAGGTAGGGGTGAAAAACAGTATGTGACAGTTTGTATTGGGGGGGGGGGGGGGACCCCACAACGACCTTCCAAATATCACGATTGCCCCCCCCCCCCAAAAAAAATGGCTACCCCCTCCTCCATTATAGAATCCTGGCTACGCCCCTACTAGATAAAAAAATCCATTTCATATTTTCGAAATGGGGGGGGGGGGGGGGACGAGATCGATATAACGCTTGAACTATGGAATTGTGCGTATTCCCTCCCACGATTATGAGCCCTTCCCAGGATATTTTTTTTCTTCAAATTCTGAATCCCTGAGATCGATTCTGTTGCCTCCTGGGGAAATGTGGGAGTTAAAAACAGTTAATTATGGTTTGCATTGGGGTCCCTCAATCCACCCCCCCCCCCCCCCCCGAGCCCACCACACCACTGGGAGCTCAAACATAGGGATTGTTGGAGTGAGAACAAGGCGATCCAGTCTTAATAGGCGCCTGTGAGTATCATTGGGGTAGGACACACAGGAATCTAGAGCTAGTATCCACTGATGGGTTGTTGGTTTTAATATTTATTATCACCTCGGCATGTGTTTGGCGAAACGCAAACTGAAATTAAGTTAGATTAGATTAGATTAGATTCTTTATTTTTGCGGTATAAACGTACATCTATAACAGGGTAGATTACAAAATTGTTCTTACAAAACATAGTGCAAATGAACATACCTCATGGAGATGACATAGCCAGATTGGGTGTCTACCTGTCATCCCCTTGTAGTGAGTATGTTATCTTCAACACTGCAGATTAACTCGAGACTAGACAATTTTCACTATGCCTTGACCCCTGACCCCCAATATAAAAAAGTTATGAACCCCCGTTTAAAAAAATAGCTTGAACACAACTTTTTGCCGGTAAAAAGGACGGTAAGTGTATAAAAACTATGTTTTAAAGTACTAAATGTACAACTGAATGTACAAAAAGTGACAATTTAATGAAGCGAACGCAATAATAAATATATATAACGAAGATTAAGTATTGTTTGTTTCGTTGTAGACTATTTTCTAATTATAAATGGTTTCACCCCAAAACCTTTCTGTTAAATCCCCTCGTAGTGAACAGAAACATCTAAATGTTACGCACACGAATTAGTGACACCTCCATCGAGCAAGTATGATAATATTCGAATCTAGGAAAAAAAGTGATGGGAAATAAAGTCTGGGAAAAAAGTCTGGGAAAAAGTCAAGGAAAAAGATCATATGGCATTTAGTTGAAATTATAGATATTGTTTTTCATTTATTTTATAATAAGATTGGCTACCTCTGTGTGTCTCGGTAAAAGTGAAATATTCTTGACTGGGATGTTAAACCCCATTAATCAATCAACTATAACTATATATAGTATGGTAAAAATCTTCAAAGACTTGCTTGTTTTCATGGGCCCAAATGTTAAAGCATATAAGATTTTATATATAATGTCTACATATAGATCGCCATTATATTTTTTTATTATTAAAATGACACTCACTGTGCAGCAGATAACTAAAAAAAATAATTTTTTTGCTTCCAAAACATAGGTTGTGTGTGACCCCTCATTCCAATGAAGGGGGCCATAAACAATGTTTTGGAAGCAAAAAATTAAATTATAAAATTTAATATAATGGGTTAATGTCCGCCATGTATAGCTTGTTGTCCCTATGGGTTATTGTCCCATGGGTTATTGTCTGCGCACCGTTTTACAGTACTGGATTTCAAAGAAAGCGGACAAACATATTGATCAGAAATAATCACAACACTGCAACTCAAGTAGTTTTTAGGAAGATAAATTTATTTATTTATTTATTTACTGGTGTTTAAGGACACTTTTAAGTAGTTATGGCTAAGATCCATTCACACTAGTGTAATATATCCGTTGCATCTGACCTCTTGAGCTGAAAAATAGTAATGATTGTACAGAAGCATTTCACACTACTGTTAGATGAAACCAATGCTTTCGTCGCAGACAGTGCCGTAGATATTTTATTTTTTTTTGATGGGGGTACCAAGCCGACACTTTCTGACAGGGGATACCAGGCTGAGACTTTTCCGACAGGCCGTACCAACCGAAGCCGACGTTTAACCTTTTACCCAACACTAGTAGCAGACGACACTTGTAAGAATATTCTTATACAGCCGGCTATAGCTAAAAATTTTCATTTTTTGCTTCCAAAACATAGGTTGTGTTCCCTTATTAGAATGAGCATGACATGCTCATTCCAATAAGGGGTCACATCCTATGTTTTGGAAGCAAAAATTGAACATATTTAAAAAATTGTTTTATGATTTTGAGCCAACCATGATTTGTCTCTGCGGAGAAAAATTTTGATATTTGATTTCAAAGGAAGTGTTTTACAGGCACATTTTGCCATAGGACACTATAACACGACATTTTACCCCAAGTCACCCCCCACCCTTAAACATTTTCTAGAGGGGGACATCGTGTGTTGTGACCCCCCCCCCCCCTATAATTTCCGAAGGCACAAGTTAATATGCCTTGTATATACTCATAATTAAGTTTAGCATTAGTGTTTTACAATAGCACCATCATCATCTTATTAATGTAAATCTATCAGATCACTTAATGACCGTTCAATATATATGCACTTGACTTTATAGTTCTTAACACACTGAACGGATATTCCAAGCAACACCTCTTAAAAACTCTGCAATTGTCTTTCTATCATTTGCTCTGTCGTCGCACAAATCTCTTAATCGGTTTTGCAGATCTACATATTTCTTTCGCACTGTAGTTTTGGGCCTCTGACCGACTGCATCTTGATTTACCGTCACAGATACTGTTGCATGTTCACGCTGAAACCATGATATACACCGATATAGTGATGGGTGGTAATGTCCAACTATTATTTATATTTCATATAAAATATATATATATATATTGACTTTCTTTCCTTGACTTTTTTCCTATGACTTTTTTCCCCAGACGTTTTTTCCTATGACTTTTTTTTCCTGTTACCGATAATATTCACCCCGTCGTGCACCTTTGCGAATTCGTTGTTTTCCTTGCACAGCATGGCGTGTCGATCAGTGTTGATGGCGAAATGATCTATTTTGTCTTGAAAATAGTCTACAATAGTCTACAATAAAGCAAACAATACTTCATTTTCCTTCTATATATTTATTATTGCTTAAGCTTCCTTAAATGGTCACTTTTCACACATTCAGAGGTACATTTAGTACTTTAAAACGTAGTTTTTATACACTTACCGACCTTTTTATCGGATACCGTCCTTTTTACCGGCAAAAAGTATTACCCACCACATGTCCTTCATTCTCCCATCCCACTTCCCCATTAGACTCTCAGTGAATATTATTCTGTTAGACTGGTATTTTGGGCATTCTAGAAGAAAGTGTTCCAGGGTCTCCTCCACGCCTAAATTAGGAACACACTAAAGTGTAACCCGAGCTGAGAATACGGTGTAGATGAGAAACAAACATTCGTTTTCTCTCTTGTTTGTCGTTCAATTTAACTGCAATAAAAGATTTGACTTCAAATGTTTGTTGTTGTTTCTTGGCAAATAACCCAAGCCAGCCAATTCATTCACCTGCTGATATTTTCATTTACACAAAATCCGACATAATTGTTAATCGCCTTTGCTGTGAAAACACAGTCTACATGTGAGTTAATTACCTGGCTCGGCGATCCAGCTACACTTTTTAGCGATATCAGAGATATTTTATTGTATATTTCACAAAATATACTGTATAAAAAATCAATTTAACTTTACCGTTTCCTTTGGCTACCACTGATCTATATACCAAAAATAATCTAAATTGAACCGATTGTTTAGTTCTCAGTTAACCCCGTATTCACAGCTCGGTCTACACCTTTTAGTGTGTCCCCCTAAATTACACACCTGTCACTCCTTTTCACTGTTTTTCCCCATTTTTCCCCTTAGCTCCAGGGACCGCGACTTCAGCTTGAACAACAGTAACCCCCAAAGGTGCCATCAAGGTACTCTTCAAAACCAGGCTTCTCTTTCTCACGCAGGCCACCCAGTGAACAGTGCTGGGAATGAAAAAAAAACGGGTGCAGTTTTAAGCTCCCGAGAAATCAGAGACGAGAGTAAATTGCACCCGTAAAATGTTTGTATATGAATTTTCGAGGGAATACTATCAGCAAACACCAGACACCTTCACCCTCTGAACTCGAGCGGCCACTTTTCCGGCCAGGAACATGATACGTCATAACGCCATTAAATAGGATGTCTCTTCAGTAAATGTGTGGGGGTAGACCAATCAGTATTTTCAACGTGCAGCCCCGAGGCTGCACGTTGAAAATATTGATTGGTCTACCCCCAATAATGAATGTGGACTCTTCTGATTGCTGCCATTGAACTGACATGGAGATACCTCTAGTGTTCAAAGGATTAAATGTGTAAGGAATCGCTGAATTATGACAGTAACTTGCCACTGGCAACAGAGTGCTGCTTTTTTTCAAAAGAACACACATTTATATGCCCTCACAGTATATTAGTGCTCCACAATATTTTTCAACGAGTGCATTTTTTAGCTCCCATAAAATAGAAAACACGGGTGCTGAAGGGAGCAATTGCACTCGCACCCGTCTCATTTCCAGAACTGCCAGTGACCTCTTTCATTTGACCCCCTCTCGCCAATTAAGGTTACCATTATCTAGGACCCTTTCTCTGACGATTTTTTACCCTAGGTTGCCCCAACGTCTAGGTCCGAGATCTCCAATGAGTAGTTCTCTATTAGTTTAAACAATATTTATTTCCAAAGTATGAAAGTACATTTCTTCACGATTCAATAGAAGCATACAACTATTAAGGAAATGGATTCATCATCAAGCTAAAGAGCTTATACTCGGCTGTTTCCAGTTAAATATTTTGTAAAAATATATCATATGCGGCTGGTAGTTATACATACACTATTGCGCCCGCACGGTCAGCACTCTATTAATTCCCTCACTTGGACCATACACCCTGTCTTGATATTTGAGATGAAAATACTCTGGAACATTACTTTACACCATCGGGTGTCGGGGAGATTTACCAAATGATTAAGATAACCGAGTTTCAATAAGTCTATCCTTTCTTTGATCCCCATCCACCCAAGCTCAACCCTGATTGCTTCTAGTGCTGCGGCATTACTCGATTCCGTTATCCATCGGCCTGCATCTTTCTGCGGGGTTTCCAAGCTCTTTACCGCCGTTTGGTTCAGGGGTATCACTTCCGTACCGTACGTTATACTTGGCAGACTCACCATTTCCCAAATGGTTTCCCCGCGAAAGCGTTATTGAAACTGTTTCTCCCTATAAGTTTCATTTGGTTAAGGATTCGTCTCCCCCTGAGAATCAATTTATTTGTGTGGTTCGGAAAATGCCTCTTCCTGTGATGTTTATATTTACCCCCAAATACTCGTAGTCACCTGTCTCTCCTACACTAAGAAGTTTGCTGCTACCTTTCGGAATACAAAACTCCCCCACTCTCCACCTTCGAGTAGGGTCCACTTTACGGTCCACGGGTATAACTTTGCTTTTGTTTTCATTTAATTCGAGTCTCCATTTGTTCCCATATTTCCCAACAATTCCCAGCATTTTCGCTCGCCCATCTTCGCTTTCTGACACTAGCACCATACCGTCTGCAAAAAATAGCCTTGGGATCTTCAAGTCCCCAACTGCTAACCCCTCGTCGCAACGTAGGAGTTCATCTCCTAAACCTTTGATGTACAATGCAAAAAGAATTGGCGAAAGGATACACCCCTGTTTTATGCCTATCTCCATAGGCACACGTCTTGTTATGTCACCCAGGCTAAGTTCACTCTATACATCTTCATATAGTGCTTTCAGAATTCCAATAAACTCGCCTCCCAAGCCCAGAGCCTCAAGCTTGCGCCACATACCCTCCCTCCATACTCTATCGTATGCCTTTTTAATATCCAAAAGGCCATAAACAACTTTTTCTTTTTTGCTTTCGCGGATTCTATCATTTGGGATAGCGCGAAAAAGATGGTCAGTGACTCTCCTTCCTTTCCTGAAGCCATTCTGAATCTCTCCCACAAAACCTTCTCCCCAATCACCTCCTCTAATCCCCCATACAGGACTTTACAGAAAACTTTTCCAATGTTGCTACTGACAGAGATCCCTCGATAATTATCCAAAACGTCCTTTTCCCACTTTTTGTGAATACATGTCACTTTGCTTTCTCTCCACTCTTCTGTAAGCTCTTGTTTTTCTATGGCTAAATTGAATAGGGCAGTTAGACTTTCAGAGAAAGTTCCTCTCCCCCTTTTTTGAGAAAGTCGTTAGGAATTTCGTCCACCCCTCCCGCTTTTACATTCCTTAATTTTGAGATCACCTTTCGCACCTCCTCGGTTTTAATTTCGCTGTAATGTAATCATTACTTGTTTTAATTGGACTGGGTGATTTCTTCAGTCCTAATGATTTCGGGTAGTTTTATATCCTTCTCAATGAAGATTTTTTTACCTTTTCTTTACATCTAGGAAAAATGTACCGGCACTTGGTTGTTGAAAGATGTTTACAAGTACATTTACTCACACAAGCGACGTTTATTAAGAAAAATGTGTTTGTTCTTATTCTTTCTTTCTTCGAATCACAGCTGAAAGTAATTTCGAAATGATAAAACAGCATTTAAATCGATGGGCTCAATACTTAAATTCTAATTTCAAGGGGTGCAAGCTCCCCCGGAATTTTTTTTAAACGCCCCAGAATGCTATTTTCTGCATTCTGAGCACTGAAATTTGCTATTTTGTTTTGCAACGAAAACAAAATTATATGGCAAGAAATTATCTTTGACAAAACTTAACCCTTTACCTAACGTAACGGCCAAAACCGGCCAGCGCTATTCTCAAAAATCGCCAATTAATTTTCATTATTTTTTTCATTTTTTGTCTCAAAAACATAGGTTATGACCCCTCGTTGGAACGAGCTCCCCGAGCTCGTTCCAACGAGGGGTCATAACCTATATTTTTGAGACAAAAAATGAAAAAAATTAGTTATTCAAGAATTATTTTTGCAAGTGTCGTCTGCTTTTCATGTTAGGTAAAGGGTTAAAGGGAAAGACACAGAAACATCCATAATTTCTTCTTTTAAACGCATTTTCCCGAGAGACAAACAACTGCTAATAATCTAATAATCATGTATTATTATTCCAGATTATTCAGACGATTACATGTATAGTCACGTTTCTCAGTCAGACTCGCTGAATGTACCAACTTTTCTGGCGCGAAAGTCATTAATTGCCATGAAAGGGGACAAGTTGTGATATCGCAACCTGCCCCTTATAGATAAGCCTATGGAGTCGAACTCCTGTATCCTATAAACCACGAAACCTAATACTTATATTGCGTTTATCTCGCTCTGTGTTACTGTGTCATAAAATACCGGAATTACAGTCCAGTAATAGTTGCATGTTTGGTGATTTGTTAAGGTAAAAGTAGCCCCCCCCCCCCCCCCCCCCCCGTCTCTGCGGCGGATCCCCACTTGAAAACTGTTACATGGACCTAATAATAACACATCCACCAGTCATTGTTCTCATATGAGGAGGGGGCATCTCGCGTTAGGTAAAGACTGTGCATACTACATAGGAGAAGGTCCCGGATCTTGTCCGTGTTTACCTTTTCGTTCTATTTACTTCTTGAAATTTGAGTGCCCAGAAAGTAAAGAAATAACCATTCAAGAATTGAGTCATGACTGTTCGAAATCCACATAGTGATGAAGCAAATTGATCACGTGCAAATTCTATGAACCGCGAAGCTCTTCGTGGTACATTTGCGCGTGGTCAACTTGTTTCATCACCTCGTGGATTTCGAACAGTCATGATTCACTTCTTATGGTTATTCTCTTCATAAAACAGAATTATTTTTATTTTCGTCCGGACAGAATATCAAGTTGCCTTATCTACAAGGCACCGCATTGACTAATCATAATTCGGTCAAGTTCTATTCCTAAAAAAGAAACAAAACAACATACCTTCTGACACAAAATAGGTCTGTAAACTGTCAAAATAGTGCAGAAATATATAGAATATAACCATAGTAGCTTGGTGTACCAAATATTCGCCACGTGTGGTGAAATGGTGTTAACCGCAAGCCTTCGGCGCGCGGTTAACACCACTTCACCACGAGTGGTGAACATTTGGTACACCAAACTACTTTGGGTATATTTTATTTATACCATGATCGTCAGATAATTAAGAGTCGCTATTATTTTTTCTCGACTTTTCTGAACAGCAGACGTACATACGTGCAAATCTGTTTTGCTTTCATGAGAATCGATGGGCGGTACTTCCGCTGTCAATTTTATCGCCGAAACGAAACGGAAAAAGAAACGGAACCCTTTTCTTTTTAATAACATAATAACATACTATTTCGAGTTATGGATGCTTTACTAACATGAGACAATGCATGTTTGTTAATTTTGGCATCTTATGAGATAAACCCATTTAAAAACGAAATAAATAACTGCCGGTTTCATTTCACTCTTCGCGAGGCGACGTGCGGTAAATTTGGACAAGTTTGCATTCAGGTCGACGTCACCAAGGGTCACCTTGGATGTAGTTCTACTGTAGGTGTACAATTTAACTAATGAAATCATATTGTTCACCACGGTTGGTGTGTAAAGGTAAAATTTATGTCATTTTATAATAGTAGAATAGGTAATCATGGTATAAAATACAACTTACACTCGAGTCAGGGAAAACCGTCTATTTATAGAACGTAAACAGAATATAAAAATAGCCTCTGGAAAATAGAATGTGGTGCGTAATATCAATGCGCGATATTTGAATGTCACATAATCACTGGTATTCATGGGATATATCGCATGATCAACTGGTATTTATTGGAAAATAACATCACCTGAGAATTCACTGCCAGTATATCGTTCAGTGAAGAAAATTTCAGTTGTGGTGTAAACATTATAGCTGGAATATGCACTTGAGCCTGTAAATGCCATCAACAACACCACTGGGGAAAATAAAAATTATATTCAGAATAAAGATTTTGATGAGAAGTGTTGATTATATTTGGTCAATTATAAAACCACAGCTTGACACATGAAACTCTCTTTATACAGAGAGTACAACTTCAGTTAACTGTTATAACCATTTAATGAATGGTTACACATATGGGACCCCCGTGGGAACCCCAGGAAGTGAAACAGTGCTTTTTTTGTTGTGGTAAACAAGCTCTGATTTACTGGTAAAATAGGACCTGTCACCAATGCTTGGGGTGGAAGTCCTCTGAAATGGTCAACATGGGTATAAACAGTTGGCTGGACTTGACTTTATCTCCATGTTGCAGTCACGATTAGATACTAGACTCTGGAAAATCGAATGTAGTGCATAATATCAATGCGCGATATTCGAATGTCACATGATCAACTGGTAATCATGGGATAAATCACATGATTAACTGGTACTCATTTAAGAATTGAATGCAATTTTTATAATCTTTATTGGAGTATGAACGTGTGGGAATGGGTACAAATTATGTATGAATCCCTCGGGATTCATACATAATTTGTACCCATTCCCACACGTTCAAACTCCAATAAAGATTATAAAAATTGCATTCAATTCTTATAATTACATTCCGTAACTGTTTAAACTACTTTTTACCAAACAACAAAGCAGACAAACGAAATAAAACATGTACGAACGAACGAGGCGAAAAACCACCCTCACACAAAAGACAAAGCGCACAACTCTGATTTTTAATTTTCACAACTTTAGAAATGGAAACGAGTATTTTAGTATTGAGCTTTATGCCACAGGTGGGAAATATCACCAAAGAAACATCAGCGGAGTTGATCACTGCGAGAGGCGCTAAAAGTTAAAAACCCGCCCAAACACCGCCCGAATTACATTCGGTCAACTGCGCTCTACCATAAATGCGGGTCAAAGTTCGACCAAATGTATTCATTGGAAAATGAATTACATTTGGTCATGACATTTTCATCCAGCTGACCAATGGGAATTGAGTATTTGGACCCAAAACGTATAACTACATTAACAATGTAATTATTGGAAATTAACATTACCTGAGAATCCACTGTCAGTGCCGCGTTCAATGAGAACATTTCAGTTGTGGTGTAAACATAACAAAATGATCTGTGGAATATCAGCATGAGAGTACACCAATCATTTTTAGAGATTTCGAGAAGAATATATATCAGGTTGACAATTTTTTTTAGAAAAAGTAGGGACGAGCCCCCAAATTCACTCCATGAGAAGGCCTTGATTATCCTTATGCTCCAAAATATAGCACCCCCCCCCCCCCCCCACGTATCCCCTCTCCCACACCAACACCCGGAAATGAACTGTTTGATGATATCGCGTATCTTCCCAATTTCACAGAATGGCGTATTAACCCTCTCTTTTTACATCAGCCAGGTCAGATGGAGACTCTTGCCATTCACCTGGAGAGTCCAGGCGATGGGACAAGAGGCGCTCAGGGCTGAAATGGTCTTCTTCAACTTCGCTGGCAATTCCAGTGTTTCCATGACAGTAGCTACACGCTAAAAACTAAAGTGTTAAAGTGTTAAAAACTACACTTGAAGTGCTGTATTTAACACTTACTAAATGCTGAACTAGCACTTTGTTCAATTGTAGATATCCCAGAACTTGACAGGTGTTACAATAATACCACTTGACAAGTGTAATGTCGCGACACTTAAAAGGAAACAACGCAGATGACGAGGATCAGACTCGAACTCTCGAGCCTGATCCGCGTCATCTGCGCTGTGTCCTTTTAATTATGTACCCACCAAGCGCAAATCAAATTATGGACGATTCTGGAAGAACCACCAATGCTAGACACATGGGAAGTGCCATCCATTCAAGTTTCAGATGTCTGACGATTGTAATGTCTATAAGTGCTTAAAGCATTGAACTTTGAGTGTTAAAATCAAACCCTAAGAGTTAGAATGGGTTTAACACCTTGAACGTGTCAGTTTTAACACTTTAGTTTTTAGTGTGTTGTTAAGGTGTTCACGCTCAAAGTCAGAGGTGCGAATGTGATTTGAACCACATACTGAGCAGTAGATCTTATGGTTTCGCGGGCAGGGGGCTCGCGGGGACGGTGTGGAGTAAACCCCTTTCGACCCTCGTTGACTGTTGAATGAAGTTTTGCAACATATCCGACGCGTCAAAGGAGGAGAAGGGAGGGTACTCAGCACGTCTCGGATCTTGGTGTTACTGATTGGATGTATTGTGGAGTTCTTGAAGTTTTTTCGTGTTTCCCTCGGGTGAGGACCAGTGTGAGAGGGGGTCCTCTCGACAAAGGTGCTACTTCTCCCCGATGGTGATGTGACGGTATTTCCGGGCAAGTGATAACACCGGGCCTGGTGCATATGAACACAGATAACAGTCTATTAATCCTTTACCCAACATAACAGAAAAAACTGGCCAGTGCTATTCACAAACGTTGCCATTCGATTTTCATTATTTGTTTTGCCTCAAAAACATAGGATCTGACCAATGAGGGACCATAAGCTATGTTTTTTGACGCAAAAACTGAAAAAATAGCTATTCAAAACATTTGTTTGCAAGTGTCGTTTGCTTTTCATGTTAAGAAAGGGTTAACAGACTAAGAATTGGGGTGCTCCCATTCCTTCTTTACATGAGTGGCAAATAGTACTCCAATACGACGGGCAACCTATCTTGCTGGTTCTCGTCCGGGGATTGGGGGGGGGGGGGGAGGGGGGGGGGGGGCTAGCCTTGGCTTGACTGCTGACATTTCTATGTCTATTTTTTCTTCTTTTTATCTACGACTATCCATTTCGCGAAAGAAATGTATTGTTCCTTGCTCTGAACTATACCAAATATCAAAACATATTGACTGGTGTTTCTGGAAAAGAAGAATTTTAAAGAATATTCCCAATATAGCGGTGAGTTAAATTAGGACTCCTATAGGGAATGCAATATCAACCCAAGGACTTCATTTGAACAAATTGAATCAGACCCCACGAAGGATGTTGTATACCAAATATCAAAAGATTCTGACAAGTGTATCTAAGAAGTATATTTTTAAACATTATACCTCATATTGAACTAAATAAAATTCAGGCTACAATAGGGTGTCTAAATATTAACCCAGGGACTTGGCTTTAACAAACTTGAATCGGACTCCCCAAAGGATGGTCAATGCCATATATCAATAGATTCTGTTTGAAGGTTCATAAGAAGATTTTTAACCCTTTACCTAACCCGAAAAGAAGACACTTGCAAAAATAATTCTTGAATAACTAATTTTTTTCATTTTTTGTCTCAAAACATAGGTTATGACCCCTCGTTGGAACGATCTCGACGAGCTCGTTCCAACGAGGGGTCATAACCTATGTTTTTGAGAAAAAAATGAAAAAAATAATGAAAATTAATTGGCGATTTTTGAGAATAACGCTGGCCGGTTTTGGCCATTACGTTAGGTAAAGGGTTAAAGAATATTGCTCATACTGCTCCAAGTTAGGGAGACCAGATATTAACCCAGGGACTTCATTTGAACAAACTGGAATATAACCACCACCCCCGAGGATGTTGTATACCAAATATCAAAAGATTCGGACTGGTAGTCCTGGAGAAGAAATTCTTTAAAGAATATTCCCCATATTGCACTGAGTTAAATTTCAGGCTCCCATAGGAAGTTCCAAATATCAATCCAGGAACTTGATTTGAACAAACTTGAATCTGGCCTCTCTAAAGATGCTGTACACCAAATCTCAAAAGATTATGACTGGGGGATCTGAAGATTTTTAAAGATTATTCCTTATATTGCACTAAATTGAAATTTGGGCTCTCTAAAAAAGCCCAAATATTATTTATTTATTGGTGTTTAAGGTCACATACTTCTGAAAAATGGCTAATCATGACCAAAACATGAAGATAAAGTCAAGGTCAGTGAAACGTTTCTGCCCCATGCTGCCTATTTTAGAGGACTTGCACCTCAAGCTTTAGTGACTGGGTCCTATTTTACCAGTAAAATGGTCATGGTTTACCACAGTAAACAAGCACTGCCTAACTTCCTGGGGTTCCTGCGGGAAGCCCAAATATTAACCAAGGGACTTGATTTGAACTAACGTGAATGTGACCCATGCAAGGATGCTGAAAACCAAATACCAAAAGATTCTGAATGGTGGAGCTGAAGAATGACTTTTCAAGATTATTCCTCATATTGCACTCCCATAGGGAGCCCAGATTTTAACTGAGGGGCTTGATTTGAAGAAACGTGAATCCCCCCCCCCCCTCCCCCTGTAACGATGTTGTATAATCAAAAGATTCTGGTGGTTGTGAAGAGGAAGATTCTTTAAAGAATATTTTTCATATTGCACCGAGTGAAAATCTGGGCTCCTTTATGGAGCCCAAATATGAACCAAGGGTCTTATTTCTAACAAACTTGGATCTGTGCCCTCCTCCCGCTCCACCCCCACATATGGATACTGTATACCAAATATCAAAATATTCTGATTGGTGGTTCTGGAGAAAAAGACATTTTAAATTTTTGACAATATGCTGACTCGGCATTTATTTGCTTACCACCCCCACCCCCACCCCAGTGGGGACCCCACCCACTGACACAACTGATGACTTTTTTAACCATTTGATTCTACTGATCCTAAAGATGCCAAATACCAAATAACAACAGTTCTCTGTTCCATGTAGTTTGGGAAATATGGGCATTTGAAAATATTTCTATATTTACCTCCTGGAATTCCCACAGAGATGCAGAATCAGACCCGAAAAGAAGCAGTCTGACATTTGCAGAATGGGGTCCCCAGAGGGTGAATTTGATGATGCTATCCCATACAGTGGGCCAATTTATCCTCTGGGTACCTCTTTCTGTTTAGTTTTGAGACCCTGATTCAGATTGAGTTTTCAGAGGGTAAATTTAGTGATGCTACCCTGCCAAGCAGGGTAGCATCACTAAATTCACCCTCTGGGGACCTCATTTTGCAGATGACAGTCTGCTTATTTTCTGGCTTGTGCAGAATTTTTGTTTTAGTATGAATGAAGTACTTGTGACTCAGTAACACAATATACCAAATTTGGTTCAATTCTATAAAGGCAAATATTGCTCAAGAAACGTCATTTGAAGAAATTTTATTTGACCATTCAGAAGGAAGCTCACTATCAAATATACAGTCTTTGTACCAATCGGTTCATGTGATTAAAAAAAAATATGGGAGCATTTTCCCTCACCACCAAGTTGATTTGAGTAAAACTAAAATGCGATGTCAGGACAAATAATGACCTCAAATTTTACGGACTTGGAGCAGAAGTCATGAGGAGAACAGCTGATGGATGACAATGATATTTCCCCTGTCTCCTGTATGCCATTATAAATTAGTTCAAGTTTCTGTTTTCAAAACTGAAATGAGCCTATGTGAAGTTGTGGGAATATTTTGTCTTGAAAACACTGTGGTCACATGCTGCCATAGGGCCACAATGACCTTCCATTTTTCAAAATTACACTGGATTCCACTCCTACCCCCTCCAGAGGAGAATGGTATACTCCCAACTGTGGTTGCCCTAACTTGCTATGTGCATCAGATGATGCCTCACATCATGGCACATTATTGAAATGTGGCGCCAAAACCTAAACCCAGAATCTTGGATCCTCCACTGCAAGATTTTGGGGGAAAAGTGTTCATAAGGAAGAGTGGAATAAACCTATTTTCTATGGATTCCTCAAATTTTGAAACAAGGATCAACTTCAGGAGGTAACTTGCTGAAAAACATGACAAGGACAACACTGGTTGTAGAATATATTTAATAAAAATATACAATTAATCTTCTTTGCTCAACACAATTTAAGATTACAAAAACACCAATAAAATATCATCAAAATGTTCATTGTTTACTTTTCTGATAATCATTCAATAGAATATGTTATTACTGTTTTTCAGCAGCTCACCACACAATCTGAGAGATTACATCTGACAACAAACACACAGCTCTTCTTCCCTTACTGTTGTTTGCTAACTTATGTTTAAGGTCACACTCAGATTATAGGACTTTATCAGACCACAGAAAAAAATACTGTGACTACCACGAAAGGTGTTTTAGGCTAAATAAAAAAAATGAATTGATTCTCAGGCAATTTTTTTTTCAAATCAGTGAGGGAGGGAGGATTTTATTTTTATTTTTTTTTTTTTATTTTTTTTTTTTTTCGTGTAAATGGTTGAGTATACTCAGTAAATCTTTTTGCTGTCTTTCCACTTGAAAAAGAGAAAAGGTTGTATTTTAGTGTAATTATAGTATATCTTTTATAACTAACTGCAGTAACAACAGCTGAAAGGATTTGTATTTTATTGTTCTTTTTAATGGTACAGATCTGGCAAGCATCATGATCCATTAGAATAGGCCCCAGTAACCAATGCTTGGGTTAGGAGTCCTTTAAAATGGGAAACATGGCTCTAAATGATTGGTTAAACTTGAGTTTATATCGGTGTTGCGGCCATTATTAGCCATTGTGCAGAAATATATGACCTTAAACACCAGCAAATAAATAAATAATTAAATCATGATCCAGTATATCAGAATTTTCCTTGTTACAGTTTATGGGAGAGTGCCTCTGGGCACTCTCCCATAAACTGCAACAAGAAAAACTAATTTACTGCAAACATAGCTAAATAATTATATGTCGAGAAATGTGAAAAAATGACCATTCCATGTTTTCACAAATTCTTAAAAAAACATGACATAATAAAAATGTCTAATGAGGAGGTTCAAATCCAACGAGGGAGGGCCTGAGAATCAAAACATTATTTTTTTTTAGCCTTATGCCCCCACTTTTGCCTTTCCAGAATGTCCCTCTGAATGTTTGGAATATGTGACTGTTCAATTGCATGTCGTGTTGAGAGGTTTCATCAAAATCAGTCGAGAAATGCAGGAGAGGTGGCACAACCAAACACTGTATATACATGTATACATTTATATAAAATCTAACAGCAAAGGAAAAAAGTTGGTCAAAAATTAAATCATTAATGTAAGATGAGTTGCACACAAAAGATTTATTTATTTATTTATTGGTGTTTAAGGTCATATACTTATGTACAATGGCTAATCGTGACCGTGACAGTTTTACGGGTGGAGAAAGCCAGAGTACCCGGAGAAAACCACCGACCATTGACGAGCAACTATCAGCTCAACATTCTAACTCTGTTCTGTTCAGAGTTAGAATGCTGAGGAGCTAACACCCCCCCTCCCACCCACCCAATGAAGAAGAAAACTGATGAATCTTCAGTCTTGGTACTTACTGAGGCCACAGTTTGCAACTTGCACACTGATGTCAAAATATCAGTTTCAACCTGCAAAATTTTCCCATAATGCAACCTGGAAGTTAACCAGTTCAATCTTATTTGACAGAGCTCATTGAGTGCTGTCAAACAAGATTGAATTGGTTAAATTATTAGTTGAATTATAGAGAAAAATTGCCACTTGGAATTCTGATATCTCAACATCAGTATGCAAAGGGCTATGCCCCACAAAGTAGATCTGTTAAGATTGGGCCATTTTTGGTAAAATTGCAGGTTTTTAGTTTTGTAATTATTTCTTTGCCATCACGAAAGTTCATGTTCATGTTCTTGGTTTGTTGCCTCATTATCTAAAAAATAGTACGAGTGGTGGTGTATTTCGTCCCTTGAGTGCAAGAAGGTTTTGCAATGCTAAAGCACTTTATAGCCTTATGGCACTCAAGGGACAAATTTATCAATTTTATTAACTTGTTACATTAACATACACCATTTAATTTTAATTTTTTAAAGTTTGCATTGGTTATACAAAGAGAGCATGCGGCAGCCAAACGGGCCATGCGGGAGGGCCTGAGAAGCAGATTTTTAACTTTTTATGTCTTACTAAAACATCTTGGTTGATGATACCGCACTATTTTTTTCAAAAACAACTAAAAATTGACATATTATACTTTCAAAACGTAACTCATTATTCTTCAACAGAATGAGGCTCAATGAGCTAATGGCACTCATTCCACTAGTATGGGTGGTGGTGTATTTTGTGCCTTGAGTTCAAGAAGGCTTTACAATGCTAAAGCATTGCAAAGCCTTCTTGCACTCATGGGACAACCTTATCAATTTTATTAACTTAGGTAAAATATCGGACATAAACCATTTAATTATTTTTTTTGAAGTTGGCATTAGTTATAAAAACAGAGTATGAGGCAGCCAAAAGGACCATGCAGTTGGGCCTGAGAAACAGATTTTTAACTTTTTAGGTCTTACTAAAACATCTTGGATGATACCAGCACTAGTTTTTTCAAAAACAATTAAAAATTGACATCTTATGCTTCCAAAACATAACTCATTATTCTTCAATAGAATGAGCTAACGGACCTCATTCCATGATGATGCATCAGCTTTGTTTGGGGAGTGAAAAAGAGAAAAGACTCTCTGTTGTTGCTCTCTAAGTCTGTTCAGGTATTCTAGCTTCTTTCCAGAAGAGAAGAGTCTGTTGTAAAAGCACTGTTTGTATAAAGAATAACAAACATTATTATTCGCTAAATGATAGATTCTCAAAAAAATTCCGGTAAGACAGAAATTATATCCCCCCCCCTTCCCCCCCCCCCCCCCCCCCCCCCCCCCCACTGTGAAGATATAGAAATTTTCACTTTCATGGTATCAATGAAAATGGCGGCTTTCAAAGCATTATTTCAAGGGGTACCCTGAAAAATGGCACAGGAAAAAATGGCACACTTTTTGACATATAGTGGAACCCTGTTAATTGAATAGCCACTTTGCCAGTGAAAATTATTCAATTAACAGGAGTATTTAATTAACAGGGCTTGTGTCACTTTCCTGTATTATAGAGATAAACTTAGCATTTATTCTATTATATCTTGTTTGACAGAGCTCTATGAGCTCTGTCAAACAAGATATAATAGATTATATGCTTGTATTGGATGCACTGAGGCCAAATAGGTCTATAATCAAAGGAAAACTGGGGAGAGTCAGGGTAATTTCGCAACAGATTACAAGATTTTTTATTCAATTAACAGGTGTTTACTCTGTAACCTATATTCAATTAACAGGTCAAATTTGTACTGAAGGTATGGTAAATGGTTTTGTGTTTGGAAATTATATTCAATTAACAGGGATATACAATTAAGAGATATCCAATTAAGTGGGCTCCACTGTACTAGGAAAAAATGGCACACCAAAAATGCTGTTTTTTGAGGGGGACGGAAAAAATGATACACTTCTCCAGTTACCAAGGAAAAAATGGCACACTTTATCATTATTTGTTTTTTCAAAGAAAACTGGAATATTAAACTGGGTATGAAAGCAGTATCCACATTTGTTCCCCAATATTCTTTAAATAATAATAAATATTGTTTTATAAACACTGCCATACGGTACCTTAAGCTAATTGTTCAGTTGGCTTGTATGGAAGCTTAAAGTATTGTGCAACACAAGGGTGTTTCTATCACTTAACACAATCTACTTGGCACTTTACCCAAGAAAAGACAGAAAATGCCTATAAAGACTTGAACAAAACAATGCAGTCTCTTTGTATTGAGCGACAACAGGGTTGCCTGAGTGTCAGTGAATTTTTACGTGGTACTGGATACAATATCAGGTGGAAGACAGCATAAAGTTTGCAAATTATGCAGGCTGAGTTCAAATTTTCAAATATATCTCTGGATTAGGTAGGGCCTATAGTGCTTAACCCTTTACCCAACGAATCGGCCGCATCCGCCCGCGTAATATGTAAATTCAGCATTTGAAAAAATATTATTTTTCAAACAATTTCAACAAAACCATGTCATGTGACCCCTCGTTGGAACGACCTCGTCGAGCTCGTTCCAACGAGGGGGTCACATGATATGGTTTTGTTGAAATTTTTTGAAAAATTTGAAAAAATGATATTTAAAATAATAAATTTTGATATCGTCTGCATTGGGTAAAGGGTTAAACTGAGTTGCTAGATACATGCACATTATCAGGAGGAAACCTGCATAAAGCTACTGGGTATATCTCTGGAGTAGGTGTAGTTTAACCCTGAACAAGTCTTTGGATAATAACACAAGATAATTTATATTACCACTTTTTGTTAGTAATTCCAACTCCTGACATCATTTCTTGGAAACTACCAAAAACTTGTAAATATGTAAATTTCTGATCTGAGGTAAATTAGCAAATATGTATTTGTGCTTTGTTTTAAAACCCACAAAAACATGTGCTTTGATGATGGATTACATTTGTGCTATTTTGTGCTATTGTTTCACCTCTTTCTTCCAGAAATAAAACTAGAGGTACTGTGAGCAAACTCACAAAGTGATACCCCCCGCGCTTGAAATGTATAAGTTAGATTATCTCCCCTTGGAAATGTCAGAACGGAATTATATTGCTTCATGCACATCTTCATATGGAGTTCTTCCATTGTGTAAAGTTTCATGAAAATTCTTCAAACGGTTTAGGAGGAGTTGTGCTTACAAGGATGGACAGACGGTATAAGTTAGATTATCTCCCCTTGGAAATGTCAGAATGGAATTATATTGCTTCATGCACATCTTCATATGGAGTTCTTCCATTGTGTAAAGTTTCATTCATGAAAATTCTTCAAACGGTTTAGGAGGAGTTGCGCTTACAAGGATGGACAGACGGACAGACAGACGGACAGGATGATTCCTATATACCCCCCCCCCCCCCCTTTGTTTGCGGGGGGTAGAAATTAAAATTTTTTAGTAAATTTTGTTTCTTAACATACCTACCACAATTGTTTACAATTGGCTGTAACATAAGTGCAAGCCCTACTTCGGAACTAACTCAAGCTTTTAGAATCTTTTCCAAACGAGTTGGAAAAGTACTAGAGTGCAAAAGCACGAAAAAGATCGAAAAAAGGGTCGAGCAAGACCAGCGCTCGAAATTACAGGTACTCTCTCTGCACACCTCTTGCATTTACCGAGCGCATGCGCAACAACCGTGACGTCAATTCCGTATTTCCGCCAACGAGAAGTTTGTGATTTAGCGGGGAGGCATCGATATCAAAGATATCCCCAAGGAGGGTGGGCCTCCGGTAAACAATTGTGGTAGGTATGTTAAGAAACAAAATTTACTAAAAAATTTTAATTTCTTTTCAACCTACTCACAATTGTTTACAATTGGCTGAATAAACAATAGGAGGAGGTGAATCACATAACCAATACCAACAAGAGTAGCAGAACGAAAGCAAGGATGGCAGAGAACAATAACGAAACCTGTAATGAAGATAGAGAGAAGGCACCTGAAAAGAACAAGGCTGAGTGAAGCGCAACCTCGACAAAAACAATTTTAACGAGGGTGCACAACAGCCTGAGCAGCAACGAGAGGGCCTAAAGAATAAAGGTCCTCAGATTGCTGCTGAAGGTGGCGGAGATAAAAGGAGGAGAAGGTAGAAGCATTCCTCCAGTAAGCCGCATTCATAACATCATGGAGCGAAACAGAATTGGAGAACGCCCAGGATGTAGAAATGGCACGAACCTCGTGAGCATTAAGCCAGTTCGAAACAAGATCCGATGCAGACAAGCGAGAATAAGCCAGCTTGATTGCAAGACAGATCCACCTGGAAATAGAATGGGAAGAGATAGACTGCCTCTTAGGAATGAGAGACAGAAAGAATCTCTTCCGACCCCTCCTAATGAACTGAGTGCGAGTAATGTAAGTCTTGACCGCATGAACAGGACAAAGAAGAGGCCTCCATCCATCTACAGCAGGGAGAGCCCGAATGCAGATGGGAGGAGGTACCGAATTGGGGAGTTGATTCTTAGCCAGAAAAGAGCAATCAGTAGTGAATGTGACACTGTTAGCCTCATTTCGGAAGAAGGCAGAATCAACAGATAGCGCATGAAGCTCACTGACTCGACGAGCAGAAGCAAACGCTAGAAGAAAAGCCGTCTTATAGGTGAGAAAACGCATGTCGGTCTCAGATAAAGGCTCGAATGGCGCCCCCTCCAATCAGTGCAACACCCATGCCAAGTTCCACTTGGGTGTAAGATGCAAAACTCGAGGCCTCTTCAAAGAAAAGTGCCGAATAAGTTTGGAGAGGAAAAGATTACGACCGATACACCGCTTTCCCACATAAGAGAAAGTATCAGACAGCATAGACCGATAGCCCTTAATCGTAATAGGCTGGAGGCCCTTGGAGTCAAAAAGAAAAACCAGAAAATCCGCAATTTGAGCGATTGACGGATCACGGTAATTCACATTGTGATCTGAACACCAGCGGCAGAAAACCTTCCATTTGGCAGCATAAGTCATTCCAGTGGAAGGTCGCCGCGATGCAGAAATGCACTCCACTGATCGTCTCGAAAAACCTCTACGTCGGAGACTGGACCTGATAAAAGACAGGCGTGAAGGGACAGGCTCGCCAGGTTGTTGTGATACTTCCTGGGACGACCCTGTGAAAGAAGATCGCGATGTAGAGGTAGACGAATCGGTCGATCGGCCAATAGAGGCCGCAGCAGATTGATCCACACCCTCTGTGGAGACAGGGGTGTGATCAGAATGATCCTGCAACTGCAAGCACGAATCTTCGCTAAAACTTGAGGAAGAATCGGTGCAGGAGGAAAGGCATAGCCGACCCAACCTGTCCAGTCCAGAGACAGAGCGTCTACTGCAAATGCCAGAGGATCTGGACAAGGGGAGACAAAAGTCTCTACCTGATGATTCCAGCGAGTAGCGAAAAGGTCGACCTGAGGACGACCCTACTGCTCGCAAATCGCCTGAAACACCGGCCGATGTAGCATCCATTCGGTTGGAAGGACACTGTCGCGTCGGGACAGGGAGTCTGCTAGGATGTTGAGACGCCCGGGAATGTGTCGAATGGACACCCGAGCGTTCACATCCCGCGCCAACAGAAGAAGATCCTGAGACAGCCGATACATGGGAATCGAATGTGTACCTCCCTGATTCCGTATGTAGGCCACTACTGTCGAATTGTCCGAAAGAAGTAGGACAACATGGTTCGACAGATGAGGGATCCAAAGCCGAAAACTCAACAGAAGAGTAAGGTGCTCCTTCTGGTTGATATGAAGGCCCACCTGCTCGCTGTCCCACTCTCCGTGAGTAGACAGACCGAGAGGATCCAACGTCGCACCCCAGCCCCGATCGCTGGCATCCGCAGTAAGGATGCGATCGGCCAAAGGAAGATCCAACGGAACACCCTGTGTCAGCCAGGGAATATCTGCCCAAGTGCGGAGGTGACAAAGCAGAGACCGAGGAATAGTGAGTTCCAGGTCCAGCGGATCTACATTCGGACGCCAATGATCCAACAGGAAGTGTTGGAGAGGTCGGACAAACAAGCGACCGAGCGGAATGAGATCTGTCACCGAACCGCAAAGGCCCAGCATCCGAAGGAAAGTCCTGGACGAGACCGAGGAAGATTGAAGCAGGTCCCGAGTCAAGGCGGAAAGAATCGTCGCCCGAGCCTGGGGGACCGACACTACATTGTGACGAGTGTCGAAATCCATCCCCAAATGACGGAATCGCTGAGAAGGAAGAAGATCCGACTTCTCGTGATTGACTCTGAAACCCAGCGACGCTAGCAGGCAAAGAAACTGCCGGACATCGAACTCCAGAACAGCAGCATCGTGGTGCCGTTGGAGGATGTCGTCTAGGTAGGCTGACGAAGTCACTGCCGACTGAGTGCGATGGAAAGCAAGCACATGTGACATCAGTCGGGTGAAGGCCCAAGGAGCCAGGTTCAAACCGAACGGGAGAGCTCTGAATTGAAAAACTCGATCCCGAAACGAGAACCGAAGGTATTTCCGTGACGCCAGATGAATGGGTACATGGAAGTAGGCATCCTTCAGGTCGATACTGGCCGCAAAATCGTCCTGATGAACTGAACGTCGAACCGACCGGAAAGTCTCCATACTGAAACGAGGAGCAATTATGTACTCGTTCAGGGTACTCAGATCGATGACAGGACGATATTGGCCGTTTTTCTTCGGCACCAAGAAAAGTCTCGAGTAAAACCCCGGTGAAAGGGTGTTCCTGACCACCTCGATTGCCCCTTTGGTGAGGAGATTGTCGATCTCCTGCACCAGAAGAAGGTCCCGACACAGAGAATCTGAAGGGACCTGAGTCGGAAGGGGCACCCCGAGATAAACTGGGGTGCCGATGGAAGGACAGTCGCAGACCGGATTGAATGACGTCGAGGACCCAAGAGTCCGACGTTATCTCTGTCCAACGGTCGTAAAACAGCGACAGCCTTCCCCCAACTGGAGGCGAATCGAGGTGAGAACCTTCACTTGCAGCCTCGACGAGGCCCCCGAGAGGAGAAACCACCTCGGGAAGTGACAGAGTCCTGAGACTTTCCAGCCTGAGGCTGCCAGCGGGCCTGGCCACGTCGGCGCTTCTTATGAGCAGAAGGAGCAGACGGAGCCGAAGGCGTAGCCGACGTCGCCGACGAGGCAGACGCAGCAGCACGCTTGGCGGGCCTGGAACGACCCCCCACCCGCAGCAGCAGGTGGGTCAAGCTGTCTCAGCAAAAGCTGGTCCTTCGAATGACGAAGAACTTCGCCACGAACAGCTTCCACGGAACCATGGAACAACTGAGGTCCCACCAAAGAGGCAGACCTCAGAACAGCACGTTGCTCCGAAGGAAGGGATGGTAAAGAATCCAAAACCGCATCCCGGCGTGCCAGCTCCAAATTGGCCGTGTTACAGGCGTGAGCGTGAGTCAAGTTCATAAGAGCCTGTGACAAAACGCGAAAAGGCGCCTGAGCGTCATCAAACTCCCCTGGTGGAAAATATTCAGCCAGAGCAGCGACGACATGGTCCGCGAGAGATAACATACCCAGCATCTCTCGGGACAGGCCCACCATAGACTCAACTACCGACATCGGGAGAACTGCCGACTTAGGCTTAGTCAACCCGAGGGAAGAAGAATCCTCATCCACAGTAGTCATCCCTCGGAAGACTGGTGGAGAGACGGAATCGTACACACGAAACCGCGATGGAGGCAGAAAGGCATCAGCTCTAGAAAAGAAGGAACCCTTGAGGGCCTTAGAACGCATTTTGGCGTCTAAGCCCTGGAAGGACTCAACCACCTGAGCCGATTGCAGAGGACGCAAAGCCCCGGAGCTAGAAGGCTCAACAGGGTTACGGCGCTCCACAGTGGACCGCGGCCGAACGGTCACAGAAGGCTGGTCGGAAGGTTGAACGTCCGGCAATAAGCCAAAGACGAAATCCAAAGCCTGCCCCAAGACTGACGAGGGGGCCCATCACCTTCAAGATACTCGTCATCCTCCGTACCGTAACAGAGGAGACATAGCCCAACTCGGGCTGACCAGCAGAAACCTCCTGTGAATACTGTGCAGTATCCAAGAGGCCAGGCGAGACATCTCGGCAACCGACCAAAGGAGGTTGTGCCTCAGGTGGCACAGGGAGGCCAACTTGAGGGTTGCCAGAAAGCAACCGGGTGAGCGCCAAAACGGCCTGGCGCAGGTCACCCTGAGAATCCGTCGCAGCAGAATCGCCCCACGGAGTGTCCTCCCAAAGGACCCTTCTGGTAGAAGAACCCAAATCCTCAGAAGAGACCGACGGCGAACGTCGATCGGCAGACAGAATAGGAGCACGGTGAGAAGACACCGGAGGATAGTCCCGATTGTGACGCCCAGGGGCCATCACTGACCTCTGCGAAACAGAAGGCCCTGCCTGCAAATCCTCTAAAGAGACCGACGGCGCACGTCGATCGGTAGCTGGACCTAGGACACGGTGAGAAGACACCGGAGGATTGTCCCAAGAATGACAGGAACCTGTCATTGGCCTCTGCGCAGCAGACGGCCCCAACTGCCTATCCTCTGAGACTGACGGCAAGCATCGATCGACACCCAGACTCGGAACACAGTGAGGAATCACCGGAGGAAGGTTCCGAGAGTGACAGCTAACAGGGCCTGTCACTGACCGCTGCCGAACAGCAGGCCCTGGATGCCAACGTCCCAACACCATCCCGCTAGGCGGCACACTAGCAGGCGAAGGTGGAACAATAAACGATTCACTCGAGGGACGAGGAATCGCTGCCGAAGCGACCGGCCGGCTCAACCGACTAGGAGCAAACCTAGCCAGATGAGACGGAGCAGACAGCAAACCCGCACAGCCCCGCCGCGAGGCTGGGGGAGGCTGAGAACACACAGACACACCAGCAGATACAGCCTCGGTCCCCCGAGACTGTAGACCATCCCCAGAGGAGATGGAAGAGCCACCATCAGACAGAATAGGATCTGGAGTAGCAACCTCCTCAACAACGGTCGACGGTGTAGGAGGCAGATCGGAGAGGGTTACCGAGCTGACCTCGGAAAAGCTCTCAACGAAAACAGACGCCTCAATAGTGACATCAGAAGACAAAGAGACCACGGTCTCCTCGTCAGGCATCACTGAACTAACACCGCCAACAGTTGCAGAGGAACTCGCCACAGAAGTCAGATCCGAATCCTGTGTGACAGAGTCACCACGTGCACCAGCAGAAATGTCTGCTACGGCACGGCTACCCTTAACCCGAGAACGAGGGGTTCTAGCTCTGGAAAGAACCACCTTGTTCACAGAAGCCCAAAATTTAGAGGACCAAACCCCACAGATACCACATGATTGGGCCTGACTGCAATTGTTGCAAGTGACACATGTGGTATGAGAATCGTCCACATGTTTCACCTGCAAACAAGAGGTACAAGGAATAGTCTTAGGCATGATAACAATACAATAATCAAGCTTCCCGCCGACGGAAAACAGTACTAAGGTCGTGTTCACACGTGGGGAAAAGACAAGACAAAGTGTGAAGAGAACAGCAATAAAAATACAAATTAACATTAAAGAATAATAATAATTTGGTAGCTTGATAAAAGGATACAATCCACTAGCACACTAAATATGAAGAATAAGTTGTTCACGAAGAATACATAGCATAATTAGCACGAGTCACAAAAATTTCCGACCATGTACAATGGCGGAAAATAAAGGAATTGGCGTCACGGTTGTTACACATGCGCTCGGTAAACGCAAGAGGTGTGCAGAGAGAGTACCTGTAATTTCGAGCGCTGGTCTCGCTCGACCCTTTTTTCGATCTTTTTCGTGCTTTTGCACTCTAGTACTTTTCCAACTCGTTTGGAAAAGATTCTAAAAGCTTGAGTTAGTTCCGAAGTAGGGCTTGCACTTATGTTACAGCCAATTGTAAACAATTGTGAGTAGGTTGAAAAGAAAAAAGATTGTTAATTTTGTGTTTTTATATTTAAATGCTATGCACCATTTTTTCCTACCAATTGTGCCATTTTTTCCTAGGTGATTAGGGAAGTGTGCCCTTTTTTCCTGAGCCATTGTTTCCTCCCCTGCATGCCATTTTTTCCTAGGGTGTCAAAAAAGTGTGCCATTTTTTCCTGTGCCATTCTTTCCTACATTCCTTCAAGGTGAATACGAATCAAATTACCACTGGAAATGATCATTTTGTTCTAAAAACATATAATGAAAAGAAAATCTAGCATTTTGGAGTGGATACTGATCATTTCCAGCAATAATTCAACATGAATTCACCCTGAACTGATGCATGAAACTCACCAGCTGAATCAGATCGCAAGACGCTACCTGTTCCAAGTATCGATCAAATCACTTCCGTGTATCAATACATATCAGTTGTTTACTTTCATGCATCAATTCAAGGTTACGAGTGGAATTATCAATAGGAATGATCAGATTCTTATAAAAAGCATATAATAAAAAGAAAATCTAGTGTTTTTGAGTGGATACCAAAAATTATCTCACTCGTGACAAAGAGAAATGGTTATTTTTCACGAGCGCTTGCATTTGTCTCTGTCACTCATAACATAATTTTTGGTATCCACTCAAAAACACTAAACATCCTCTCTTTATTAAGATACATATATAGGTACATGGCGGGTAACACACTGTCGACACATTGGACATAACTTGGGACTTGGAAGGACCAATTCACATTCTGAGCATATACAGACATGTCCACAGTTTAACAGAACAATGTCTCTGGGATTCATCAAGCAAACTACACAATTATTTTCTGGTATACTTTCTACATCTTCTGGATCATACTGTCTTCTGTGAGTTGCTCTGATCTCATCAATGATTGCTTGCTGCTGTCTTCTTGACCGTTCAATTCTCCAAAATCTCACTGCAGTAAACAAAATAATACCAAAACCGACTACTCCTAAGATTCCAACGCAAACTTTATACCAGCTGGCTTGTGACATCAAACTCTTTATTACTTCCTTTTTTGTTAGACTTGCGAGAATATATTTCATGGAGGAGTCAGTTGTTGGTGGTACAAGCTTAATAATATTGTCTTCTAGTATGATCTCACCAAAACCAAGTAACTTAGTTTCCAAACACAACATCTGTTCCATTTCATGTATGCCATTTGATACTTCACCAAATATTCTATCAAGACCCCTCTCTAATAAACTTGGTTTGCTTGGTGTAAAACAGTCAAATGTGACTGACAAACCATCATAGATGAAATCAGCACTGTCAGCTTCTTCAACGTGTATTTTGGTATCAGTGTCTGGCTTGGTCAGAAAAAATGGCACCTGTTCAAAAACATTTTTTATCACATTTTTAACATCTGACCTGAAAAATAAAAATGAAAGTGTCAATGACACTGTAGCTCAACTTGTTTAAGACATGTACATGTATAGTATGTGACACAGCAATGACAAACATCTAGGTAATGACCTGATAACAAAGGTACATGTAAAATATTGCAACGGTCTGTACATAAATGCTGACCGTAGCCTGTAACAGATATAAAGGTAAAGTATTGTAAAAGTGGGGTGACAGTTAGATGCTAAACTAGAAAAGAAATCTTTGAGTCCCAGAGTGGGTCTGACTGAGCCCAAAAATATTTCTCATTGCACAGTGATAACAAAGGCACCCAAAAACACTCGTTCCTGTCACAAGGTGATAACAAAGGTACTCCATGAAGTTCCGTGAAGATCAGTTCATAAATACAGACTCTAGACCGAGCCGTATTGACATGTGTACTTACTGTGTATAAGTAGCACTGAACAAATCAAAGTTCATCTAATTTGCATAATTTCTGCACGAGAAAAAAACCTGTATTATATGTGATGTATTCCATGTTACTAAACAATCAGACAGAAATTTATTCAAATCAGAACTTTCATACAGAAGTATGATAGAGGTTACGCAAACAAAAATTAACACGAACGGACTATCAGTTAACCAAGATGATCCATGGGTTAACCAACTGTTTAACGATCGGCATAGATGCCTGGACAGAAAGTAGTACACATACAAATATTAAATCTGTGCTTATTATTCAGCTGTAAGCATAGTCCAAACATGGCCTGAAAGTCTGTAATATAATTTTTTGGTTTGGTACGTCCTTGAAAGGACGTACCAAACCAAAAAATTATATTACAGACTTTCAGGCCATGTTTGGACTATTGTAAGCATAATTAGAAACGTGTTGTTACAGTTTATGGAAATTGAAATGCACTGCGGTCTGATTTATGATGGGGCCACAGCCAAATAAATTCTGGACCTATTCACCGCTATATGCAATGCTGCTAATAGAAGAGGCACAATTCTTATATGCAATGCGGCCAACAGAACAGACACAACTCTATATTTCTAGTGATTGCATATTTCTGTTTCGTTGATATTTCTATCATCGGAAATCATCACGTGTTTCCAACAAAAGAGCATAACTCTACATTTCCCTCCCACCAGCGCAGGTCTACAGCATTCGAGATATGCCTGTGGCATATCGTGTTTGAATTTTTGGTTAACCAACAGGTTAATGAAACAAATTTACGTAACCTTTAGAATAGGTTAAAGAACAACTAAATGGGTAACCTGTTAATGGGTTAATCAAAAATATGGAACTGTCAAGGCCTGAAGTTCAAGTTTGTCAAGTTCATTTATGTGTGTGGTCTTATTTTATTCCCTTATATTTTTAGCTCAACTTTGGCAAAGCCAAATTTGAGGTATTGTCATGGCCTGTCGTCCATCTGTCTGACTGTCCATCCATCGTGCCGTACACACGGCTCAGGCTAGAGGCCGTATTTATGAACGAATCTTTACGAAACTTCTTGGGTACCTTTGTTATCACCGTGAGACGAGAACAAGTGTTTTGGGGTCTGGTCCGAAATTCAAGAGGGCTGCTGGCAGCCATTTTGTACAAAATTAGGTGCAATCAGGTTTTTGTGCAGAACTTCCACATGAAAGCTCTGATTTGAAGAATTTTGTGTATGAATGTTTAGTACCATGGGATACATCATATATAATAAGGTTTTTTTTCTCACGCGTAAATTATGCAAATTAGACTAACTTTGATTTATTTAGTGTTACTTTCAGCACTGTAAGTGCAAATGCCAATAGGGCTCTGGCTAGAGGCTGTATTTATGAACCAATTTTTACGAAACTTCTTGGGAACCTTTGTTATCACTGTGGGACGAGAATGTGTGTTTTGGGGTCTGGTCTGAAATTCAAGATGGCCGCTGGCAGCCATTTTACACAAAATTAGGTGCTAATATCAGGGTTGGGGTATTCGTATTCAGTATTCATATTCAGTCGTATTCGAATACAGTTTATCAAGTATTCACATGTATTCAGTATTCACTGAATGTTATGATTACATGTATTCGTATTCGTATTCAAATACATTAAAATTTGTGCTGTATTCATGAATACATTTTGAATACTTTTTGAATACTTTCTATGTTTTGGAATTAAAGAACCATACACTGAATAAAAGGTTTTCACAGATCAAGCCCATGGACTCCAGACAACAAATTCACACCTCATATCAATATTAAAGACTTAATAATCAGTGATATTATTTATATACCACCAAACATCTTGTCTGAAATTTATGCATTGAAAGCAGACAGTAGACTTAATTATCAATTAACTTGTCACAATACAACCTATTTATGTAACAATGGCCACATATCCCCATGGCTTTTTAAATTGTTGAAAACATGGACAAGAAAAATAATAAAAGAAAAAACTTGTGTTATTGGACACAACTCAGTTATTCAATGATATTATATTCTAACATTTTTGGATTTATTTAAAGTTTTTCTATTTATCCATTAGTTCACAGTGAAAACACATATTTATTTATTTTTGTACAGCTCGGTATGTCTAATTATAATCAGTGAAAGCACGTAAATATTATAAAGAAAATACTACTGCTGTTAGCAAACTTTCAGCCAACAGACCTCCAGGTTTAACCATGAAGTGCATTGGCTAAAACTTTACTGGTCCTTATGTGGTGTCATTGCAATTGATACTTAATGTTCAGGAGGAAACGCCAGTCTGTGATTTTTTGGAGGTAATCCACTCACATTTTGTGATGTGTTGTCCATGTAGAGTAGTCTAATTAGTATGACACCCATAGAGTGTATTTACCGTCAGGTAATTACTTTAGTTTTCCAACAAAGCATGGTAAGCACAATTAAAGCTTTAGCTAAAGGACCATCAGTTTAAAATGACTTTTAACCCAACAAACAAAAAACTTAAAGGCCTTGCTATAAATACTTCTAATTTAAAAAGTATTCAAGTATTCAAAAATGTATTCATGAATACATTGTAATGTATCTGTATTCGTATTCAAATACATTTGAAAATTTGTGTGTTTGTATTCGTATTCGTATTCATATTCGAATACATTTACAAAGTATTCGCCCCAAGCCTGGGTGCTATCAGATTTTTGTGCAGAACTTCCATATGAAAGCACTGATTTGAATAATTTTTGTGTGTGAATGTTTAGTTCCATGGGATACATCACATATAATACGGGTTTTTTTCTCATGCATAAATTATGCCAATTAGACTAAATTTGATCTATTTAATATAGAATAGAACGATCATTCACCTGAACTGTCGTGGCCCGAACTTGGTAAGTTGTAATAATAATGGTGTAACCCTTCCTTGGTGAAAATCATTCCAAGATGGTATAAGTTTATAGAATTTAATCAGGAATGCAATGAATCAGTCGGATGATACCGATCTACAAAACATTTCCATAATTCTGCAAATATGGATCGTCTTTGAACAGAACATACAGCAGTGCATTCAATGTCTTATATTATTAAATTCAGACATGTATTTGTACTTGTGAGCAAATTCAAGTGTAAACAAAATCTACGGGAACCTGCGTTCCGTAACCAGTTATCTCACGACCGTTCCCTAGAATCAACTATTGCCAAACTGAATTTGGCGGGAAACCAGTGTAGAGGGAGTTGTTAGTCATGCAAGTGCAGTGAAATAGTGAGTGGTGTTCACCCATTCATTCTATTACAGACATACCACTAATTAACCATGTATCTGCAGACTGAGAAAATATCTGAAACTAATTTATTAATATTATTATTATTATTTAAATAAAATGGCATCAAGTGTATGTTTATACACAATGGGTTACAATAGCAAAACTGAAGATCATTGGTTCGAATGTTATTTGGTGAAACGTCAACATAACAACAATTATGTGCACAACTTAAGAGCAATCCATGCATTTTTAAATGTAAACTGCCAGACTGGCTAAAGGAAAATGTTGATACACAAATGCAGTAAGTTTAAAGGTCATTGTCTAGGGACCCGATTTGAACAAACTTGAATCTGATCCCCCTAGAGATGTTGTTTACCAAATATGAAAGCTTTCTCACTTGCAGATCTGAAGAAGATTTTTTAAAATTATCCCCCATATTGCACTAAGTTAAAATTTGGGCTTCCATAGGAAGCCCAAATATTAACCTAGGGACTTGGTTAGAACAATCTTGAATCTGACCCTCATAACAATGATGTGAAACATTAAAAGATATTCACCATATTGCCCTAAGTTAAAAATGTGGGCTCCTGTATTGAGCCCAAATATGAACCAATGGGCTTCATTTTTAACAAACTTGTATCTGACCCTCCATGGATGCTGTATACCAAATATCAAGAGATACTGACCATTGGTTCTGGAGAAAAGATTTTAAAAATATTTTGCAAATATGCAGACTCATCATTTTTTTCCTCTAACACAACCAATGGCAATTTTTTTTACCATTCAATTCTACTGGTCCTAAGAATGGTTCATACCAAACAACAGTTCTCTGTTCTATGTGGTTTGGGAAATATGGGCATTTGAAAATATTTCTATATTTAGCAATATGGGCAACATGAGGACAGGCATTATCGTCCATCAGAATGAATCTATCACCCACTGCACCTGCATACAATCTGATGTGGACATCCAGGATCTCATCAATATGCATACTACTGTGCAGTCAATGTACCATGTTCAAGGACACAGAACTCTGTACGTCCATCCCTGCTGATGCCACCCCAGACCATGATTGACCTTCCACCATAGCCATCATGCTCAGCAATGTTGGCTGCATGGAATCGCTCTCCTGGTCTTCTCCATACCCTAGAACGCCTATCTGTGTGGTCTAGGCAGTACCTTGACTCATCTGTAAAAAGGACAGGTCGCCAATCTTCTCTGGTCCATCCAATGTGGTCCATGGCACGTTCATATCCCGGCTGGTGGTGGTTCTGGGACAATGGAATGTGAATACATGGTCTTCTCGATCGGAGACAACCTTTGTGCAACCTTGCCCGGATAGTCTGCATCAAAACATTTACCCACGATGCATTCTGCAGGTCGCTGCAAAGCTGGGTTGCTGTGGCAAAGCGGTTCGTACGGGTCTGAATGATCAAAAACCGGTCTTCAGCTGCAGATGTTGCCCTGTCTCTGCCACCACCCTGCCGTCTCACTGGTGTGCCATACTGCTGAAATCTTGCCCAGGCTCTGGTTATCACTGTATGGTGCACACCAAGGGCTTCACCAACCTGATGATGGGTAGCCCCTTGCTCCACCATCCCTACAGCCCGTCACATTTCTGCTTCAGACAAATGTCTTCTTACATTTGCATTTGCCATATTCAATCATTAAATCACAGAGGTTTGTGTTGAAATGAAGATTGAATACCCTACACATGTCATGTACATGTAGACAGTACATGAAAACATCATGAAAATCAATGGGTACATGCTTTCCATGACTGTCCCGAAAAGTCTGCCTGTCAAGAGAGCTAATGTAAACAATAGGGACCATCTCAATACATTCCTCAATCATATCCACCAAAAATATCGCAAGTATGTCAAAAGCAAATTTCACAATGATGTGTCAAATATTTGGTGCTTAGCAAACTTTGAGTAGCATATAATAGATTAAATGCCTGTATTGGTTGTACTGAGACAAATAGCATGCCTTGATGACGCGGTTCAAAAAACCTTTACCCAAGGCAGACGATATCAAAATTTATTATTTTAAAAAAAAGTTAATCAGATTTTCCCAAAAATTTCTACAAAACATTATCATGTGCCCCTCATTGGAACGAGCTCAACGAGCTCGTTCCAATGAGGGGTCACATGATATAGTTTCGTTGAAATTTTTGAAAATTATTTTTTCAACTGCTGAAATTGTATATTACGTGAGCACATGCAGACGATTCCTTATAGGTAAAGGGATAATATTATTCATTTGGGGCTACAGTTAAAAAACTCCAGATATTTTGAAAATTAAATTGTGGGTAAATAAATAATGACGATAAACCCGATATTTTTGTAATTGCACCGGTATTCAATCGATATTGGTTTGAATACCGGAATATATCAGTTTATCGATACACCGTGCAGCCCTACATAGCCACTTTGCCAATGAAAATTATTCAATTAACAGGAGTATTCAGTTAACAGGGATTGTGTCACTCTCCTGTATTCTAGAGATAAACTTAGCATTTATTCTATTATATCTTGTTTGACAGAGCTCCATGAGCTCTATCAAACAAGATATAATAGATTAAATAACTGTACTGGATGTACCAAGGCCAAATAGGTCTATAAACAAAGAAAAACTGGGGAGAGTCAGGTTAATTTCTCAACAGGTTACAAGATTTTTTATTCAATTAACAGAAGTTTACTCTATAGCCTATATTCAATTAACAGGTCAAATTTTGTACTGGAGGTATGGTAAATGGTTTTGTATTGGGAAATTATATTCAATTAACAGAGGTATTCAGTTAAGGGGTCTCCAATTTAGTGGGTGCCACTGTTTCGCTCCATATTTTAGGTCAGGATGCCTCTTGGAGGACAGTCCTTCCCATATTTTCAATAGTGTTTAACCGATTACCAAAAATGGTTGCAGACCGATTACCGGTTATTTGAGCTCACAATCGGCCGATTCTGATGCCGATCCCGATTGTAATACCATGCACGACTAGACAAGTCGAGGCTCGAAAGAACTACATTAAACTAAACATTTTTCTTTATTGACTGGAGTCGTAGTAAAATTACCAGTCGCGCACACATGGGCGGTAAACGTGGCTCTCACAGAGCCACGTTTACCGCCCAAGTGTGCACGACTGGTAATTTTACTGCGACCTGAGTCAATGGAGTACAATCTTCACTTTCCTGGTAGGAACTGGCGATTGCCGCAAGTACGTTCAATTGTCAGCTTCACTTGTCGTTCAACTTGTGTATCCCGTAAAAGGGGGCGTCTGGAGAGATTAAGCATACACACTGTGGTTCTTTCTCAACTTTATTGAATGGTATCATTGGCATAATTTTACATTAGCAGTTGAACAAGATAATAAAATGCGATTAATGAATCATTGCAAAATGCTTGGCAACAATCAGTTGAACCGATGTTCCAGGAGCCGTTGCCATTGTCAACCGATTGCCTACAATCGGCCTATTGTGGTGGCCGGTTCCGATCATCGGTTGAACACTAATTTTCAATCAGTTATCTGTTTTAACATTAGATTAGATACTAACCAGAGGCCATCTCGTCTTTTGGACTTATGTTCTGTTAGAGTAGTAAGCCTCCAAACTCCCTTATATTTATCTTTGTACTGGCTTCTAAGTATATCTTTCACAGGGTTTACAAATCCCTCTACACATGCATATTCTATCCGACTACCATCAGCTGCTTCCAACTGGTTCTTTAAGGCATCATTAATAACAACACTTTTTGCATTCTGAAATATCAAAAAAAATACCTTTAATCTTTCACCTAACAAGAAAAGCAGACAGCACATGCATTGCAAAACAATATTCGAAATGTTGTTCAAAACAAGTGCATGTAATTTTAAAATCACCTTTGAGGAATGTGCTGAAGGATTCAACAGATTAATCAAAGATGGAAACCATCAGCCATGTTTTTCAAGCCCAGTGGTGAAACTCAACAGCTCCCATCTCAATGTCCTCTACAGCCTGTTTTCAAAAATTTGGCTAGATGCCCCTTCAACCTTCATCTAAAACTCCATACTGACTGCATGATTCAGACTGTAGACTGTGCAAAAAAAATTGCCACTGAAGGATTCACCAATGACATCCAAGATTGATGGCCACCTTTTTCAAGTTTGTCAGTGATGAAACTCAAATAGCTCACATCAAAAAGTAGAGTCATCCAAAACTCATGGCACCTGAAACAGGCCTGGAAATAAATCGCGAAGGACCATTTTGGGTACGCATGGGTTATCAGGGATTCTTTTGGGCGTGTACAGTGGCCAAATATGGGCCCCATTCCCAATGGCATTTGAGCTTGATTTTTCCCAATTCCCAACCCAAAATTTCCCAATCTCAGTTCCCACAAAGAGAAAGATTTAATGCACAGTTAGTGTCCTGAACTGGGTGGGTGTAAGGCCTCAGAAAACCATTGGTACTATTTTAAATATCATTTTTTCAAAAAATTTCAACAAAACCATATCATATGACCCCTCGTTGGAACGAGCTCGTCGAGCTGTCACGATTTTTGAATTTAGGAATCGATTAATCGTCGCAAATAATCGATTATAATCGATTAATCGTACATAGATGACCCCGTCCCTACATTTCCCTCTCTTTAAGTCGTTAAAAATGAAGTTCAAGTCAAGTTCCTCAAGTAAACAACGAAGACGATCCTCTTTTAGGTACATTCAAAGGTTTGATATTCTGAACTTTTGAACCGTCAGTGTAATAATCAAGACCGGTCGTCAGTTGCAAACTTCGCAAGTTCGCAACTGCCGACTGACGGTTCAAAAGTTCAGAACATCAAAGCTTTGAATGTTCCTAAAAGGCAAATGATTCTAACGGCTTCTTGAGATTTAACGTCGACGTTCTTGACCCTTTACCTTAAGAAACAATAGTGTTTTTTCATTTTTTTTTAATTATTAAACGTCTAAAACAGGGTAAAATTTACCGATTCTTCGACAACGAAAAATACTAATTGAGTTTGGCATGATTGATCAGCAATCGATTAATGGAATAATCATGACAGCCCTACCCATGACACAATGGCATGGGCCCCAGGCCTGGCAATCTTTTCAATTACCTCAAGTAACATGGGTAACTCAATAATGACAGATGTCCAAATTGGTTACCCGAAGACCTCTCGTTTATTTACAACTCGCTGGTCCAGGGATCCACCAAGAGAAAGATTTAATGCAGGGATCCACTAAGAGAAATATCCCTGAGTCTCGTCCTATGGCAGGATGACTGTGCAACCAGGATATTGTGCAGGTCGGTTGACCAGGCTACAACTAGTGTTTCTACCAAGATTAATTAATGTTACCAGCATCAGACGCTTTCCTCGTGGGAATAGTTGTTAGATTATAAGTGGGACCATTCCAAACAACCTGGGCTTCTCCTTTATACCTTCATCCTACATTCCTTTCCTCACACTCTCTCATTTCATAATATCTCTTACTCTTTTCTGTTATGTTCAACCCGTGTACAATAATTTATTTCCTCATTTTCAGCGTTTGTGTTTGAACTTCCTTCGTTATGTTGCCTCGTATGAGTAATTTCTTACTAGGAGACAGCTTACATAAGCTATAGCTTGCTGCTGAATCCTCTTTCCTCTTTCACATTTATGTATCTTGATGAAATGTATCATAATATTCTGTCAAATTAAGGAAATAAAATATTGTTTAAACTAAAGGGGGCAAAAGAATCCCTGATTATGTCAAATGTAAACAAGAGCGCATGTATCGCTGAAGCAATACAATGTCCCCTACTGGACTAATGAGCATTAATAATAATACAAATGTTATAACCTAGATGTGATCAGCATGAATTCCGTTGAAGCGTTTCCCAAAAACAGTCCGGAAAACTTATATTTTGGTGCTTTTCCATATTTCCAAGGCCATAACTCACACAAGAATAATGCAATCAGCATGAAACTCAAACTTGATCTGTAAGTCATCATTCTAAAGTAGGTTACCAAGAATTAAATCATTCCGTTGAAGCGTTTCCCCCCAAAAGTCTGGAAAACTGATATTTTGGCGCTTTTCCATATTTCCAAGGGCATAACTCACACAAGAATAATGCAATCAGCATGAAACTCAAACTTGGTCTGTAAGTCATTGTTCTATAGTAGTTTACCAAGAATTACCAATTAAACTATGACTGACTGACGGATGGACAGAATGCAAATGAAACTTGACTTGACTTGATGGCATTTTTCCATATTTCCAAGGGCCATAACTCACACAAGAATAAGTCAATCTGCATGAAACTCAAACTTGATCTGTAAGTCATCGTTCTATAGTAGGTTACCAAAAATGAAATCATTCCGTTGAAGCGTTTCCCCAAAAAAGTCTGGAAAACTGATATTTTGGCGCTTTTCCATATTTCCAAGGGCATAACTCACACAAGAATAATGCAATCAGCATGAAACTCAAACTTGGTCTGTAAGTCATCGTTCTATAGTAGTTTACCAAGAATGAAATCATTCGGTTGAAGCAGTTCCAAAAAAAGTCAGGAAAACTAAAGTATAACTGACAGACTGACGGATGGACGGACAGAGTGTAAATGAAACTTGATCTGTAAGTCATCGTTCTATAGTAGGTTACCAAAAATGAAATGATTCCGTTGAAGCTTTTCCAAAAAAAGTCCGGAAAACTGATATTTTGGCGTTTTTCCATATTTCCAAGGACCATAACTCACACAAAAATAAGGCAATCAGCATGAAACTCAAACTTGATCTGTAAGTCATCGTTCTATAGTAGAAAAATGAAATCATTCTGTTGAAGCGTTTCCCCCCAAAAGTCTGGAAAACTGATATTTTGGCGCTTTTCCATATTTCCAAGGGCATAACTCACACAAGAATAATGCAATCAGCATGAAACTCAAACTTGATCTGTAAGTCATCGTTCTATAGTAGGTTACCAAAAATGAAATCATTCCGTTGAAGCGTTTCCAAAAAAACTCTGGAAAGTTAAAAAATTTATAGTAATTTATATATTTTTTATACTTACCAATGACCCAGACTTAGCTGGTGCTAACTCTTAAAAATGTAGGGCCAAACACAAATTTTGCCCCCCAATCCCCAAAATTTGCATCTAAAACCAAAGAAAACATGTCCTGAATGGCCCTCCACACTTCACCTCTACTGCGCATGCGCAGTGTCAAGGACGTCCCGAAATTGGCGCCATTAATCATTCTTGTAACCAATGCCTGGTAAGCGCTATGTACTCAGCAGGGAGGTATGAGTTCCCAACTCCTGGGAGGGCCATCCCCGTCTGGGTCATTGGTAAGTATAAAAAATATATAAATTACTATAAATTTTTTAACATTTTTATACTGTACCAATGACCCAGACTTAGCTGAATAGTAAAAAGGCTGGAGGGCCTAGGACATAGAGCAAGTTGAAATACGCTCAATTAAATAAAATAGAGTCATCCCCTCTAGGGGAAAATTAGGCCTTACATGTATCTTTCTTACTTATGATAAATTAGAAAGACACAACACCTTCCAAAATTGAGCATCATAACATCCATGTACTCTATTAATATCCAGTATAATCCTTATACTAATAATTTTTAAAGTAAGCCAATAAATAAAGTCTAGAGAATAGGGACTCTTTATACTCCTTAAAAGTGTCTGAGGATTGTATAATAACACCCGTTTGACACGTGATATATTCAAAAGCTATACTTTAAAAACTATGACCTGAATGAATTTTTAAAACATAAACTTCTCACTTAAAAGCCATCCCAGTAACAGCTCAGAATTACTAACTCCGGAGGAGGTATCCCCTTGTTTTCATAATAAAACAGGTGACCCAAGGGAACACCCTCCCCCCCACCCCCCTTTTCTTGCCCTGGGTCAAATAGCCCAGAGCGAAGAGGGCAGCAGGACGGAGTCACTGCCGGAACAGAAAGCCTACCTAGCTATAGTAGCAATTGTTAAGTGAATGACATTCTGAGCAGTAGATAATAGACCTAACAATGGAGGCCTTCAAAAATGGACTCAATATTCTGAGATAAAAATTCATGAATGTGGATGGCTGAGCGCAATGAGCAGCCTTCAAAAATCTATAATAGCGACACTATTAGTGTAAGCCCAAGATGTAGAAAAAGCTCTTACTTCATGAGCCGAAATCTCAAGCGCAAACTGCTGAGTCAATGATATACCATAAGCAGTACCGATAGTTAATTGAATCCATTAGCAATAGAATGGAGCGTAATGTCCTTCTATTAGGCATCAAAGACAAAAGAAGCTTACGTCCGTACTAATAAACTGATATCTGTTTATAAATACGTAAACTCTAACCGGACAGAGTAAAGGCCTATGCCCGTGCGAAGACGGAAGGACCTTAATAACAATAGGTTCCGGATATTATTAGGAGCCTGACTCTTAACCAAAAATCCAACCTAAGTAGTAAAGGAAGTAGTGTTTCCGTCACTACAAAAGTGAGAATCGTCCACCGATAGTGCATGAAGCTCACTGACTCCTCAGTAAAAGAGAAGACTAACAGAATTACTGTCTTAAAAGGTCAGAATTTGAAAACTACTGTTTCCAGAGGCTCAAATGATTACTTAGCTAAATAAGAACCGAAGCTAAATTCCGTATAGGAATTTAATCTAATGATTCTAGGTGTATTTATCGAAAAGTTTCTAACTGACTTAGATAAAGAGACATAAGACTCAATTGTAAACTATCATAGAGTGCATAGGTATGAGATAACATAGACCTATAACCCTAATAGTAACAGGCTGCAGTGGATCTTGTCAAACAAGTATACTAGAAAGTTGCAATGTCAAGTATGGAGGGATCAAAAATATCAACATAATGATCCCTACACCAACGACGGAAGAGCCTCCACTTTAGCCGCATAGAATAGCGAAGAATAGGTTCTCCTACAGTAAGAAATCGCATCCAAAGCTCGTCCTGTACAATGCTTGCCATGCAAGAAGGACCACACAACGGAATACGTGAAGGTTGAGACCTTGCGGGTTGTGATGAAGTTGACACGATTTCCCCAGCGAAAGAAGATCCTCTCATGGAGGAAGTTTTCGCGGTAAGTCCCACAGTAGACACCTGAGTAAATTTACCCACAGTCTCTGTGAAGACAGAGATGCTATCAACAGAATTGTATTATGGATGTTTATCTTAGCAGTACTTGCTGAATCAACAGCGCTGGATGATAGGCATATCCTATCATTCCGTCCTATTAGATCAATAGAGCATTAACAACATAAGCTCAGGGATCCGGACATGCAAACACATACGTCTGCAAATGAATAGTGAGTTGTGTCGCAAATAAATTATCATTGGGCATTCCCATTGATAGCAAATCTGATTGAATACTTGTTTGTTGAGAGTCCATTCTGACGGCAACAAGCGACACTTACGTGAAAGGGAGTCTGCTAATACAATCAGACGACCCGGAATATGACGGACCGAAGCAAAACTTGGTGTACTATAACAAACAGAAGGATTCTTTCCGTTAAATTGAATAATGGAATCGAATGAGTGCCTCCTTGGTTCCGGAGAAATGCCACTACTGTTGTATTATCGGACAGGATTTGGACATGTGTTTCTGAATAATGTTCATCCAATGACATAGTGCAAGCCTAAAGAACATTATTCCCTGGAAGATAAGTGCTTGCCTAGAAACTGCGGAACCCAAAGACCCTGGCACTTCGAATCCGTTGGGATCAATATTGTACCCCAACCTGTTTGACTGGCATCTGTCATAATCATAGAACTCGGATCCGGCAACTGCAGTGGCACTCTCTGAGTCAACCACCGAATGTTGCCCCAGTCTGAATCTCTTGCTACGCTTGATAGACAAAAGAACCTGTAAATCGAGCAATTCATAGATTGCTGAAGAGATGCAGTCGAAGAGAAGCTTCTCCGAGACCGAAGCGACTCTGAGAGAGTTCTTCACCTTACTATCCACGCGCGTGGATGTAGCTAGGGCTGCGTCACGTCTAACCAACTCCAGGTTGCCACTGAAGGGTGGAGTTATACGTGGAAAAACTACTGCCCTTGAAAGAAATCACATTGAGGATCATATCCTGGAATTCTTTCTCTTGAAGACGTAATGATAACGCCTCAGTAAGGTGGTCTACGTATGATAAAGCGTCGAAGTTAAGTCTATTAGACATCATTGTCGTTTCCAACATTGTGGTTGGAATTGACATAGACGGCGAAAAAGATAATTCCCAGTCTTCAACCCCGTCGTCTAGACGCATATGAACTCTCGGTATGCCCTGTTCTGCCAGAATAAATTCCCTAGAATTGATAAAAGGCAGAAGAGCATTGCGGACAAGAAACTAGACTATCATGCTTGGTAGCAAGCTTATATATAGCGTCGTTAAATAATTCGAATGTTCTAATGACATTATTGGACTATGTCGGTAAGTCAGGGACAATGTCCCTGAACCGATCCAAAATTCCGTGTCCAATGACGCTATTAGTCTCTTATCCAGCATCACAGCAATGTAGTCCGACGGAACAACCTGTGGAAGATAATGCCGGAAGATATGTTTGGCAGTTTCCATTGTTCCGAAAGGGAAAGCTCGAAATCGTCCGAATCCCTTTCGCCATCCAGTCGGACCCTACAAAGTGTTCGGTCGTCCGAACCTGATGCAACAGCAGAGCACACCAACCCAGCGCCGTCGGATAATTCCTGATCCGACCGAGAATCTGTCGATTGCTGGGATGCTGCGATAAACTGTGCTAACTTGGATAGCACGTCCGTCACTGAGGCCTGTGGAGAAGCGGTCTTACGATGCATTGCCGCTGCAAGCTCCATGTTCGTTACCCCGTGCATACTTCTATTATGCGAACGAACGGAGTGTATAGGTCTCGTGTCCCTTGGCTACCGGATGGCGTGACCTGTTTGCCGTGGAATCACTGAATGACGAAGCTGGCCGGATACTCAAGGTCACGTAGCCAATGTGCGGTCGTGTGCGCTGCTGTGAGGATGAGGAAGCATTATCGATAGTCTCTCAGACTGTCAATATAACAGAGCGTCCCAAGCGGCGGACATATGCTCCGAATGCGAAATATCTGTACCACAACATCTGGTCCCATATGTTGTTGTACGAGAGAGGGACCTCTCTCGCTCGCAGCCCGGACGGACCTGGACGTGCTAGGAACCGGACTAACAGGCTTCCTCCGATCTGTCCTCTAATCCGTCGTCACTGGGTGTGTACTAAAGTTTATTATAGTGCTCGCATCACCCAAATCTCCTTCCTAGACCGCAACGGACGAACCCGGCTGCCGAACCATTCGATGAATGGACGCTACACCGGGTGAGCTAGCGAATGTCAACTCCGTCGATCCCACTAGGGACCTCTTAGGTGATGGACATATTCCATGAGCACTTCTTGCCGCTAGCTCTTCATTAACTATGACGACAGAGGCACACTTTTGAAAGACATCTCCGTAACTTTGCGAACAAGAAACCAGACATGCTTGTAAATAGCAAGCAAATAATAATATATATAGCGTCGTTCAATAATTCGAAAGTTGTGTGACATTATTGGACTATGTCGGAACTGAGAGACGATGTCCCTGAACCGAACCAAAAATTTCTGTGTCCATCGACGCTATCAGTTTCTTATCCGGCATCGCAGCATTCTGGTCCGACGAAAGAACCTCTAGAAGATAAAGTCAGATGACATAAACAACAGCTTATGTTGTTCCGAAAGGGAAAGCTCGAAATCCTCCGAATCCCTTTTGGCATCCCGTCGGACTGGATGAAATTTTCGGACGTCCGTACCTGCTTCCGCGGAGCATCCCAACCCAGCGTCGTCGGATAATACATGATGCTACAGATTCTGTCGTTGCTGGGATGCTGCGATAAGCCGTGCTATTTGGGATAGCACGCCCGTCACTGAGGCCTGTGCAGTAGCGGTCTTACGATGCATTGCCGCTGGAAGCTCCGTGTACGTTGACTCCCGCACACTTTCTTATGCGAACGTCCGGAGTCTGCAGGCCTCGTGTCCCTGGCTACCGGATGGTGTGACTTGGTCGCCGATGATTCTCTGATTGACGAAGCTGACTGGATATCCGAGGTCACGTAGCCAAGAGCGGTCGTGTGCGCTACCATGAGAATGAGGAAGCCTTATTGACAGTCTCTCCGGACTGACTATATATCGGAGCGTCCCGATCGGCGGACGTATGCTCCGAATGCGAAACATTTTGTACCACAACATCTGGGGCCAGATGTTGCTGTACGAGAGAGGGGCCTCTCTCGCTCGCAGTCCGGATGGACCTGGACGAGCTAGGAACCGAACTGAAAGGCTTCCTCCGTTCTCCCTCTAATCCGCCGTCACTGGGTGTGCATTTGGTTGATTTATAGTGCTCGCATCACCCCAAAACTCCTTCTAGACTGCAACGGATGAACCCGGCTGCCGAACCATTCGATGAATGGACGCTACACCGGGCGAGCTAGCGGACGTCAACGGCCGTCGAACCTACTAGGGTCCTCTTAGGCAATTTCGTATTTACATGAGCACTTTTCCGCTAGCTCTTCATTAATTGTGACGACTGAGGCACACTTTTGGAAGACATCACGGATACATCACCCTATTCTTGATCGTCTGAAATAGAGATTGATAAAGTAGAGTGACCCTGCGGGGAAAGGACCGGAATGGCCAATTTCCTACTAACATAACGTGACATACGCTTCCCATTTTGTCATCGAAATTAACACATACAGAACAGGAGTTAGAGCGAGTACACTGACTACATATACAATGATTATGAAAGTCAAAGGAAGATTTCCTCTTATTACAATTGAACAATATCCTTTCATTGTGAAAAGAAAACAAAGTCCTAGTACTCGCACCAACCCCTGACAATCAAAATACATAATAATATGATCCATTAATATAGAAAAAATAATTGCAATCAAAAAATTTTGAAAAAATATTTTTTCAGAACAGCCCAAGTTTCTGAAAAGTAACGTTGAGCCCCAATGGATCCCAAGCCTAAGTGTGGACAAAAATTCTAAAAATATTTTAAACAATTTATGCAACACTTACGAACAATAATAATGTATCTAGTTATGATTAAATTAACATCAAGATATTATTTTCAAGAAATCCCCCCTCACACAGAGGGCTGTAGTAAATGTAAACAATAAGTGTAAAAACACTAGAACAAGACTCCAGGCACCCTGGCCCGAAATCAGTTACCAATAATACACTATCTGATGCAAAACAGAGACTTCCAGGGAAGAAACTGCAGAACATCAGATGGTAGATGCAGAACACTACGCCTAACGACCCACAGGTGAAGACGTAAACATGGGGAAAAGAACAGAATTCATTCTGTTATCCAGCTAAAACTCCCAAGAAATTTCAGTAATAAAATTACAGAAAATATGCCAAAAGCATGGGAGAATAGCAAGAGGGGACTTAAAGGAAAGGGAGAGAGGAAAACACTGAACAAGCAGTGTAATTTGATTAACAAGAATGACCACAACAAGCTGTTGCCTCGAAAATAGGTAACTTAACATAATTTCATTAAAGAATTTTAAGTTACAGCCCTGATTATTTTCTGTCACTCATTTTTCCTCTCCTCCTTCTATATCCTCCTTAGAATCACCATTTCTCTAATATTTATGTGTCTGGCATCATTTAAACTGAGATTTACAAGCACAAAGATCAGTCAGATGTTAACTGATGAAGGGCCAAACAAAGAATGATTAATGGCGCCAATTTCGGGACGTTCTTGACACTGCGCATGCGCAGTAGAGGTGAAGTATGGAGGGCCATTCAGGACATGTTTTCTTTGGTTTTAGATGCAAATTTTGGGGATTGGGGGGCAAAATTTGTGTTTGGCCCTATATTTTTAAGAGTTAGCACCAGCTAAGTCTGGGTCATTGGTACAGTATAAAAATACTGATATTTGGTGCTTTTCCATATTTCCAAGGGCCATAACTCACACGAGAATAATGCAATCAGCATAAAACTGAAACTTGATCTGTAAGTCATCGATCTATAGTAGTTTACCAATGAAAGTGTCAATGACACTGTAGCTCAACTTGTGTGTTGTGTTTGATGAAAAGGATAATGTTCAATGTTTATAAAAGGATTATGAAATAAGACAAGAATTGTGATAATTGGGAATATGTTCATTTCTGTTCCCTGTATGCTATGTTTATGATAAAAATAATATGAGGTGTACACTGTACTAAAGATCTGAGGGGTGGGTTAATATGACCTCACAGTTAATATATGTGGCCCTCACAGTTAACATATATCAACAAAATTACAATGAAATTATTCCAAAATGAGTCATCCTATCAAGTTACATTAAAATCCCTTCATAAATATGGCCTGTAGACTGTGCTAAAGGTTTTCGGGCCCCTGTAGCCGTCAGTTTCCCAATTGCGTCCAAAGGGGACGTTCTCATCTAGACATTATATGAAGTCAACCTACCAAGTTACAATGAAATCCCTCCATAAATACGACCTGTAGACTGTGCTAAAGGTTTTCGGGCTTCAGGCAGCCATCAAGGCTGAATGATCGTGACCAAAAGGGGACGTTCTCATCTGGACACTATTTGGAGTCATCCTACCAAGCTACAATAAAATCCCTTCATAATTATGACCTGTAGACTGTTCTAAAGGTTTTCGGGCTTTGGGCCCCTGAAGCCGTCACAGTTGCCCACTCGTGTCCAAAAGGGGACGTTCTCATCTAGACATTATATGAAGTCAACCTACCAAGTTACAATGAAATCCCTGCATAAATATGACCTTAGACTGTGCTAAAGGTTTTCAGGCTTCAGGCTCGGGCAGCCATCATGGTTGAATGATCGCAACCAAAGGGGACAATCTCATCTGGGCATCATCTGGAGTGATCCTGCAAAGTTACAATGAAATCCCTTCATAAATATGACCTGTAGACTGTGTTCAAGGTTTTCGGGCTTCGGGCACCTGTAGCCATCACAGTTGACCAATCACGACCAAAAGGGGATGTCATCATCTAGGCATTATATGGAGTCAACCTAACAATGTTACAATGAAATCCTTCTATAAATATAAACTTTTGCCTATGCTAAAGGTTTTTGGGCTCGGGCACCCATCAAGGCTGAATGATCACGGCCAAAATGGGACGTTCTCATCTTGACCTTATTTGGAGTCAACCTACCAAGTTACAATGAAATCCCTTCATAAATATGACCTGTAGACAGTGCTAAAGGTTTTTGGGCTTTGGGCACCTTTAGCCATCAAAGTTGCCCAAACATGTCTAAAAGGGGACGTTCTCATCTAGGCATTATATGAAGTCAACCTACCAAGTTACAATGAAATCCCTTCACAAATATGACTTGTAGACTGTGCTTAAGGTTTTCGGGCTTCGGGTTCGGGCAGCCATCATGGTTGAATAATCGCAACCAAAGGGGACAATCTCATCTGGGCATCATCTGGAATGATCCTATGAAGTTACAATGAAATCCCTTCATAAATATGGCCTGTAGACTGTGCTCAAGGTTTTTGGGCTTCGGGCACTTGTAGCCAACACAGCTGACCAATTACGACCAAAAGGGGATGTCATCATCTAGGCATTATATGGAGTCAACCTAATAGGTTACAATGAAATCCTTCCATAAATATGACCTTTTACCTATGCTAAAGGTTTTTGGGCTCAGGCACCCATCAAGGCTGAATGATGGCGATCAAAAGGGGACGTTCTCATCTAGACATTATTTGGAGTCATCCTACCAAGTTACAATGAAATCCCCTCATAAATATGACCTGTAGACTGTGCTAAAGGTTTTCGGGCTTCGGGCACCTTTAGCTGTCACAGTTGCCCAATCATGTCCAAAAGGGGACGTTCTCACCTAGACATTATATGAGGTTAACCTACCAAGTTACAATGAAATCCCTTCATAAATATGACCTGTAGACTGTGCTAAAGGTTTTCGGGCTTCGGGCTCGGGCAGCCATCATGGGTGAATGATCGCACGTTCTCATCTAGACATTATATGAAGTTAACCTACCAAGTTACAATGAAATCCCTTCATAAATATGACCTGTACACTGTGGTAAAGGTTTTCGGGCTTCGGGCTTGGGCAGCCATCATGGTTGAATGATCGCAACCATAGGGGACAATTTCATCTGAGCATCATCTGGAGTGATCCTAAGAAGTTACAATGAAATCCCTTCATAAATATGACCTGTAGACTGTGCTCAAGGTTTTTGGGCTTCGGGCACTTGTAGCCATCACAACTGACCAATCACGACCGAAAGGGGATGTCATCATCTAGGCATTATATGGAGTCAACCTAACAGGTTACAATGAAATCCTTCCATAAATATGACCTTTTGCTTATGCTAAAGGTTTTTGGGCTCGGGCACCCATCAAGGCTGCATGATAGCGATCAAAATGGGACGTTCTCATCTAGACATTATTTGGAGTCATCCTGCCAAGTTACAATGAAATCATTTCATAAATATGACCTCTAGACTGTGCTAAAGGTTTTCGGGCTTCGGGCTCCTGTAGCCGTCACAGTTGCCCAATCACGTCCAAAGGGGGACTTTCTCATCTAGACATTGTATGAAGTCAACCCACCAAGTTACAATGAAATTCCTCAATAAATATGACCTGTAGACTGCGCTAAAGGTTTTCGGGTTTTGGGCTCGGGCAGTCGTCACGGTTGGCAGATCATGCTCAAATGGTGAAATTCGCATCTAGACATCATAAGGAGTCATCCTACCAAGATACAATGAAATCCCTCCACATTAAACATGACCTGCAGACTGTGCTAAAAGTTTTGGGGTTTTCGGGCTTGGGCAGCCATCACGGTTGATAGATCATGCCCAAAAGGGGACGTTCTCGTCTAGGCACTATACAGAGGCATCCTACCAAGTTACAATGAAATCCCTTCATAAATACGACCTGTAGACTGTGCTAATGGTTTTCGGGTTTTGGGCTCGGGCAGCCATACCGGTTGCCCGATCGCGACCAAAAGGGGACGTTCTCATCTAGACATGACCCCAAACCTGCATATGAAATTTCGTGACGATCAGACAAGAACTGCGCGGTGTAGCCCGTGCTAAAGGAAATGTGAACAGACGTCACAGACTCACAGACTAACAGACTCACAGACTAACAGACTTCCGCACGCGTGATGGCAATAGCTTATCTTGACTATGTCAAGTTAAGCTAAAAATGAAATCATTCCGTTGAAGCATTTCCAAAAAAACTCCGGAAAACTAAAGTGTGACGGACAGACTGACAGACGGACTGACAGATGGACAGAGTGCAAACCTATAGTCCCCTCCGGCGATGCCGGTAGGGGACTAAAAATGTGCGAACGAACAACAGGTTACAGCAAGTTGTGACAGATGAGGACAAAGTAATACAACGAAAGTTTATTAAATAACCAACCAAGCTTTGGAGAGATCGCACGTTAGTTGTTGATATTTATATAGACGGGAATTTCATTAAGACGTTAAGAAAACATCAGTGACATAGTTAGTAAAAACAGAGAAGGCGAAGAAACACCACAACACTCTTTTCCTATGGGTTATGGGCATGCTATTAGGCCTAACCTGCTGATGGGTTAAGATATAGGCTCTTTATTTCCAGGTCTGTGGAAGTAACGCGTGCAGGCCTGGCAATCTAGAAAATCAAGGAGTGCAAAACAGTTGCCCTCCTCAGATTGTTTGGGAGTGCAATTGCACCTGAAAATTTCAATGCAACACTTCGGGGGGTTATATTTCAATGAGAATCAATTCACTCAAAGGATTCACGTAACAAAAACAATATGAATCCAGGAAGATTCTTGCTGCACCTCTGCTACGATTCATGTGAAAAGAATTGAGTCAATTTAACCCTTTACCTAACATAGTGGCACCAAATTAACCAATATAAGGCTAACATGACTTGAAATATCCTGACACTTTGTTAATAAAATTGTACAAATATGGCTGTCACTGGAATCAACTCAAGGAGCCGGTTCCAATTATATCCATATTTGTTAGCTTTTACAGGTAAAAGTTGTTTATTTTTTAAAATATTATTAGTGTTATGTTTTAAAAATAAAAAAGCTGTGTTGGGTAAAAGGTTAACTTGTTTTATCAGTATACAATAGGGAATCAACTATGGTAGCCTCATGGGATCCTAGGATGCTCATAGCTGGTATGGATTCTCACAGCTATTTTCAAGAGAATCCATATGGTTTCTCCCAAATTTAGATGACATATAAATACTGACTTCTGACGACATTTCATTGGATCCCCCATCTTCAGTCCAACCAAGGTTTAAATGCCTATTATCTGCAGGTGGGAGATGAAAAAAAAATAACATCACAAAACCCAAGTGTAAAAGAAGCTGCTTCAAAAAGGAAAAGTTACTATTATTAAGGATTCTTTCAAAAAATATTAAATAATATTTTTATTGATGCTACTTTTGATCATTTTGATGTGTTATAACATGTATATTGGACTGAAATGAAATCAGTACAATATTAGTAATAATGAAAGGATTTGGACTCTTGTGTTCTAAATAAAAGTACAGGTAGGAATAAAAGTACGGGGTGTAACATTTATCAAAATTAAATAAAAGTACAGACCCAAATAATAGTACAGGGTGGAAATCCACTGATGGGGTGGTGGTGTAATGCTAGTTAATTTTATCTAAAAGCCAACTTATTTTCCCATATTGCAGTTAGTTTTATTAAAGAAAACTAATAGGCATTTAGGCATAATGATTACAACATTGAATACACTGTGCTAAACAAAAGGCTATCACACAATCTTTTGAAAATTTACTAATTTAAAGATCTCCCCCCTGTTAGAAGCGGAATTTTAATAAACATACACGCCCCAATAAGGTCCATACAGGGTGGAAAAATTCTCCAAAACTAATAGACATATATGTATGTTTTTAAGGAACACAAGAGTATTAGTGTATAACTTTGATATAATTTATCTTCTGAAATTCAATGAGTAGCATGTTTGATATAGATTGGCAACATATCGAAATACCGAACCCATACCGATATATCATGAGGATACCGAAAAACCGAACCAATAATACTAATAACACTTTGGCCAGCCGCTGATTTGTCGCGGTTCTCGGACGAGAAGGCCATGGTTACCCCTGTACTCCCAACTGCCTCCCTATTCCCACGCTTCTCCTCTCCTCCCAACACTCGGAGACGAACTGCTTGATGATATCCCTTGTCCCATTCTTCCCAATCTCTCCGATTAGCATATTAACCCTCTCCTTTGAGTCTCCCCCTGACCACATGTCCTTCATTCTCCCATCCCACTTCCCCATTATACTCCCAGTGAATCTCATTCTTTTAGGCTGATACTTTGGGCATTCTAGAAGAAAGTGTTCCAGGGTCTCCACCATGTCCAAGTTACACATCTGGCACTCCCTTTCACCGTCTTTCCCAATTTTTCCCCTCAGCTCCAGGGATCGCGACCTCAGCTTGAACAACAGTGACCCCCCAAAGGTGCCATCAAGGTACTCTTCAAAACCTGGCTTCTCTTTATCATGCAGGCCACCCAAAGACCTCTTTGATTTGACCCCCTCTCGCCAATTACGGTTACAATCCTCCATGACCCTTTCTCTGACGGTTTTTTTACCCTGGTTTGCCCCAACGTCCAGGTCCGAGATCTCCAATGAGTAGTTCTCTACTAGCTCCCTCATTTGGACCATCCATACCGATACCAAAAAAACTGAACGGATACCATGAGCAGGCCTGGCATTCTGAAAAATGCAGGAGGGCAAAAAATCGCTCTCCTCAATCAGCTTAGGAGAGCAATTAGCTTTACACAGCATTTTAAGTATCCAATTGAACGAACTCATTGGAACTGAAACCAACAGACTACATCAGTGATTTTATTAACTTTACTAAGGTAAAGCGAAATCTCTTAGACATCTAGATGTCTCACTCAACAACCGAACATACACTTGACAAGACCTGTGTGTGTACCCAGACCTGTTGTCCAAGAAAGTCATACGCCTACCACTACCACCTTCAACCCCCTAAGGGGGGGGGGGGGGGGGGGGTTGAAGGTGGTAGTGGTAGGCGTATGACTTTCTTGGACAACAGGTCTGCTTGAATCTAGAGTCACATCCTGGTGCAAGTGCTTCAAGTGACAGGATAGTAGTAATGGTAGTATATTATAGTGTCAATATTCCTTGAATAATTACCCCTCAAACTGTGATGTCAGTTGTTGAACTTGAAACTGACAGAAAAAAAATATTGCTGTGACCCATTTTGCTTCAAATGATTGCAACTATGTTTGGGTATGGTTGCAGCCATTACCTTTTACCACTAAACCACTTTCAAAATGAAATTACGTGATGTTATGTGACTTCGAAGTTAAATTACATTTTTGATTTACAACAAAAATTTAATGTGAGCATAATACATGTAATCTCAATCATCCCAGACCAAAATATTTAGGAGGGCAATTTTTCGCTCTCCTTAATTCTTTCAGGAGGGCAGTAAGGAGAGCTAAAAAATCGCTCTCCTGAAATTGCCAAGCCTGCATGAGGATATCGAAAAACCAAACCAATACCGATATCATGAGGATACCGAAAAACCGAACCGATACCGATATCATGAGGATACCAAAAAACCAAACCAATTGTTGAATACCGAAACCGACTAAATTTTCCAAAATCTCTGCTGAAGCATAATAACAGTTGAAAGGTTCATTTTCATGAAAGAAGTCACTGTTTTTCTATTCAGATTTGTTAACGCTCAATGGACTCGGAAACTGTCCAGACTCTTGAATTCCTATTATTTATTTATTGGTGTTTAAGGTCACATACTTATGCACAATGGCTAATCGTGACCATGACAGTTTTATGGGTGGAGGAAGCCGGAGTACCCAGGGAGACCCACTGAGCATCGATGAACAACCGTCATCTCCTCAACATTCGAACTCTGTTCAAGCTCCGCTCAAGCAGGGCTACAGCGGTTGAAGACATATGCACCATCTACATGCAGTACACCTTAGTACACAGCATCATCAAGCCCCATGTTGGTAGCATGGATAAGTGCCTTGCCCAAGGACACAATGTGGGTCATCCCGGATGGGGGTCGAACTCGGGGCCTCTGGCATAGAAGTCCAACAGTTTACCATTGAGCCACCATGCTCCCAAATTCCCATTAGACTACAACCTGTACATGTCCAATTGCTTAGCAGTGATTCCTAGTCAGGTCTTGGCTGCCTATTCAGGCAGCCAAGACCTGACTAGCAAGCACTGCCCATGTGATTTGTCTATTGTCAGCAGGACCTCCTAAAGATAGCATGATTAGGGCACAGGATCTGAGTTCGCAAAAGACTGGAATAGGTCTTGAAACATTTTGAACAAGTCGCAAAATTACTGTAGATATAATTTGTTGTCATAAAAGAATGCTACTGTTGAGCTCAATGGCAGTGGCATTTATAGTGTTGTGGTAGAATGATACAACTCACTCTAGTGTTTTACAAGATGTGAATTCCTCTTTTGTACTATCAACAAATCTCAGTCAAGGCAGATATCGAATGCCGAACCGATACCGAGGTATACCCCGCCCCTCCAAAAAAAAAAAAAAATACCAAAACTGATACCAAACTCAAAATTCCAATATCATCCATCTCTAATGTTTGGAATTTTCAATTGAAATGCAGCTTTTGTCGCATTTGACCATTGTATTTTTCAATCTTTGAGGATTTTTTTTCTAAAGGGAACTATCCTTTTCTTGTGCCTGATGGGAAAAATTTGTTGCATATGGAGCTCAAAATAAACATTTTTCTTGACTTTAAAACAAGGCAATAGAACTGACAAATAATGAAATATGTAGGACTCTTCGGTCAAATCTAGGAAGTAAACTGTTTGTGCACTCTCTTCTTGCTAATTCCCAATATGATTACAATGATGCAAACTCAAAAGAAATCAGGGTATTTGATGACTGGATTCACATCGCAAAATGCTAGTCAAAAATGACCAAATGCTAACCATTTTCTTTCATATTTGCCTTATTTTCACTATTTATCATCACTTTTTGAAACCAAGATGGAAACTGCTAATCAAATTTTTAAAAACAAAAAATACCCTGGAAATATACAACCATCTTCTCTAACTTGACAGTGTACATCCAGGACAAAAACAATGATCCAGGGCTTATATTTTGTCGACATTTGTGAGAATCCATTTGGATTCTCATGAAAATGGTTGCGAGAATCCATACCTACTATGAGTGTCCCAGGATCCCATGACGCCACCAAGGTTGAACCACTGTTGTATACTGATAACACATGTTAACCTTTTACCCAACACACCTTTTTAATTTTTAAAACTAAATTTGATAATTTTTAAACAATAAATAATAAATAAATGATAAAATAATTAAATGAACGATATTTACCAATAAAATCTTACAAATATGGCTGTCGTTGGAACCGGCTCAATGAGCCGGTTCCAATGACAGCCATATTTGTAAGATTTTATTGATAAAGTGTCAGTATATTTCAGGTCATGTTAGCCTTCTATTGGTTAATTTGTTGCTGCTGTGTTAGTTAAAGGGTTAAATTGACTAAATTTTTTTCACGCGAATCCTAGCAGAGGTGGAGCAAGAATCTACATGGATTCTCGCCGGTTTTATTGCGTGAATCTTTGAACGAACCGATTCTCGGATTCTTATCGAAATATAAGCCCTGAATGATCCTTGATGAAACGAATAAGCATTTTACAGAAATATTCTCTTTAACCTTTGCTCTCTGACATGGCAATGTCTGAAATTATGAAAACCGCTTATACAATTACCATGTTCTCGACATTTGGGCCGATATCTGACACATTAGGTAATTTGGGTGAAACCCAATGTGTCAGATATCGGCCAAAATGTCAAGATCATGGGAGTTGTATAAGTGGTTTCGTAATTCCAATGAGTAATGGTATGCATATTGCTAGTGACAATGACTGACGGCAGACAAGACAGCGAATTAGGAATTACCATGTCAAGCTGTCTCCTAACCCTCATAGGGTCATATTACATATCAATGTACTGAAGATAGGTTGCAAATCGCGATACAGCCTATAGTTGACAATATCTAACTCCAAGTCACTACATCCAATACCAAATACTGGTACGCATACCCACATGTCGGAAACTGAGCAATCTATCTGGAATATGTCAGGTGCTAATACTAAGAACAAAATGTTTTTGTGCTGAAAGACTTGGAGCATTTGCACTATCTGTATATCTTTGATAGAGTACATGATCGGGTAAGATCTTAAAAGATAAATAGTCCAAATGCTCCATGTCTTTCAGCATTAATAACATTTAGTCTGCAGTACAAGTTTCCGCTATCCTCCACATGCTATATGACATATAGCATGTGCAGGCTAGCAGGAAAGGTGAACTCTGGCCTGGCATTCTTAAAAATGCAGGAGGGCTAAAAATCGCTCTCCTCACATGTCCCAGGGCAGCGATTAGCTCTCCTCAAGCTCACAAAAGCTAAAAGTGGCAAAATGAAATTTTTCTATTAATGAATTCTGCCTAGTGGGCTTTGTACATTTTATTTGGTGCTGCTAACCAGGTAGTCTCTGTGAGACGGCTACACTGCCCTACCAAGGCCCGGAGGTGTGGAAGTGGCAGTGTTGCCATATTGCTGAGACCACTAAAGTAGCAGAGATCTGTGGGTTTTAGGAATAGACTGTTGTGGTAATCATTATTTTCTAAGGGCTAGGAGGGGCAATTTTTCACCCTCCTCAATTTTTTTAAGGCGAGCAATAGGCGAGCGAATAAACTGCTCCCCTGAAAATGCCAGGCCTGTGAACTACAGACTCAGTGAGTCACAGTCACAAGTTGTAAGCATGTTTATTCGCACTCTAACTTTTCTATACTGATGGATATGAGAAAATATTTCAAAATACACTACACATTTCCACAATGTGCGTACAATGTATATATATAACATGCCCAGAGTTACAAAGCTTGCCTGTCAAATGGAAGTAACTTGATGCTTTCTTTAACACAAACGTTTATCCCAATTCAATCATCATAAAAAATCTCAACCTTTTACCTTACGAATCGCCCGCATAGTTTGCAAATTCAGCAGTTGAAAGAAATTTTTCAAAATATTTCAACAAAACCATATTATGTGACCCCTCATTGGAACAAGCTCATCAAGCTTGTTCCAATGAGGGGTCACATGATATGGTTTTGTTGAATTTTTTTTTTTTAATTTAAAAAATAGTAATTTGAATAATAAATAATTTTTTTATGTTGTCTGCATTGTATGGGTAAAGGGTTAAATAAATCAAATGTATTAAAATCTTAATTTTGTATTACTGAAAGTAAGATTTTAACACATTTCACTTCATTTAAGGTATTTTATAATGATTGGACCAGTCTGGAACCAGTCCAGGCAAGAATATCGGACCACCTAGGGTTGGACCTGACCGGACTGGACCAGCTCTCCCCTGGACCGGACCACCACTGGCAGTCCGGTGGTCCACATCCCTGGTATTATACCATTTTTTTATGGTGTAAAATGTATTGGTAAAGGTCAATTTTGGCCTACTCTCTCTTTCAACCACATGCCATACCTCCCCATCCCATACATACACCCCTACACATGGGGACTTTTACGTTCTCTAATGATTTCCAGTTCAATTTGTCTCATAAGAACTGATAGGATTGTCTTGCCCTGCAGGTAGCAGAGTTCAATTACCATTAATACCAACATCACACTGTGTTCCAATTAAAAGCAAGATGAGAAGACAAAATTATATTTAGCTTTGTCGTATCGCACGCGTCGCATGCAATTCAGTGACCAAGAGTTGAAGGGGAGGACTAAAATAGGCCTTCTACTAGTACCATACTGTAATGAACTCTGTAGACAACTCGTCCACTGAGTTCCAATGTGCTCTATGTGTGAGTACGTTGGAACTCAGGTGACGTACTGCTTGGATTTGAAGTGGGTGATTTTCTGAATTTCCGATTAACAAAAATGTTTATCACACCTGAGCAGCAGACGCTGAACGACTGCTATCTTTGTAGAATTTGTAGAATAGTGCAAACAACGCCGCATCTGCAGCCAGTGACACTATTTCGATTTTGAAATCTTTCAAACGATCCAGCATATTTCAAGTTCAAGAAACAAACAAGAACGTTCAAGAATGAAATTTGCTATTTCGTTATTGGCTCGCAATGCAAAATCATTCGTAGGGTACTATTCCCGTGCTCTAAAAAACGGTTAGTAGACAATCTTACTGAAGTGCACCGTGTCATTCATTTAATAGTGTGGTCCAACTGTTTCACTGACCATTTTTTAACGCTCTTCCAAATGATAGAATTTTTGAAAGTCAAAAAGAATATGTTTATGGTGTTTCTGGGGGTAAAATAGGCATATGATAAAGTATGGAGAGGGAATGTGGCGAAAGCTCGAGGCCTGGCCCTGGGAGATGATTTTTTTGAATTTCTGAAAGCGTTATATAAACATGTACACAGTGAATTTAGTCTGGGTGGCATAACAACAGAACGGATGTCTATGGAGGTAACAAATTAAACCTGTGGGATGAAACAGCTTTCGAGTCAATCAGGCTTTCGTGGGAAAAAACATATTACTTGTTATTACTTATTTGTTATTACTTACTTGTCATTTGCTATTACTTATTTATCACTTACTTGTTATTTGTTATTACTTATTTGTTATTACTAATTTGTTATTACTTACTTATTGCTTATTTGTTATTACTTACTTGTTAATACTTATTTGTTATTACTTATTTGTTATTTGTAATAACAAATAAGGAATAAGTGCCCGATCACCCTCCCTACTATGGGCAGGCTGCAATTTTTATTACTTATTTGTTATTACTTATTTGTTATTACTTACTTGTTGCTTATTTGTTATTACTTATTTGTTATTACTTACTTATTGCTTATTTGTTATTACTTACTTGTTAATGGCACTTATTTGTTATTACTTATTTGTTATTTGTAATAACAAATAAGGAATAAGTGCCCGATCACCCTCCCTACTATGGGCAGACTGCAATTTTTATTACTTATTTGTTATTACTTATTTGTTATTACTAATTTGTTATTACTTACTTGTTGCTTATTTGTTATTACTTATTTGTTATTACTTACTTATTGCTTATTTGTTATTACTTACTTGTTAATGGCACTTATTTGTTATTACTTATTTGTTATTTGTAATAACAAATAAGGAATAAGTGCCCGATCACCCTCCCTACTATGGGCAGACTGCAATTTTTATTACTTATTTGTTATTACTTATTTGTTATTACTAATTTGTTATTACTTACTTATTGCTTATTTGTTATTACTTACTTGTTAATATAACAATAACATGACTTCAGGAGGGCGTTATGGTTCATTAACGGCCCACCATAAATGATTAACAGCCCCAGGGCGTTATAACGGCCCGAGACGAAGTCGAGGGGCGTTATAAGGCCAGTGGGCTGTTAATCATTTATGGTGGGCCGTTAATGAACCATAACGCCCGACTATGGAAGTCATGTTATTACTATTATTACCACTTATTACCACATTGTTAACGGTACCTAGTATATTTTAAAGATAAAGTAAATTATTCAATTTCAATTAACAGTTTAATGAACATATATACAAACATATTTTGTGACATAAAATTTAACGGTCTCAACATTCAGCATAACATTTCTCAAGGAAAGTTAAGTTGTTCAACAACTTCACTTTCCTTGATAAATGTTTATGCTGCAGTTATTAAATGTTGCACCCGACATCAGCTGATGCAAAAGTTGGGTTTGTGGCTGGAAGTTCAATATCAATAAACTCGCGATCAATAAATTGGGATGGCAATTGCAAATGAGAAACCGGAAGTAAGTGGCGGGCCGAAAAATCACAACAAAATTTCATAACGGCCCGATGCAATTCACTACCGTGCGTTATGATATTCCACCGTATCAATAAACTCGCGATAACCTACAGGGAACGCCCTCTGAAGTGGTAATAATACTTATTTGTTATTACTTATTTGTTATTTGTAATAACAAATAAGGAATAAGTGCCCGATCACCCTCCCTACTATGGGCAGACTGCAATTTTTATTACTTATTTGTTATTACTTATTTGTTATTACTTATCTGTTATTTGTAATAACAAGTACCGGTAAGCAATAACTAGTAACAAAAATGCCCCCCCCCCCCCCCCCCCCCCGTAGCCTGCAGAGCAATGCAGGCTGGTGAATAACAGGATCGAGTAATGCCGCGGTACTAAAAGCAATCAGGGATACGCTTGGGTTGATGAGGATCAAGAACAGGGTAGACTTAACCAAACCCTTGCTATCTTAATTAATCGTTAGATGATGGTGAAAACTAATATTCCACATAGTTGGAATTCATATACAAAGTGTGAGTGGACTGTCCAAGTGAAGGAGTTAATAGAGGGCTATTCAGTGGAGATGTCACCCGGACATGAAGTGAGGACAAACCGGGGTAAAAAATCAACAGAGAGGGAGTCACGGAAGATTTAGCCGAAATTGGAGACAGATGGTCAACGCAAAGAGGTCTTTGGGAGGCCTTCGGGATAAAGAGAAGTTTGCTTTTGAAGAGTACCTTGATGGCACCTTTGGAGGGTCACTGCTGTTCAAGCTGTTTAAAGTTGCGGTCGCTGGAGCTTAGGGAGTATATTGGAAAAGACAGCGAAAATGAGTGCTAAATGTGTAATTCAGGAGTAGCGGAGACCCCGAACCCTTTCGATTAGAATGTTCAAAATACCAGTCAAACAGAATAAGATTCACTGAGAGTATAATGGGGAAGTGGGATGGAAGAATGAAAAATACTTGTATGTGATTAGTAGGTGACACAACGGAGAGGATTAACTAGTGTGCTTGAAAGAGTGGGAAGAATGACGTAAGTAGTATGTCATGTATCCGGACAGGACTCATCGGCTGGACCCCGGAAGTGACGTTATGTCACGTGACCCAGTGGAGCCATGTTGTGTTGTCATGGTAATCCACGTGAACATCTTGTGACGTCATCCCCATAGTGATACGTAGTGCTAGTGTGCATGCGCAGCGCGTGTTGTTAGGGTGATACGCGTTTCCGTTGTCCATTTTTCTTTCTGGAGGCCGCTATCTTAATTTCTATGGTAGCACGTGGTTGCCCATGTGACCCAAAGGCTTACAATAGGGCGGGGGCACGGGGGTATGTTCGGACGGTATGTTCCTTTGTACAAGAGTAATTTCGAATTCTTTCAGAATCCTCTGCTTCTATCTATGCAATAGTTTTCGCTACCCGGTCATGTTCGTTTGTTCTGGAGTGTACTCAGGTAGATTAGAAGAGCCTATCAGCTGGAACAGCTTTGCTTATTATTACTATATTTAGCTTTTCTGGTCTGTTCTTGGTAGTTCTGGCCCTATTCCGAATACTCTTGTTGTTTCATTTATCTAGATCACCCAATCAGTTCACTTTACTGGCGCTAACTAACCAATCAGATTGCTTGATTTCCCATAATTTTTATGCAGAGATATCTCCCTTCGGTATAACAAAAGCCTATATCATTCCCAAAACCAACAAACTATCGAGCAGTTACTGAAAAGTCATTTCTGGAACGTCTCGAAGCCCATCGAGCAAATGAGCTTTAGAGCAATTGCTCGATCGAGTGACTCCACATATTGCTCGAACGACTCGACTCCCATCGAACAAATAAGCTATAGAGCAATTGCTCGTTCGAGTGACTCGCACATACGACATTCGACTCGTTTCAGAAAAAGGGGTGCCGAAGGCCAGACGTTTTTTCCAAAAAAGGGATTCTGTAAGTTGGATACCTAGAAACAGGGTTGATGATTTTCCCTAATAAGCCAAAGAGCCAGGAGAGTAATTGCCTCGTGAGCAATTGCTCAAACGACTCGAAGCCCATTGAACAAATGAGCTTAAAAGCAATTGCTCGATCAAGTAACTCCACATACTGCTCGAATGACTTGAAATCCATCGAGCTAATGAACTAACGAGTAATCGCTCGTTCGAGTAACTCGCACATACTACTCTTCGACTCATTTCAGAAAAAGGGGTGCCAAAGGCCAGACGTTTTTTCCCAAAAAAAAAAAGGATTCCGTAAGGAGGATATACAGAAACGGTTGATTTTTCCCGATAAGCTAAAGAGCCAAGAGAGTAATTGCTCCAAGCCCATCTAGCAAATAAGCTGTAAAGCAATTGCTCGATCGAGTGACTCCACATACTGCTCTACGACTCATCTGTGTATTTTAGGATACCTATGGTATTGGATTATTGGAGGATACTTGTTGTAGAAACTTTACATCCGGGTACTTCTGTTGGGAAAGGTATAAAAATGGTGCAAGCTCGGCTTAAACCTCATAACACCCTCGGGGAGAGGTAGCACCTTTGTGAGAGGACTCCCTCTCGTTCTGGTCCTCACCCAAGGGTTCAGTCAACGATCAACGACCAACACAAAAGACAACCCAACACGCATCCTGACCTTCTAGCCCGGGACATCTGCCGAGTACTCGACCTTCTTCCTCCTTCAACACGCCCAGGCATGTGGCCACAAGATCTTTAACAGTCACTGAGGGTCGAAAGGGGCTTTTTCTACAGCGTCCCTGCGCGCCATCGGCGCGTGAAACCATTTCTTCTTCTTAAACCTCATTTGTGTCCTGACCGTCGTCGAGTGAAGACATGTTACCAGTTCGGTGCAGATACCGTTCCATGTTATTTTCGAGATCGGATAATGCCAGAAGACACGAGAAGACCCATTGTCGGCTCCAATGCAGATATTGTATGAAGTTGTTCACCCAACCACACAATAGGAAGAGGCATGAAGAACATTAATGTCAAAGAAGAACAGAAGAGCAGTGAGATACTGGAGATTCAATGACTGACCAGAATAAAGTACTTTTTGAATTTTTACGTCTTGCTGACAAGGAGGAAACCGATGCAGTGGCGGCGCCAGAAATTTTTTTGTGGGGGGGGGGGGGGGGGGGGGGCAACTAGGGGGCAGACTCCCATGAAGGGGGGCAAATACGTAAAGGATCATATCATTACTTTGTTATGAGGTAGTCCAAACTTGGACCCAAAGTCCGCAATATACTTTTTTGGTTTGGTTCGTCCTGTGGACGTACCAAACCAAAAAATTATATTACGGACTTTGGGTCCAAGTTTCGACTAAATGTAATGGTAATTAGCGGTCCTCCTTTCAAAAAATCCTGGATCCGCGTCTGGTGGGTCTGTGCGTGAGAGAGAGAGAGAGAGAGAGAGACTTCAAATAATTGAACAGTGCAAGGGAGATAATGCCCGTCTGTCATAATGCGAAATCCATGAATTTCTTTAGACAAGGGATATGGATAGACATGCCTTTGTTGGCTCATAACTTAATTATAACTTATAAGTATCTGCATCCGAGTCTTTAAATCTCTACTGCCTGGATGTGTTCATCAGCTAGCCTGAGGCTTTGGGCTAAGTGTGTATGGGAAATTATTGGGAATAAAAAAAGAGAGGGGTGTGTGTGTGTGTGTGAGAGAGAGTGACTGAATGTGTTTGTGTGTGAGGGTGGATGGAAATGCATGCGAGATGGTTGGGGGGGGGGGGGCAACTGGGGGCAAAGCCTTCGTTTGGGGGGGGATGCCCCCCATGCCCCCCCCCCCCCCCATAGCGCCGCCACTGAACCGATGCCGTTCTACGCGCTGCTGATGAAGATCTGATTACCTGTTTATGTAAATGTGCTACCAACATCCACAAAGATAAGATACCACTGAATTTGTCTGAATTTGGCGACCTGCGAAAATACGAACATGTATTGAAGTTGCTAAAAGATAATGGAATTTCTACCGATATAAAAAGAAGTATATTACGAAAGAGTTGCTTTCTCTCGGCGCTTATCACCACAGTCCTAGCTCTGAAAAGGGTAAAAAAGGGATGTACCAACACCAAATGCTCGTTTGTTCTATGACCACGAAAGAGTGAAGACATGGTAATTCATAATTGCGAGTACTGTGGAAACATGAAGAGGCACAGAGATGATTACTGTCCGATGGGGAAATCGGAAAAAAACGAACACCACTCTGCAAGGCCAGACAGAAATTCCGATACACTGTGAATCCTATCTGATGCGGATCGACACATGAAACCAAGACTATGATCAAGACGGCCAATGATGATTTGATACATACAGATTATCATGATAATGTGCATGTCCTGTGATTTGTATCAGATTCGAGGTGGTGTCCAGAATGGGATCTCAACATTTTTGGACACCACCGAGAATCTGATACAAATCACAAGACATGCACATTATCATGATAATTCATTTATCTAACAATTCTGTCACATAAACAGATTAAATCTTAACCCTTTACCCAATGTAACGGCCAAAACCGGCCAATGCTATTCTAAAAAAATTAATTTTCATCATTTTTTCATTTTTTGTCTCAAAAACATAGATTATGACTCCTCGTTGGAACGAGCTTGTCGAGCTCGTTCCAACGAGGGGTCATAGCCTATGTTTTTGAGACAAAAAGTGACAAAAAATAGTTATTCAAGAATTTTTTTTTTGCAAGTGTCGTCTGCTTTTCATGATAGGTGAAGGGTTAAATTATTTTCAAACATTTTTGGGACATAATGTTCGGTCGACCACTGAAACGCTCATAGAATGTATCTATGTGCCTGTTATGGTAGCCCGTAGCGCTACCGGAAACGAGTCGTCTATATGATACGGAATCAGAATGAGTCGTCTATATGATACGGAATCGGAACACATTATGTGATACGTACCGTTTCTCGTGATTTTCAGGCCAAAATCTATATCATTGTTAGATAGAATGTATATGTGATTGTGTCTCGAATATCTCGAAGGGGGCAGTACCTATGGCCAAATCTGAGAGAGCCCAGCTGATTCCATACAAACACCAGATTAGGAGAATTTCTTTACCAAAGAGAGAACTATCTTATACGAAAAGAAGACGGATCATACAGAAAGGAGGATTTTTAGGAAAGTTAATCAAATCCATCATCAATGTTCGCTTGGATATCTTAAAAAAGGGTCGTGCTCGTAAGAAACTTGTCATTTGTAATCTGACCTTCGAAGAGAGCAGACGCAATGCAATCCAGTTGTGAACCAAAAAATTGGTCAAGAGATTAGGACTCCAATGAGTCGTCGGAACTATCAGAAGATATGGAATATGGAAAAGAAGAAGAGGAAGAAGACGACGTTTCGGGGATGGGCACTATCGTTCAAAGTGCCTATGACAAATACCAAGACTATTTTGACAACCTCTTGAACAAGTATATCGAGGATGGAATGGATAGAGAAGATGTAGTTGAAACAGCATATAGAGCACTTCAAAAGAGTGTCAGAGAAGCCATTAGTGTGAAATACATTAATACCCTTGTGTACAGTAGAAATTTCTGCAACGATCAATACACAAGAAAATTCAAGAAACAGCCAAGCGTCTTCGTGAAGAAGACGACTTTGACTTTGAAGAATCCCAGACATATGCCTTGGAAAAGCGAAGATTTATGTTCGACAACTTTAAGACAAGCTACTCATTCAGAGTACCGTAGATGATGATGATGAAGAAGAAGAAGGAGAAGAAGATTAGAGAGAGAAAAAGTATAAAATGAGTGTTAGTATGAAAATAAATTCTTTTCCGTTTTGAACGTCGAATAGTGAAGATGTCTGTGTCAACATCAGTGCTCTGATTCAAAGATGACTTACACATACAGATCTTCAAGAATGATGCTGGATTAAAGTTGACTTCCCAAGAACTGGCTCAAGTGAATCGTGTGGTAAATGCAGCCAAGAGAAAAAATCTAGACATGGATGCTGGTGGAAAGAAAGAAAGATGTGTGGATACTAGCCGATCGTTAACCGCCAAAGTTGCCACTACACCCAAGAGAATAAAGACAGAAGAACTGTCTGATGCTTCGAATACAAACAAGAATGAAGTTACCACTGCGAACGACGTTTCTACTCAAACTAAGAAAGATGTTTCCACTAAAAGTGAAGTTACCACTACGAAGAAGCCTGAAGGTTCTACTGAAACAAAGAAAAATGTTTCCACTAAGAACGAAGTTTATACTGAAACTAAGAACGAAGTTACGAAAAAGCCTGAAGTTTCTACTGCGAATGAAGATTTAAAGAGGAACCAAACCAAGAAAAATGTTTCCACTCAAACCACAAATGAAGTTCTACTGAAACTAAGAATGAAGTTACTACTGAAGCTAAGAATGATGTTCAGAAGACTGAGGTTGCCACTATGAAACAGCTAAAAGTCAAGAAAGAGGAACCCAAAGATGTCAGACAGGAAATTAAAGCAACAACAAAGCCAAGTTACCAGCTATCAATGAGAAAACGTGTTTTATCAAGAACCTAGCCAGACACTGGGAAGAAGCTCCAACCCATAAGAAGATGAAATGGTTAGCCCATGAGAGAAGAACTACAAAGACGAAAATGATGCCTTGGGAAATTGATTTGTATACTCGATTAAAAATGAATGAAATGTTATATATTGTTTGTTTTTTATCTACTATCCCAACAAAAGTATCCGGATGTAGCATGAAGTACCCGGATGTAAAGTTTCTACAACAAGTATCCTCCAACAATACAATACTAGTCCATAGAAATCCTCAAATACCCGTATGTGCCTAAGTGCTATTGCTCAATGTGTCACTTTGTGCATTTTCACTTAAGCACATATGACAAAAAAAAGATTCTTCATAAGGTATTCCCGATAGGTACCCTCAAATAATACAATATCAGGTTACAGGTATCCTCAAATATCCATATGTGCCTATGATGTGTCACATTGTGCCTTTTCACATAAGCACATATCGGCACATCCAGCATGTGCCTATGTGATAGTGCACAATGTGTCACATTGGACATTTTCACATAAGCACATATGACAAAAAGGGATTCTCCGGAAGGTATCCTCAAGTAATACAATGTGTCACATTGTGCCTTTGTGCCTTTTCACATAAGCACATATCGGCACATCCAGCACGTGCCTATGTGCTAGTGCACAATGTGTCACAATGTGCATTTTCACAGAAGCACATGTGACAAAAGTGGGAATCTCCAGAAGGTATTCTCAAATAATACAATGCCAGGTCTTAGGCACCGCACCCCTTTTTCTGAAATAAGGCTAAGAGTCGTATGTGCGAGTCACTCGAATGAGCAATTGCTCGATAGCACATTTGACGATGGACTTTGAGTCGTTCGAGTAATGACTTTTCAGCAACTGCTCGATAGCTTATTGGTTTTGGGAATGATGTAGGCTTTTGTTATACAGAGGGGAGATAACTCTGCATAGAGATTATGGGAAATCAAGCAATATGATTGGTTAGTTAGCGACAGGAAAGTGAACTGATTGGGTGATCTAGATAAATGAAACAACAAGAGTACTCGGAATATGGTCAGAACAAACAAGAACAGCTAAATATAGTAATAATAAGCAACGTTGTTCCAGCTGATAGGCTCTTCTACTCTACTGGAGTATACTCCAGGACAAAGGAACATGCCTAGGTAGTTGAAGTCTATTGTATATATAGACCGAAGCAGAGAATTCTGAAAGAATTCAAAACAGTAAAACTTGTCGGGTTTATTTGGGTAATTCTTCGAATCGGGAAATTACTCCTGTTCAATCGGACACACCCTCCGAACATACCTCTATCCTATTATAAGGCTTTGGGTAACATAGCAACCACGTGCTACCATAGAAACCAAGATGGCGGCCTCCAGTATACAAAATGGACGGCGGAAACACGTATCACCCTGACAACACGCGCTGCGCATGAGCACTGTCACCACGCATCACTATGGGGATGACGTCACAAGATGGCCGCTCACGTGGGTTATCATGACAACACAACATGGCGCCACTAGGTCACGTGACATGACGTCACTTCCGGGGTCCGGCCAATTAGGCACGATCTCCACATCTCCTACTACTCCCGCTAAAACGGTTTTTGCAACGTTTCACATGGTTCTTGTTTTTAATCAGAGCATCATTTTTACACGTAAAACTTCCATGTCTTGGCCCGGCCTGGCAGTCTAGAAAATGAAGGAGTGCAAAACAATTGCACCTGGAATTTTCAATGCTCATACTTCTATGGTATTTTGGTTATATTCACTCCAAGATAATATTATTGTGACTGACAAAATGTACTACATTCAGCTACATAGTGGAAAAATTTGGAACTCAGATCTCATTATTCAAAATGTTGCATTCAATTCTTATGTGACTGTCTTCTACATACAAAATGTATCGAAATGCGACACAGAATGCATCATGAAGTACTGCGAATCAATGCAACACTGACAAAAGATAATCGACTTTAAACCAAAAGACAGTTAAAACAGGTCTGGCATTCTAGAAAATCAAGAGGTGCAAAAAATTGCACTTCTGCACTCCTAAAGAAGGCCAGGGCTCGTATTCATCAATACAGCATAAGTATTTTCCAAAGATATACCTACGCTCTTGCATAAGTAATCTTATTCACAACCTAGGATTTTCCTAACGGGATTCACCAATTTAATTGTAAAACAGGAACGGGGGGTGGGGTGGGGTGGGTGGAGTATATAGAGACTGATATATATGTATCCAAGCAAATGTCTTTATAAAAATTAACGTGAATTTACACTACACATGTCCAGTAGACATGACCCAAACGTGCCGGTGTGACAGGAATGGAAGTCCGTAGGAAAATTAGTCCCTCTGGACTATTATTCCGCGGAATTATAGTCCTAGGTCTAACATTTCTAGGAATAGTAGTCCGCCGGACTACTATTCCTAGAAATGTTAGACCTAGGACTATAATTTCGCTGAATTTTAGTCCAGAGGGACTAACGTTCCTACGGACTTCCATTCCTTTTACACCGGTCATTAAATTAGTATCTATTCGGATTAACCCAGTCGAAAGTGTCACACACATGTAAATTAGACACCTCACTCAATTGGTCTCTCACTTGAACAGCGGCATTCATTCTTTTACCACCAAAAATATCACACCAATCACGTGAATTTCTGAGGGGAGGGGGGGGGGGGGGTAAACCGCCTGACTTATCTCGTGGCACATTGTTGTCTATGCACATGTTGTGGGGCACCATTGTTGCAACCGCCATTTTCCAACATCTATCAGGCGTGAACAACAGTGTTCCTCCCGATGTGTTCATGCACCTGAAGCGCATTTTTCAGACCCCGAATGTCCGTTCAGTTGGCTTACGCGATTTTCGATGCGCTGCGTTGTTGGCAGTCTCATTCTGTGTGTTTGGGATCCGGACTGGAGTCACCAGCCTTGGTCTTAATGCATACCCGGTATCTCCGATACACCACCCTGATGGAATCGCGCCTTTCTCTAAATCACGACTGGTGCCAGACATATTGAATATGAAAGCATCGTGAGTAAATCCGGGCCATCGGGCAACAACATCCAGAAACTTCAATTTTGTGTTGCAAACTGCCTGTATGTTGACGGGATGAAAGCCTTTACGACTGATAAACGCAGGTGTGTCGACCGACGGCGCTTTTATTCTAATATGTGTATACACCATCCACCGCACCGATGTTAATTCATTGGGAAAATGAGCTATGTTGTAGAAGCCCATTTTAACAACACGCAGATTTTCTTCATCTGTTGGCATATTGATGTGTGCAACATAATGTCGGCACTGGACATCCTACTCACTATTCTTGAGACACTGGGTTGACTAACATTATGGACATCCCCGTTCTCCATTTGAAAGCTGCCGATCGCGTAGAACCATAATGCTGTTAACACTTGCAGCGATACAGAGAAAGCACGTGTTTGTCGAGTCATTCTCTCGGTGTCATCCCTAACCATTTGACACACTGGCACATCAAATATCAGCGCCCGGGTCAGACGGTATACCTCTGAATGATATCTATTCAGCTAATGAGTTTAGAGGGTTAGTCCTGTCCCTAAATACTCTCGGGCGTCGCAAACCACTGCGATTTTGTAATAGCGAATAAGCAGCCGTCGTGTTTTTATAGTTAGGAAGAACTTAGGCATGGTAGGTAGGCGTCCTAACTTTTTAGAATAACTTAGGTACTTTCTCGGCTACGATATTTTCGTGAATACGGAGGTAATGCGCAAAACCGTCATAAGATGATCTTAGGCAAAAATCTTGTGTAAGTTCATTGATGAGTAGGCCTACGGGCCCAAGCCGCTTGTCATAAAATCAATGAAGAGAAATTTGATGACACATTGATTCATTGAACAAAATCTAAAGAAACGCATTTTATAGGCCTCGGTTCTACATGTATCCCACTGGATCATTCTGATTCTCTGTCGAGGTTGTCCTCCCAAGTTGGATTTCCACCTTGCTCTACCGATTCTCCAGTGTCTCGCCGAATGTGGTAGGGCGTAACTGTGAGGAAATTAGCTCAATAAAAACGCTGGTTGGTTTTAAACATTTGTTAACATTTAATGCCGTAACCGACATTAATTAGAAAGTAAAACACGTCATTGTCAGTTATGAAGGAAAATGATTGATTAAATAGAGAGTAATGACTGGACTGGTAACGTGAAATAATTCATGAGAGGTGAGGGACGGTGTACAAACAAGAATGCGCGAATGCGCACGAGTGTTTTACAATATAGTCCCCCGCCTCGAATGAATTATTTCACGTAACCAGTCCAGTCAAGCGATTACTCTGTTTATTACTTTTTATTATTAACGATAGTTATATTATTTAAAAAAGCACAAAAAACAATCAAGTCCCCATTACACCCACGGCAAAGCGTCTTTGTTTGCGCGCACGGATGCAAGACACAATTGTTGATTGCATAATTCACTTGTGAAGTTATTGTTTATAAGCAAACCCGGAAATCCCAGTAAATCACACTTTGGAAAGTAATGAAAATATAAAATAATTTCAACAAAATGTCAAAGACAGAAATAGTCTGAACAATAGTGAGTGATGATACTGGTACACTGAATACCTTAGAAATCAACCTGATGATTTGAAACTTGAAGAGTTTAGTTTAAAAAAAAAATAATTTCAAAATGTATTAAAATGGTTGTTTACTTCGAGAAATTATAGGATTTGTGCGGGCTCGTATGATAAATATACGATAATACCATAGTGTGTTTTGATATGTTTGATATCTCAACGAGTTGAAAGTGAGTTTTTTTTTCACTTTCAACGAGTTGAGATATCAAACATATCAAAACACACTATGGTATTGTTGTATTTATCTTATACCGACCATTTTTGTTCTTTTCTGCATTTTTAAAAGGGTTTTGGGGATGATTTCGTGTCAAAATGTCGACTCATCTGGAGTCTCCAATCTATATGACATAGGGGTATGTGTTACAGATAATCTATAACACATGGGCTATATCTTCAACAGGTATAAGATAAATAGGTCTCTTAGCAATCCAACACTGAAAATATTGCCCCCCCCCCCCCCCCGACATGGCTAAAATCCGTGCAATGTAAAAGAATGTGTCATACAATCAATATCTGATGGCAAGGAACACACTCTGGACGCAGGGAACAGTATGAATTAATGAAAAGTTTCAGCGCGCCGAAGGCGCGCATGAACGATGTGGGATGGAAATCCCTTGTGACCCCAATAACTTTATTTGCTTTAAAACTTTATTTGCTTATGAATCCACGATCGAGAGTCGGAAGTGAGGGCCAATAGTCTTATTTGGTTTGAGTGTGCGTACTAGCAGTAGGGTAGTGGGTTCAGACCCCCGAGAACCACGAACTGTAAGATGTTTGTAACTGTGCAAAACTACAAGAATTCTGCTCTGTGTTTGCTTAGAGAGGTGGGCATATTTATGGTAATACTGAAACCGTAGTTTGATGGTTGTTTTAGGAAAAAGAAAAAGAAACCAAAACGGTTGCTCGTCTGCGAGCAGCCCAAGCATATTATCCATAACGGTTACAAAAAGGAAAAAATCCATCAAAATGTGTATTTGAAAGTTGGGAGTCATTCTTCAGCCTATAGGGGAGGGTGAATGCTGAGCCTTGTCCATCTGGTCTGCCTTCAGGGGGAACAGATGCCGGGGTGATGGGAGGGGAAAAACACACACATACACACACACACACTCACAGACACCACCCAGAAGCCCTTAAAAGGACTGTTATATCTTTATTCAAATGTTTATTTATTTAAAATGTACAGTGGTCCCAGCCAAGCAAGCTTGTTTCAATCCTTGCTTCGAGTTTGGTGAATTCGTGTGTATGTTAACAGAAAGGTAGGTTGTTTCATTTCCTCCTACGCTTTGTCTACTATTTCCATGCGTCTTCTTCATAAGGGTGTTGCAAGAAAATTTTAGAGTGTTCAATTAGAAAAGGTATAGGTAGAGAGAGATAGGAATCAACTATTGTATATTATGACTGTTGTGTGATTGTTGCTATGGATGGGTCGAGGGTGGGTTTCTTTGGAGCCCACTCCCCAAGCGCAGAGTTGCGAGGCAGTGCCCACAGACTCGATCCTAGATTTCTTAATGAGTAGCGAGGCAATCCTCACTGACGCCTCTCCTCCATATCATTACAGGAGAAAGATATAACTCCGATATTGTATATTGTAACTGTTGTGTGATTGTTGGTATTGTTGGGGTGAGTGCTTGATTTCTTCGTACCCCCCTCTCCACCTGCAAAGTTGCGAGGCAATCCTTACAGACCAATCCTTAAGTTCTCAATGAGTAGTGAGGCAATCCTCACTGACTCCGCGCAATTTAATTCTAATGAATAATTTTAATTTTCTGTGACTTATTTTGTTTTTCTATTAAGGGTTCGGTGTTCGTTCAGCTCTACCATTATTGGTCCATTAATTCCCTATCTGGAGTCTGTTGAGGGTTTTGTTATGTATGTCGTTTAATCGCATTTCAATCGCGCTTCTGCAGAGTTATGAGGCAGTCCTCACAGACTCAATCCTAAAGTTCTCAATGGCTAGCGAAGCAATCCTCACTGACTCCACGCAATTTAATTCTATTGTAGCATTTTAATTTTCTGAAACTTATTTTGTTTTTCTGTTAAGAGTTCGGTGTTCGTTCAGCTCAACCATTAATTCCCTATCTTGAAGTCTGTTGAGGGTTTTATTTTGTAGATATTTAATCGCGTATCAGTAGTTTCTATTTTTGCTAGCTCGTATTCAGAAAATTGATACGTTTGGTAGCTCTAACCGTAATGGAGTTTACGTGACTATTTAGACTGAGGTTGCTATCAAGTATAAATCCCCACAAAAATTGCCTCGTTGCTTGCTTCTAATTTGTGATCGTATAACTGGAGATCAATACTAGGGACTGTTTTTTTTCCTTTGCTTATTGAAGAACTTAGCTTTTTGAGTTTTGGTGGCATTGAGCTTGATGTGCCATAGGGCGCACCAGCTCTCAGAATCGCGAATGGTATCCTGCAGACGATTTTTAATTATGTTTCGGGACTTACTGGCTGTCCATATGCCTTTATCGTCTGAGAACTGCGATAGTTCAACACAGTTTTCCCTAGTTGTTCTATGTCATTCACATATATTATGAAAAGAAACGGGCTTAGAACCGATTCCTTTGGTGTGCCCGCTTCGTGTATTACTTCCTCTGACACTTCGCATCAACATTCAAGAAAAGCGTAGTTCCCATTTCGTTTTGACTAAAAGCTGTTTCATATAATCGATAAGTCTGTATACGTACTCGTTTCCCTCTTTCCTGTTTCCTATAATTTTAAAATACATCGTGTAATATCCTATTTGTCCTTCGGTAACGCGGCAGCCTGTGACACTATTTTTCGTGTTAGATAAAAAATTCGAGTTGATAAATACAGATTATCATGACAATGTGCATGTCCTGTGATTTGTATCAGATTCTCGATGGTATCCAGAATGGGATCTCAACGAGTCGGCTTTGCCGACGAGTTGTGGTCCCATTCTGGGCACCACCGAGAATCTGATGCAAATCACAGGACATGCACATTATCATGGGAATTCATGTATCTAGCACTTCTGTAACATAAACAGATTAAATTTTAAATTATTAAAACAGTTTTGGGACATAATGTTGGGTCTATCACTGAAACGTACATAGAATGTATTCTTGCGCCTGTTATGATGGCCCTTCGCGTTACCAGAAACGAGTCGTCTATATGATACGGAATCAGAATGAGTCGTCTTTTTGATACGGAATCGGAAGACATTATGTGGTACATACCGTTTTTCGTGTTTTTCAGGCCAAAGTCAATATTATTGTTAGATAAATACAATTACTCGATAGAGGTCTATCGCCCCCAGGAAGCGACGGGAGGGCAAGACAAATTTAAAGCAGATATATCAAAAGGGGGTATGCACAATGGAAAACTGCAATAAGCCCTATTAAATGGCAAGTTAGGCTCAACTAGCACAGTAGCAAATGGATCAATGAAGAGTCTACAAAATAAAATAAAACTAGCATTTGAATATTATTTGGAAGGGGTAAAACAATGGATGGCAACAGATGGATTATTGTCCCCAGACCATTTGACTATCTAGTGGGATTGACACTCTCAGTGCTATCGTCTTATCGAAGGGGCGTAAATGGGCATTTTTTCACGGGCACCTCTGAATAACCCATCAGCTTGTTGTGACTTTATCAACCCTCCTGCATACTACAAGGGGTCGCTCAGGGTAAAAGGATAGGTCTACAAAGAAAGGGATTTCCAGGGGTTAGGGTATTCCTCGACAAGCTCACAAAGGAGCCAATTTCCAAGACGGGGGTGTTAAACCCTTATAAAAAAGTACCATGGTAAACCATGGTAAATCCCCAAATACCCTGGTAATACCATGGTATACCATGGTATTACCAGGGTATTTGGGGATTTACCATGGTTTAGCATGGTACTTTTTTATAAGGGAACTGCTTCGACATCCACCCCACCCAGCGCCACCCTTGTTGTATAGGTTCGGTTCAGATAATTTCTTCTGGGTTGTTTGCGTGGTTTGGTGCGGAGTGTATCCTGTTTGTGTTCCAGTTGACACCTGATACATTGGGGATTAAGTGCGGTCTGTAAAAATGAAGAATACTAATGGCTACCATTTTCAATATGCCAAAACGGGGAAGCATATTTAAAAGTACATGATTATTAAGAGGCTCGACTGAGCGGTGGATCAGTGGTTAGAGCATTGTATTTTAAACCGAAAGGTCGACAGATCGATCCTGACCAGCGGTAACTGTGTTGTGTCCTTGGGCAAAACACTTAAATCTCAATTGCCCATGTGTGGACGCGGTAGAATTGTGTGCTAATATATAGGACGCACTGCTGGTCGATGGCGCACTTGCCTCCAGTATCTGCTACCTCTGCACAAGCAGAGTTAGTTCGTTTGGGAGTTTGACAGTTGTTGATAGCTGCTAGATAGTTCTCTCTGGGTTCTCCGGCATCCCCCGCCCGTACATCAATGTGACCCTGGCTGTTGAAAGTGTCATTAAACCCCAATAAATAAACAATTAAGAGGCGGTGGTCTAATTATACTTTTCCTTTTCTCATACAGTACTGCATTTGAAGTGGCAAAGAAAGAGAAATATTGCCTTCCTGATCACCTTTTGAAAAATTAAGGAACTAAGTGAAAATTTCTTTCTTTTAACCCTTTACCCAACGAATCGCCCGCATCCGCCCTTGTAATATGCAAATTCAGCAGCTGAAATAATATTATTTTTTTCGAAAAATTTCAACAAAACCATATCATGCGATCCCTCTTTGGAACGAGCTCGACGAGCTCGTTCCAAAGAGGGTTCACATGATATGGTTTTGTTTAATTTTGGGGGAAAAATATAAAAAATGATATTTAAAATAATAAATTTTGATATTGTCTGCGTTGGGTGAAGGGTTAACTGTACATGTTTTTATCATATACTATATAATTATTTCCATAGTCTAAACATGGCCTGAAAGGCCGTATTTGAATTTTTTGGTTTGGTATGTCTGAAAGGACGTGCACACCAAAAAATTAAATACGGCCTTTCGGGCCACACATATTCGGTCTATTATTTCCAATGCAAATCAAGATAAACCATGGTTTGGTCTTAGGTCTAAGTAACAATTAATGTGATTCGAATAATTCAAAAATATGGCTAGGATTGTAACAAAATTCCGGTGCGAACCTTCCGGACATCCGGTCCACGATGTTCAACGATGTGGTCGCACGTCCAAAAATCACCTGGTGCAAAATATCCAAGGGAGGTTGGTCTTATAACCGAATGCCAGTGATTCGTCCCATGACGATCTCGTCCCACAGTGACCTCGACCCGATTTGGTGACTTCGACCCACTTTTGGTGATCTCGACCCAGAGTGACTTCGACCCACTTTTAGTGATCTCGACCCACTATTTTTCCCGTCCAGAACTGCGGTAATGGTCAGGGGGTGATCTCGACCCACTTTGGATATCATAATCACAGCGGCACTTTACAAACGAGTTTTATGTACAAAATATTATTTGTTAAAAATCGTAACTGACTACCCCGATCATAGTATTTTATAATAAAGATTTAAAAGTATGCCATTCAAACTGATGTGTCTTGACCTCCATATTTGCGTGGTTTTATTATAAATTTTTATAATTTTATAAGAATACATTTTCCGATCTAACCCACTTCTCTTATATAGACTTATAATATTTAAATGTAAGCATTACTGTCAAAATTGTATTTTCCTAATCACTTTTATAGGAAAAAATACACACAATTATCACACTGTAATCCTTCTTGTCTCGGACGAACAATTAACGCTTTGTCTACCATTTCCATGCGTCTTCTTGATAAGAGTGTTGGAAGAAAATGTTCTGTTAAGGGATCGGTGTTCGTTCAGCTCAACCATTAATTTACTATTTTGGAGTCTGTTGAGGGTTTTGTTTTGTAGGTCTTTTAATCGCGTATCAGTAGTTTCTATTTTTGCTAGCTCGTGAAGTTTCTTTACCAGTGTCCATTTCGGTTTGCATAGTGCCACACGCAGGGCATAATTCTGAACCCCCTGTAGCTTCTGAATGTTGGTTTTGCTCAGGTCACTTGTTATTATGGCACCGTATTCTAGTCTCTTTGTTTGCTTCTAATTTGTGATGTCCTGGTATTCTGGAAGCATCTTTATATACATTAGCTAAAACTACTCTTGTTTATTTAGGAGATAAGTATAGTTCATCAGTTAAGAACACATAAGTCGCTCGCTGGTTTTGATCTACAGGCTCATACAATTCGAAAATCAAAACATGATTAAACTAATTAAATCAAAAGAGTAGTCCGTGATTAGATACTCAGTAGGTATTTCTTTAGACCCATTGAACTCATTGACATGCAATTGATATGTCAGTGCCGATGTTTGTTTTAAATGATTTTTTTTAATAAACATCATGGACTATTTGACTTTTATAAAAAAGGACAGCTTCCACCCGGCATTTCCGCGAGTATCCAAAGTGGGTCGAGATCACCCCCTGGCCAGTACCGCACTTCTGGACGGGAAAAATTGTGGGTCGAGATCACTAAAAGTGGGTCGAAGTCACTCTGGGTCGAGATCACCAAAAGTGGGTCGAAGTCACCAAATCGGGGTTGTCACTAAAAAGTGTACTCCGACCCCGACCCCGACTCCGAAATTACCGACTCCAAAACTATTTCTTTTTCTAACTCTTTTATTAATGGATCAGTTATACTGAAATTCAACATAAATGTACAGAATTATGTGTAGTATACATATAATCATATAAATGTTACCAAAAAATTATGATTTTCATTAAATTGACTTTTATTGAGTTTTGACTCACTAAAAAGTGTACTCGGCGATTTCAACGAAATTTTATTCTCTCATTCATATAATACATTCTTCCAGCTAATTTGTTGCAGTATTAAGAATATATTCGTATTTTACGATGTCTAATGCAAGATTTATAATTAATTTGGAAATTAATCGTGCTTAAAGTGGAAATTTACCCGAAGATGAGAATCGCCGACTCCGGCTTCATTTGCGGTTGTATGTAATATTCAAACTTGCAATTGGCGGATCAATAGTCAGAGGTTTTCCCGGATTGTGGTAAGTGACAAAAATCCCTCAATGAGATCTAATTTACTACGACTCTTATCCTGTAGAGTTTAGAGTGGGCACAGAATATGTGTGCTGAAAACCATTCACATTTCATCATTCGCGTGATTACTTATCACAGTATTCACAAACAAACAAAACAATATCAATGGTTGAAGTGGATAATACATGAACACTCTATTAATAAACAAAAAACTTACGTTTATTGAATAAAATTATCAAAGACGAACAGAATATTGAGCATTAAAATGTTGTTGCTAAAAGCTTGCACACACAAGACATAAATTTCACAGAGAAAAAGAAGGGTCCAAGAAGCAACCTATGAAAAAATCACTTTCAACGCCTTCTCGTGCATGTTAACTGCGTCAGTTACCACAATCCGGGAAAACCTCTGACTATTGATCCGCCAATTGCAAGTTTGAATTTTACATACAACCTCAAATGAAGCCGAAGTCGGCGATTCTCATCTTCGAGTAAATTTCCATTTTAAACACGATTAATTTCCAAATTAATTATAAATCTTGCATAAGACATCGTAAATTACGAATACATTCTTAATACTGCAACAAATTAGCTGGAAGAATGTATTATATGAATGAGAGAATGAAATTTTGTTGAAATCGCCGAGTACACTTTTTAGTGAGTCAAAACTCAATAAAAGTCAATTTAATGAAAATCATAATTTTTTTGTAACATTTATATGATTTTATGTATACTACACATAATTCTGTACATTTATGTTGAATTTCAGTGTAATTGATCCATTAATATATGAGTTATTAAAAGAAATAGTTTTGGAGTCGGTAATTTTGGAGTCGGGGTCGGGGTCGGAGTACACTTTTTAGTGACAACCCCAAATCGGGTCGAGGTCACTTTGGGACGAGATCGTCATGGGTCGAGTTCACTGGATATCCAAATAACCTATACTTGATTCTCCGTGACAAGAGCCAACTCTTTTGTCTAAAGCCGAGTTCTTTTGGGGGATAACGAATGTCGAAACAGCAAACTGTATGCGGAACCTGTTAAAATAGGGAAGTCATACTTTCGTTTTCCGAGAATTTTGAATTGGTAAATAGTTATTGGCGATTGTTGTGCGAAGTCTTATTTGGGATAAATCTCTCGCGACAGATGTATTTCAGTTTCACTCACCAGTTCTGACGCTTTGCATTCACACATGGGAAGTGTCCGGTGAATCGTTCAAGCCTGTAAACGATTTTTGCCAATCATAGCTCTTGCATTCTTGGGTGTGGTTTTAGTTTTAAAATGGAAACAGACACTCGTGTTTGTCAGTTTTGTAGTATACTTGGGCCCACAACAACTGATTGAAGGGTAATTCAACTAATTGGATTTCTCAACTGTCTCCTACTCTTTACTTTAGCAAGTTTTATAAATTAATGAGCGGAGCGACGATTCACCCAAAAGAAGCACAGAAATACCACAAAGGGGTCATGGACAACCCACCCCAGGCCTATTTTCGGGGCGGGTTGTCCTATTTTTGGGGGGCGGGTGGTCCCGATTTTTTCTGACTTTTGAAGAAAAATAAAACAAAAAATTTGGGGGATAGTATAGATAGTGTCACAAAGGGTTCAAAGACAACCCGCCCCAGGCCTATTTTCGGGGCGGGTTGTCCAATTTTTTTCGGGTGAGTGATCCCGATTTTTTTATGACTTTTGAAGAAAAATAAAACAAAAAATTTGGGGGATAGTATTGTTAGTGTGCTAATAACGGCAAAATACTATTTAGGGCCTATATTAGTAATGAAATTTTGTTTATTTTGAAATTCTCACCTCTCATATTCCTTAAATTCAAATTAAATATACACAAATTATACATCAAAATCAAGGTTGGGATGTATAGAACACGAAACACATCTGTAATCAACTCATAGAGTCGACTGTAGGCACCACTGGTTCCTGGACGTCTGCTACTGTATTCGCACCAGAACTGATAATAAAATAATATTTTATCAGAACAACTTGTGGCCAAATGTGCGCCATATATCCAAGAACAAAGCTAGGCATTCAAAACACTTTTGAATACAGCGATTGTACTGCTTTTGGGAAAAGGACAACACTGTCTGCATTTTTTATTGAAGATGGTTTCCATGCTCGACAGATATGCGCAAATCACTCGATACACGAATTTCCATCGAAAAACAAAATCGTAAATCTAAGAAATTTCAACAGGTATCATGATACCTTGCATTGAATATGGCAACTGTGCAATCTCTATCTAATAACAGTATACTGTATGAAGGCGATCTTTTTCATTATTTGATTTTACTCGGCGTTGTTTTTACATGCTTTTTCTGTCCGATGATGTCGACCGGAAATCGAAAGTATATTTATACATAAGCAAAGGCTTTGGAATTTACCCCCATGCAGCTCTGCGCCGTGTTTTGAAGAATTTTGATCCCCAAGCTTTGTTCTTGGATATGTAAAGCACATTTGGCAACGAGTTGATTTTGTAAACTATTATTAAATTATCAGTTCTGGTACGAATATGGCAGCAGACTTCCAGGGACCAGTGGTGCCTGCAGTTGACTCTATGAGTTGATTACACATGTATTTTGTGTTCTATACATCTCAATCTTCATTGTGATGTATATTTTGTGTATATTTAATTTGAATTGAAGGAATATCAGAGGTGAGAATTTTCAAAATAAACAAAATTTCATTACTTATATAGGCCCTTAAAGGGTTACTTTGTATTTTCGGGTATTTCTTTGTAAACAATAATCTTTCCCCGAAGGTTTTTCCTTGTATGTGGACTGGAGACAGTTATATACTTATCATTATCTAGCTGGATTTATTTGTCTTGAACAGTACATTGTTTAAAAGAAATTAGATCGTTTAAAAGACGTAAATTTGCCAATAATGGGGTACTTGTGCCTATAAAGATTCACCTTGTTAAATGCAAGTTATGAGACTTGTTGACTATACATGTATTTTTGTCCCTGTTAACCTAAGAGGAAAACAGCAAGCTAGTCTGAACATCTTTTGATAAATTGTTTCAGTTTTCACATCGGTTCTGTAAATTCTGTTGGATAATAATATGTTGACAAGCGTGTACATGGCATTGAAGAACGTCACTCATATTTCCTCCTTATTACTATTAGGGTTGATTAAAAACTATACCAGAATTCTGAATTTGGCATACCACGTGTACTGGTATATTCAGGAACATTTTGACACAATTCTAATTCCCTGGGGGTGTAATATGGGATAAATTTATTATGAGACTGTTGGGTCGTCAAAAACTCTCGTCTTGAAATGAACTGTACTTAGTGGCTATATATAATCAGTGATGGCACTAGCAATTTCCAGAAGACTAACTTCTCCAATAAGGGGGGTGGAGGCAAGGTATATACTAGTCTGTAAGGTGCCATATACTTTCCCTTTTCCCACTGGGACTGAAGCCCTGGGGAGGGAAGGGGTGGTAAAGAGCCATTTTACACAGAGGCTATGTTGTGCCTCAGAAACCTTACAATTACAATAAAATGAGAGTTCCCAACAATGAGTTGGTAGGCGGCCTTGGTGTATAAGTAGTGCTCTGTAAAACAGCTACCTTCTGCCCCTCCCCTAAATTGGAGCTCATGCCTCCGTGGTGATGAGGGGCAGTATATAGCCGCTATACAGAGGCTGGATGGTAGCCAAGAAACCATACAATAAAAGGCAAGTGTGTCCATACAGGGAGGGTGGGGGTATAATAGTTGTCTGTAAGTCACTATATACTGCCCTTTCCCCACCTGTGGCTCAAGCCCTGAGGTGGAGGTGGGGCAGTATAAAGCTGCTTTACAAAGGCTATGATGTGCCCCAGAAACATCACAATCAAAGCGAAAGGAGAGTTCCCAATAATGGTGAGGATGGCGGCCTAGGCTTATGAGTACTACTCTGTAAGATGGCTGTCCCTACCCTAAATTGGAGCTCATTCTTCCATGCTGAGGAGGGGCAGTATATACATAGGCTGGAGTGAAGCCAAGAAACCATACTATAAAAGGCTAGTTTCCTGACCGGGAAAGGAGGGAGGGGTAGGCCTCGCTCACAAGGGGCGATGGCCCTGCTGGCCCTCGTTTGGAGCCACCCCTGAATACAATGCCTCATGAAAAATAATAAAATATGGAGCTGAAGGCCTTTCCCTGCAGCTACCCCCCTCCCCCAGTTATTATGTCTCCCCTTCCCAGAAAGGAGACATATTGTTTTAGTGCATAATCTTCTTCTTCAAACTGTGTCCAGGGCATAACTTTTTTGTCTTTTGACCTACACCTTAGATATTTGGCATGTGGATGTATCACCATGAGCCTGTGTGTCGCGTACCATAGTGACCTTCATGTGACCTTGACCTTTGACCTGAAGGACAGATTTATGTGCTTTTTAAGGGAAACTTTGTCCGGGGCATAACTTTTTTGTCTGTTGACCTAGACCTTAGATATTTGTCATGTGGATGTATCACCATGAGCCGGTGTGTCGCGTACCATAGTGACCTTCATGTGACCTTGACCTTTGACATGAAGGTCAGATTTATGTGCACTTTTTTTTCCTCTTTTGAGCTAGACCTTAGATATTTGGTATGATTGTCAATATTATACATGTATATATAATTTGCAGTGCATTAAATAGAAAGGAAGGGAAGACATATGTTTTAGTGTGCTAAAACAGTTTCTAGTTTATTTATTGATTGGTGTTTTAAGGTCACATATTCCTGCACAATGGCTAATCATGACCTTGACAGTTTTATGGATGGAGGAAGCTGGAGTACCCAGAGAGAACCACCTAGCAACGGCGAGCAACTGTCAGCTCCTTAACATACTAACTTCACACAAGCAGAGTTAGCATTGGTCGAAGACATGTACATCACCGGCGTGCAGTACACCTTAGTACACAGCGTCACCGTGCCCCCACATAGGCAAGGGGGTTGAAGTGTCTTTCCCAAGGACACCCCCAGCAGTTGTGGTGTAGTTAGTTTTATATTGTTCAAACATGAGGTAGCCATTAAATTTATGTCAACACTCTTGAAATAGTTACTGTGGGTTGTAGCTCACGATGTGGAACTTGGAAGTGCACAGAACTTTCAGTCTCTTGCAGGGACACACTAAAATGTGTACCCCGGCACCGGCCCCAGCTCCAGAAAAGGTGTGCCTGGGAAATATAAAGTTGCATTTCTTTCTTATTCGTATGTATAGTGTGATCATCTTTGGTATGTAGCATCCTTTAGGGGTACTTTAAAGGTTTATGGAGAAACGACCCAGCCGGGATACACTTTTTAGTGTGTTTCTGAAGGGAAAACTTCGATAAAACTCACAAAAAGAAAATAATTCTAAATATTTCTCCATAAACCTTTAAAGTACCCCTAAAGGATGCTGCATACCAAAACTGATAATATTATACATACGAATAAGAAAGAAATGCAACTTTATATTTCTCGGGCACACCTTTTCCTGAGCCAGAGCCGGGGCCGGGGTACACATTTTAGTGTGTCCCCTCTTGTACAAGTTGTAGGACATTGATAGTTTTAATTTACTAACTACAAAAATGGGCAAAAATGTAATGCTTTTTTAATTTAGAAATGTGTTTTTGTATATTCCTCACACTAAGGGACATAAAAAATGCACAGAAAATAAAAACTTTTTACCATTTTGAAATATGTCACAGGAGTTCTGGAACAAATTTTCTTGTTTTGATTTGATTCCACTGCTGACCCATTATTGACCATTCAAGTTGGTCCAAAGATTGGAATGTTTCTGATAGGCAGGGAATGACAATCAAAATTCTTTTTTGGCCACATAAAGTGTGATGGTAGGTTGATAAAATCAAGTACTTTCCTTTTTTGTAGAAATGATCCATAACCTTCATTAAACTTCCCATAAAAAAATGTTCTGCATTGTCTCGCCTAATATCGTTTAGTTTCGTTTTGGGATGACTTTGTAAATAGGTAATAAAATAGTAAGTAAATAAATCGTTCCAAAGAGGGGTCATAACCTATGTTTTTGAGACAAAAAGTTAAAAAAATTAGTTATTCAATAATTTTGTTTGCAAGTGTCATCTGCTTTTCATGTTAGGTAAAGGGTTAAGAGGAATGATATTTGTTTGATGCACAAAAATCAAATGATAAGACATGTTGTTTTAGCGCCTAAATCAAACGACAAGACTTAGACAATAAATGTGTTGTTTTGGCTGTTGAAAACTCATTATGTTTCTTCTCTTTGAATTATAATGGTTGGCAGCAGTCAAGACTCTGTATAATTTGCTCCTATGCGCCTTCGGCATGCTGAAACTTTTTATTCATCATCATTTTTCTTCATACAGTAAAACCTGTCTTGAGAGACCACTGTCTTGAGAGACCACATCTGCCAGGCACCGATCGGTTTTACTCTATAATGGACCTGCTATGGGAGACCACCTGTCTTGAGAGACCACAGTGACCTGGTACCAACTTGTATTTTTAAGCCATAATGGACCTGTCTTGAGAGACCGTCCCTTTGAAGACTGAAACCATGACAAAAACTTTTTACCTGTTCTGGAATTGGAAAATCCATTGTGGTTATACTAACATAATTAAAAGTATTAAAAGCTCTTAATTGGATTTCAGTTGCTATTCAGTTACATAACTCATTAAAGATTGAGATCTTTTTATAAGACCCCTGTGAAAAGATTAGGATTATTGCTGAATAAACAATTTCATACATACCTGAAATGTGACAGGATTATAAAAATAAATTTGTGTTGAAAATCTTCAATGAAGATTTTCAACACTAATTTATTTTTATAATTTTTTATAACAGTCCATTTCAATTTGTTACAAAAACTTCATAAAAAGAACTACAAAATAATTACAAAAATCCATTCTTCTCCATTTCTGAATTTTGTGATTGGTTCTTCACTGACTTTAGAAAACCTGAAACCTGTTTTGAGAGACCACCTGTCTTAGAGACCACTTTTGTGTGGCCCAAACCAAAGGGTGGCCTCTCAAGACAGGTTCTACTGTACAACAAACATGTTTCCTTGCATTCATTGTGATCTTGAAGTTCGACCAAAGTAGTGCTGAAACGATTGGCCCATTTTTGTAATTGGCTAATAATCGGGCATAACTGGATTCCAACCGGATATCCGTTAATTTTAACCCCTGGTATTATTGCATTGTCTACAAGGCAAAGTAAGTAAGGAATGGCGAGAGAACAGTTCAAAACATTGCCTTCTGCAAAACCTAAACAAATGAATACCACCGAGTGCCAATGGGAATCGCTAATGTGCAAACAACCGTTAACAATTTATATGACTACAATGGTCTCACATAATAGCGATGATACATTGTAACTATGATCACCCTGCAAAAACAGGCCTTGCCGTATGAAAATAACAGGCGCACAACACATGAAAATCACCAGCGCACAGCATGCAGCACACCTGAAACAAAAATTGCGTGTGCAATTTGTTCCCACGTGCGCGCATTTGAAGTGAGGGACAAACGTCATAGATATTTGTTAAGAATTTTCCAACCAGTTTGTAAATTGTAGTTCGGCATAGTTATTAGTTAACTGTATTAGCAAAGATCCTCTTACCTTGAGTGGCTTGAATTGATATGATCACAGAGTGAATACGTAATCCTAATTTTTAGTCGAGTTGTGACGAAGTCAAACTCGACTTATAGTTTGGTGAATGGCGGGCGGGCGGGCGGGCGGGCGGGCGGGCGTAAACAATTGGTTTCCGGATGATAACTTGATAGTGGTTCAACTCACATTCATTAAACTTCATACGTAGGTTGGTCTTGGTGGGAGGAAGAACCCTATTGATTTTGGACACGCTACGTCGAAGGTCAAGGTCACAGTGACCTTGAATGTAGTAAATATTAAACAATTGGTTTCCGGATGATAACTTGATAATGGTTCAACTCACATTCATGAAACTTCATAGGTAGATTGGCCTTGGTGAGGGGAAGAACCCTATTGATTTTGGACTCGCTACATCAAAAGTCAAGGTCAACGTGACCTTGAACATAGTAAATCGCAACAATTCCTTTCCGGATGATAACTTGATAGTAGTTCAACCTACATTCATGAAACTTCATAGGTGGGTTGGCCTTGGTGCGAGGAAGAACTCTATTGATCTTGGACTCACCAGATCAAAGGTCAAGGTCACAGTGACCTTTAACGTAGTATATCGCAACAATTGGTTTCCGGATGATAACTTGATAGTGGTTCAACCTAGAGTCATGAAACTTCATAGGTGTGTTGGCCTTGGTGCGAGGAAGAACCCTATTGATCTTGGACTCACCAGGTCAAAGGTCAAGGTCACAGTGACCTTGAACATAGTATATCGCAACAATTGGTTTCCGGATGATAACTTGATAGTGGTTCAACCTAGAGTCATGAAACTTTACAGGCGTGTTGGCCTTGGTGCGAGGAAGAACCCTATTGATGTTGGACTCACCAGGTCAAAGGTCAAGGTCACAGTGACCTTGAACATAGTATATCGCAACAATTGGTTTCCGGATGGGAACTTGATAGTGGTTCAACCTAGAGTCATGAAACTTCATAGGTGTGTTGGCCTTGGTGCGAGGAACTGTTGTCACAACTCGACATTGGATCGGTGATCCTGAGCGGCATTTTTTGAATATCTTTTTCTGTTCACTACTAGGACAAAAGTCACAAACAGTTCCACATTTACATTTACCTATTCTTCGCAATGAAATTTCTGGCGGGAATATGTTGTGAGTCATGAAAGGGGTGTGGCAGGAAATTATTATATGCCCCATTGACCAAGAGCCCCTCGTTTGACATTGACAGTTGAAAAACCAATTTTACAATGCTAGATTTTAAAATAGTTTTTATGCCCTCAGACTTAAGTCGGGTGGCATATAGTGATTGACGTGTGCGTCCGATGTCCGTGTGTCTGAGCCAATAACTCAAAAATGGTTAGGGCCACAGTCATCAAACTTCACACAATTATAAAGGACCATGGGAGGATGCGTCACACACCATAGCCAGGTTCGTACCTTCAAGGTCAAGGTCATAATTCAAGGTCACACTAAAAATTGGTCAATATTCGTGTCTCAGCCATAACTCAGAAACGAATCATAGTACAATTGTTAAACTTTTTACAAATGTTAAGGACAGTCAAAAGGTGTGTCGCGTATAATGGTTTCCGCCGCATCTTCAAGGTGGAGGTCACAATTGACCTTCATATGTTCAGGGTCACAAATTGTGTTTCAATCATAACTCCAAAACTATTAGGGCTACAATCATCTAACATCGCTCAATTATAAAGGACAACGGGTGGATGTGTCACATACCACAGTCAGGTCTGTAAGGTCAAGGTCACATTTCAAGGTCACACTGAACACGGTTAGGGCCACAGTCATCAAAGTGCACACAATTATAAAAGGACCATGGGAGGATGTGTCACACACCATAGCCGGGTCCGTACCTTCAAGGTCAAGGTCACATTTCAATGTCACACTAAAAATTGGTCAATATTCGTGTCTCAGTCATAACTCAGAAACGAATCATAGTACAATTGTTAAACTTTTTACAAATGTTTAAGGACAGTCAGAATGTGTGTCACGTATAATAGTTTCTGCCGCATCTGTAAGGTGAAGGTCACAGGGGGGGGGGGCATGTGTTACCTTAGTAACATTTTTCTTGTTTTTTATGACATACTTTCATACTTTTAAACAGTTCAATAAAATCAAATCATGGTTTTTCTGAAACACGTTTGTAAAGTATCAATCGGTCAACTTATTATGAAAGCACCATTACTCACACTGAGGGATTTTTTCAGCATTATAATCTGCAATTAACAAGACCTCATCAAAGAGTAGAATGTCAAATTTGTCTGTAGAAGGCAATGTTACACTGACGGGCACATGCTCACTGCTGCCCATGCAGAAAAAACAACCCACAGTGCACTCAACTGTTCGCAGTTTGATACAAAGTAACAGACATTTATCCGTGGCTTGACATCCCAAGTGACTGAAAAAAACTGTTTATTCAACATTCCAACACCTTAATCTTTTCATGTTACATCGACTACACATCATTGAAAAATCGACAAATGTTTGGTAGCTTTGACAATGCTTGTGTCAGCAAAAGAATTCTAACGTCTCACAATCAAATACTATTTATTTTCCCCAACGCTATCCCATAAACTATAGGTATAGCAGTTATCTGGTTGGCAGTTTTTCCAACTGGTTTGGCCAATAACTGATTGCAAACCAGTTATCCAGCTAACTGTTTCAGCACTAGACCAAAAGCAGGGTGCAGTTGACCGTGATATGTGTGAGAGATGGCAACATCGTTTATGTGACATGGGAGTAAACAACTGGAATATCTGAGTGCAAGAAGAACGAGACAACTATCCATTCTACTTGTAGACAATGCAGAGACCAGTCTGGTGAGAATGATATGCCTGTTGACATAATTATGATTGTATTATAAGTAATAATAACAGCTCAATAGTTGATTCCGACTTATTCATATATTATTTCTTCTAATACCATCATAATTAAGTCAAATTGTGGGCTGCTGTCCTGATTACTGCGACGCATGAAAACTTGGGGCAGGTTCAATGGCGGATACAGAGGGGGGGGGGGGGCGGTGGTGTGGTCCCCCCCCCCCCCTTTAGCTCGTGTTTGTCTCGTATGTAGGGCGTAGCCAGGATTTTCATACAGGGACAATACATGAATTGAAGTAAAAACATACGACATTTATTTCCTCCATCACCATTCGCTATGGAAAACAAATATACCTTTGAAATTATGCAAAATATATCTACTGGTCGCCTTCATTTATAGCGTCACCGACACAGCATGATTTTGTGATGTTACATGTCCCTAGCCTCAGGTACCCCATGGCTATGCCAGTTATGGGTCAGGATCTTAATTGGCATAGTCATGGCGTACCTAAGCCTAGAGGGCTGACTGCTGAAAACTTTCAAACGCTGGCAGATCGCAATGTTCTCCTGAGGTTAAGTCGGTTATGACTGTAAACAGTGTGTCCAAAATACAGTATTATGGTAAACGGATCTGAAGAGCATATTTCAAATTTTCTAATTCTGTCTTGAACGTATGACAGAATTTGAAATTCTGAAACATGCTGTTTAAAAAGTGTTAATTAGCCGTTCAAAAATTCAAGAGGATTTCCACCCCAGAAACCACCAGAATGCCCCATTTGGTCGCTCATTTCCAAAAAATTTCCCCAGACCCCCCTACAAAAGCTTGTGCCTTCGGCACTTGCGGCAGATGCCTTTGGCATCTGCACGATCCGCCCCCCCCCCCCCCCCCCCCCACACACACTTTGAGAATTCCTGTATCCGCCACTGGGCAGGTTGTCAAGGGGCGGGCCATGGGTTGTCCCAGCTGGTTTGGGGCAGGTTGTCCCTGGGGTGGGTTATCCTGTTCCCACCACAAAGAACTCAAAAGAGAACACAAGCAACACAAAAGAGAAGACAGTTGTATGTGGTGATATACACAAGACTCAGACAGGATGAAGCTCGGACACTTCATCAAAATAAAGTTTTTGCGGTCTGTCTATTTGCAGTAAGTTTCCGAATTGCAGTAAGTTCCTGATTTGCAGTAAGTAACTTTGTGGAAGTTCCTCAGTGTGCGCGAAAGTTGTCATTAATCCCTTGTCACCTTTATATTACCATCGATATTAAGGGATCCTTTGTGTGACTCTATTTTGCAAATCAGATAATTGTTCTGCTTTGCTTAGTATATTCAGGTTTCATCCTACAGTGACCGGAGACATACTGAGATGGGCTTGGGATGCAATTAACCCTTTACCCAACAAATCGCCCGCATCCGCCCACGTAATATGTAAATACAGCTGCTGAAAAAATATTATTTTTCGAAAAATTTCAACAAAACCATATCATGTGACCCCTCTTTGGAACGAGCTCGTTGAGCTCGTTCCAAAGAGGGTTCACATGATATGGTTTTGTTGAAATTTTTTAAAAATTTAAAAAAAAATGATATTTAAAATAATGAATTTTGAAATCGTCTGCATTGGGTAAAGGGTTAAATGATATTGTATTGTGTTACTTTTTCCTGACGTTGTTTTCACTGATAATATCAAACATTCCAGAGTTATAAACATGTGCTTATCAACGTGCTGAAGCTTTAACTTATGCATGTCACTAGGTTTAAAAATTATGTATAAAGGAGAGAAACATGAAGACAGCTTATCTGTTACTGGCAATAAAGGGGAATAAATTTACTTTTATTTCGATTAATTCCACTTCATAAATTTTTTTCATAAAAGTAGGATTAACTATCATAATTACATGTATATGAGTATCCATCCTCATATCTTAACCAACAATAAGTTGATAATTATTAAGGGCTTAATTACAACTGTCAATATGCCCTATTAATAAATAGTTTTTTCTATACACACACACAAACACAGTGATTATTATCCCCGCATTTCCAAAAATGTGGTGATATAGTGATGATTAGGGCTGTCACGATTTTTAGCTCAACTTTGGCGAAGCCAAATTTGAGCTTATGCCATGGCCCGTCGTCCGTCAACAATTGGATACGGCTCAGGCTAGAGGCCGTATTTATGAACTGATCTTTACGAAACTTCTTGGGTACCTTTGTTATGACTGTTGGACGAGAACGAGTGTTTTTGGGTGCGGTCCAAAATTCAAGATGGCTGCCAGCCGCCATTTTGTACCGACGATGCAGAAATCTGTTTTTTGTACAGAATTTCCATATGAAAGCTCTGATTTGAATAATTTTTTGTATGAATGTTTAGTACCATGGGATACATCACATATAATACGGGTTTTTTTCTCGTGCATAAATTATGCAAATTAGACTAACTTTGATGTTTTTTGGTGTTACTTTCAGCACTGTAAGTGCAAATGCCAATACGGCTCGGGCTAGAGGCCGTATTTATGAACCGATCTTTACGAAACTTCTTGGGTTCCTTTGGTATCACCATGGGATGAGAACGAGTGTTTTGGGGTCCAGTCCAAAATTCAAGATGGCCGATGGCAGCCATTTTGTACAAAATTTGGTGCAATTAGATTTTTGCACAGAACTTCCATATGAAAGCGCTGATTTGAATAATTTTTTGTGTGAATGTTTAGTACCATGGGATACATCACATATAATACGGGTTTTTATCTCGTGCAGAAATTATGCAAATTAGATGAACTTTGATTTTTTCAGTGGTACTTACACACAGTAAGTACACATGTCAATGTGGCTCGGGCTAGAGTCTGTATTTATGAACCGATCTTCACGAAACGTCTTAGGTACCTTTGTTATCACCTTGGGACGAGAACGAGTGTTTCTGGGTGCGGTCCAAAATTCAAGATGGCTGCCAGTGGCCATTTTGTACCGAAATTAGGTCTAATCAGTTTTTTGTACACAACTTCTATACGGCTCAGGCTAGAGGCCACATTTATGAACCGATCTTTACGAAACTTCTTGGGTACCTTTGTTATCACCGTGGGATGAGAACGAGTCTTTTTGGGTGTAGTCTGAAATTTAAGATGGCCACCAGCAGCCATTTTGTACCAAAATTAATGCAATCAGTCTTTTGTACAGAACTTCTGTATGAAAGTTCTGATTTGAATAAATTTTTGTATGAATGTTTAGTAACATGGAATACATCACATATAGCACAGGTTTTTTTCTCATGTAGAAATTATGCAAATTAGATGAACTTTGATTTATTCATTACTTCTTATACACTGTAAGTGCACATGTCAATACGGCTCGGGCTAGAGGCTGTATTTATGAACCAATCTTCACAAAACTTCTTGGGTACCTTTGTTATCACCTTGGGACGAGAATGAGTGTTTCTGGGTACGGTCAAAATTCAAGATGGCTGCCAGTGGCCATTTTGTACCGAAACTAGGTCCAATCAGTTTTTTGTCACAAGTTCTATACAGCTCGTATTTATGAACTGATCTTCACAAAACTTCTTGGGTACCTTTGTTTTCACCATGGGACAGGAACGAGTGTGTTTTGGGGTGCCTTTGTTATCACTGTGCTATGAGAACAAATATTTTGGGGTTCAGTCAGACCTACTCTGGGACTCAAAGATTTCTTCTGTAGTTTAGCATCTGACTGTCACCCACCTTTACAATACTTTACCTATACATTTATTACAGGCAACGGTCAGTATTTATGTACAGACCGTTACAATACTTTATATGTACCTTTGTTATCAGGTCATTACCTAGATGTTTGTCATTGCTGTGTCACATACTATACATGTACATGTCTTTGTCTTGACAAGTTGAGCTACAGTGTCATTGACACTTTCATTTCTTTTAATTATTAAACGTCTAAAATGGGATATAATTTACCGTTTATTCGACAACGAAAAATACTAATCGATTTCGCCGTGACCGATCAACAATCGATTAACCGTGGCAGCCCTAGTGATGATCTCCGTCTGCACGCCCCTTTTTTGAGCTATAATTTTGAAACTTATTATAATTATTAAGTATGGTATAGAGATGACAAAAATGGGTTTAGTTTGAATTTTTGTCACCAGGTTGTGCAAGTTAAAGTAGAGCTGTAGGTTAACCGAAACCGAACCAGGGTTTTTAGTTTTTTTTAAAAACTGAAACCGTCGACATCCCGTAATCTAAGGTTTTTCGTTTTTTTTTAAATACTCTCTTGCTGCAGAAATTCACAGACTGTAGCCATCCCAGAGTAGTGAGAGTACCCAGACACTGCCAATGGCAGTGTCTGGCTACACTCACTACTCTGGGAAGGCTACATTCTGTGAATTTCCGACATTTTAGTTTAGTTGTGTTTGCAGCTTTCCTCAAGTTGCGTGTAGGTGTCAGACCTCGAAAAATGGCCAAGCACAATAAAAGTTCTGTATATTTAGGTAATTATTATATTGGCCTTCCTGATTCTTCATGTGTTATAGCTTATTTTGGGCATTCAATGAGTTTCACTCAATGTCACTACCATTCAGTTATGACTCCGGACATAATACGTTTTATTGAATTTTACTTGGCCTCATGAACAAACTGAAAACCGAACCAAACCGAGGTTTTACTCCACCTGAAAAAACCAAAACCAAAACCGAACAAGAAATTTAAAAACCTACAGCTCTAAGTTAAAGTGTGAGCTAAAATACTGTTTTCCAACGAAAGGTTCCTAGGATATGTAATTTTGGTTGTTTATAGTGTGTTTATATATTCCGGTAGGGTGTCTAGATGTGTATAAAGGTTTCAAATTTCTGATTCGGCCCTGTGTGGCACCTGTAGTGCAACTTTTGTCATTAGAAAATTGGTTTCCAGCGAAAGGCTCCTAGGGGTTTTAATTTGAAATTCTGAAAGTGTGTTCATTTGTTGGAGTAGGGTCTCTAGATGTGCATAAAGGTTTTGGATTTTTTATTCGGCCCCATGTGGTGCCCATAATGCCACTTTTGTCATTAGAGAATTGGTTTCTGCCAAAAGGTTCCTACAGGTTTTAATTGGAAACACTGAAAGTGTGTTCAAATGTTCTGGTAAGGTTTCGAGATGTGCATAAAGGTTTCAGATTTTGGTTCGGCCCCATGTGGTGACCATGGCACCACGTTTGTCGTTAGAGAATTGGTTTCTGGTAAAATGCTCCTAGGGCTTTTAATTCAAAACGCTGAAAGTGTGTTCATATGTTCAGGTTGGGTCTCTAGATGTGCGTAAAGGTTTTGGTTTTTTGATTCGGCTCCCATGTGGTGACCGTAGCATGACTTTTGTTATTAAATAATCGGTTTCCAGCGAAAGGCTCCTAGGGGTTTTAATTTGAAACATTGAATGTGTGTTCATATGTTCAAGTAGGGTCTCTAGATGGGCTTGAACATTTTGAATTTTTAATGCCCCCCCCCCCCCACCCCACCTCCCCCGCCCCCACCCCCACCCTCCATGTGGTGCCACTTTTGTCATTAGAGAATGTGAATTGACTTGTGATCATCGTCATGGCTATCTGAAAATGTGGCGAATCACCTTTGTGTGCTTTACACACAAATGACACCATTCTAGTTATTATTTAGCTTTGTCTATCACCCCAAACACCATTCATAAAATCAACTTGGGTTGATTCATAACATGAAACACTTTAATATATGGCCTAAAAAAATAAAAAATCTGTTTCTCAGGCCCTCCCGCATGGTCCTTTTGGCTGCCGCATGCTCTCTTTTTATAACCAATTTAGACTTTAAAAAAATAAAAATTAAATGGTTTATGTTTGATATTTTACCCAAGTTAAAAAAAATTGATGAATTTGTCTCTTGAGTGCAAGAAGGCTTTGCAATGCTTTAGCATTGCAAAGCCTTCTTTCACTCAAGGGATGAAATAAAACCACCACCCATGCTATTCTGTAGATTATGAGGCCTAAAACTTGAACCAAGAACTGAAATAAAAAATAAAATAAAAAAAATGCTCGCCCGCATGTAATTTTACAAATAATGGCCTGAGAAACAGAAGGTCTACTTTGTGTGGCCTATTTATCAAATTTAAAAAAAAAATTAATGGATGCAATCAATAAAAACCTAATGATTAACAATAGACTTACATAGGTGACAACACTGCAATCTGATTAACTACCAACAAGACAAAGGATTAATAACACCTTTCACGCACACCAAGGAACTTCCGCAAAGGTACTTACTGGAATTCAGGAACTTACTGCAATTCAGAAACTTACTGCAAATAGACCGACCCGTTTTTCAAAAACAAATTACAGTCACAGGCTGACTGTCAGAATGAAAAACTTGGGGTTCAAGTTTTGCCTAGTGCTGTACTTAAAAATAACATGTATCAAACTGAAAAAAAAACAGAGGAACATATATTGGAGCTTGATCTACATTTTTATATTACACTGAGATGTAGCCCAGATAAGTTGTTGGGATGTAAATCTCTCCAAATCGTCACGAAATTTCATATGCAGGTTTGACGTCATGTCTAGATGAGAACGTCCCCTTTTGGTCGCGATCGGTCAACCTTGATGGTTGCCCGAGCCCAAAACCTGAAAACCTTTAGCACAGTCTACAGGTTGTATTTATGAAGGGATTTCATTATAACTTTGTAGGATGACTCCAGATAATGCCTTGATGAGAACGTCCCTTTTTGGTCGCGATCATTCAACCATGATGGCTGCCCGAGCCCAAAACCCCAAAAACCTCAGCACAGACTACAGATCGTATTTATGAAGGCATTTCATTGTAACTTGGTAGGATGATTCAATATAATGATTAGATGAGGACGTCCCCTTTTGGCTGCAATCAGTCACCAATGATGGCTACACAGGCGCGAAGCACGAAAACCTTTAGCACAGTCTACAGGCTGTATTTATGAAGGTATTTCATTGTAACTTGATAGGATGACTCGTTTTTGTATAATTTCACTGTAACTTGGTAACTTTGGTTGACATACATTAACTGTGAAGGCCACATACATTACAGTTAAAACTAGAAGTCCTGTTGCGAAATGCACACAAATAGCATGTTGATCTGCGCGTTAATCTACGCGTTATGGCCATAGTAAGGCTATCAAATTATGTACATATCGCCTGTGCACAAGCAATGTTTCAGCCAATGGACCTCCGGGCAACCCGAAGGTCCATTGGCTGAAACATTGCATGTGTTTACTATGAGTAACCAGGAGAACCTGCCATGCTTTGGATGCCATTTGATATGGCAATAGCGCGCAATTCCTACACGGAATTAAGCCTAGATAAGCGTGCATTTCGTGACAGAACTTCTAGTTTTAACTGTAACTGTGAGGGCCACATTAACCCACCCCTCAATTCTTTAGTGCAGTCCACACCTCATATTGTTTTTATTGAAAACTTAGCATACAGGGAACAGAAATTAACATATTCCCAATTATCACAATTCTTGTCTTATTTCATAAACATTGAACATTATCCTTTTCATCAAACACAACACACAGACAAGTTAAGCTATAGTGTCACTGACACTTTCATTTCTGACAGCGATCGGTTGCGGTTGCCAGCTTTTAGTCATTCACTGTGTTCTGATTCTGTTTTCCATTCAATTTTTGGATTCAGACATTTTAATTGACTGATGACTGAAGTTTGAATGGTCAAAGCCAAAGTGATTTTCTAATTTTCAATCAATTCTCTGACTTCAACATTTACATGTAGCTGACGAAACTTTCCGAAATGTTGACTCACATTTGTGACTGGCCCGGTTTTTTGAGTTCATCATTCCATTTCCCTTATGATGATCAGGTTACACAAAGAGTGAAAGACTATAGACTGATGGCTATTCAGCCAATACCTGCTCCTTCCAACTGACTGCCAGTCAGTTGGAAGGAGCAGGTATTGGTGGAATAGCTATCAGTCTGTAGTCCTTGTGTAGCCTGGTCAGTGTTAGGTTAGGGTAAACTCATGGACCTACCTGGGGAAAATGTATTTTTCTTTGGAAAAATGACTTGATTTAAGCCAGAGGAAGTCCTCAGAATCCATCTCTGGGGTTTAAAAATAAAAATTTCCTTGTGAGAGGTCCCCCCCCAGGCCCTCCACCATCAAGAGGGATATACCAACCCCCCCCACCACTCAAACTCTCCCCCAACACAGGCCTGCAGCCCTTGAGACATGTATATAGCATGTCATGTTGAGACCCCAAACCCAGTTGGAAATCTAACTAATCACACACCCACACTTAAGACCCTCTAGCTATGGAATCATTTCATATTTATTATTATTTATTGGTGTTTAAGGGTCATATACTTATGCACTATGGCTAATTATTACCGTGACACTTTTAGGGGTGGAGGAAGCCGGAGTACCCGGAGAGAATCACCAAGCAACGATGAGCAGCTGCCAGATCCCCAATATCGTAACTCCGCACTGCGGCACAGGCAGGGTTAGATTGCTTGAAGACATGCGTACCATCGACGTGCAGTATGCCTTAGTACATGGCGGCATCGTGCCCCCATCTGGACAATCAGGGTTAAGTGCCTTGCTCAAGAATATAACGTGGGAGTCCGAATTGATCTCTCAGACGGTCACCCATCCAGTGATCAACCGGGCTTGACATTGTTTAACTTTGGTGATCTGACGAGAACCGGTTACCGCAATGCCACCGCACCCCTGTTGGCATCATGTCAAGAACATGCAAGTGCACAATCTATGCTACCTCAGACAGTCCAAACTTCTGTCATGATTGTAAAATAAACTAGGACATTTTTAACATTAGGTGAAAAATGCCAAAGAAAATTGAATTTGCACCAGTTGACAAGGACCTGTGTCTAGTTGATATTTTTTACATTTTTCTTGTTTTAGTAATCCAGAATGGCAGAAGGAAAACCCAAACTCAGATTAATAACATACATGTCACCTAGCCATCCAGTTGAGTTTTATGAAACCATTTTGCATTATCTGGAAGAAGTATTAGAATCAGAAGGCTATTTGATTTATGAATCTAGATGGAGTGGACCTCCTCCTGACAGAAAGGATCCTTTCACAGCAGATGAGGCAGATATAGGTATTTTATTATCACTTTAGATTGGTCTAATTTTGGCACATTAGTACAGTGTAGCCACCGTGGACCAGACATGGGGTCAAATACTTTGGAAAGTATTTAAATGCAAATACAAATGCAGCTGAAATTGTTCAAATGCAAATGCCAGGGCTAAAATTTGGACAAGAATCCGAGAATCGATTCGCACAGAGATTCGCGCAATAAAACCGGCGAAAATCCATGTAGATTCTCGCTGCACCTCTGCTAGGATTCGCGTGAAAAGAATTAAATCAATTTAACCCTTTATTTAACACAGCGGCAACAAATTAACCAGCAGAAGGCTAACATGACCTGAAATATCCTGATACTATGTCAATAAAATCTTACAAATATGGCTGTCATTGGAACCGGCTCATTGAGCCGGTTCCAACGACAGCCATATTTGTAAGATTTTATTGGTAAATATTGTTCATTTAATTATTTTATCATCTATTTATTATTTATTGTTTAAAAATTATCAAATTTAGTGTTAAAAATTAAAAAGGTGTGTTGGGTAAAATGTTAACATGTGTTGTCAGTATACAACAGTGGTTCAACCATGGTGGCGTCATGGGATCCTGGGACACTCATAGTTGGTATGGATTCTCGCAACCATTTTCACAAGAATTCAAATGGATTCTCACAAATTTAGACGAAATATAAGCCCTGAATGCAAATGCATTTGAAAATCAATTCAAATACTTTTCAAATACTTTCAAATACATTCTGACAAAGTTAAAGAAAATAAAACTAAAAATCAACTAAATCTTTCTTTCAATGTTTATTAAACATTTTTAGCTTAACTTGACATAGTCAAGATAAGCTATTGCCATCACACGTGCGGAAGTCTGTTAGTCTGTGAGTCTGTTAGTCTGTGACATCTGTTCACATTTTCCTTTAGCACGGCTACAACCCGCAGTTCTTGTCTGATCGTCACAAAATTTCATATGCAGGTTTGGGGTCATGTCTAGATGAGAACGTCCCCTTTTGGTCGCAATAGGGCAACTGGTATGGCGGCCCGAGCCCAAAACCCGAAAACCATTAGCACAGTCTACAGGTCGTATTTATGAAGGGATTTCATTGTAACTTGTTAGGATGCCTCTGTATAATGCCTAGATGAGAACGTCCCCTTTTGGGCATGATCTATCAACCGTGATGGTTGCCCAAGCCCGAAACCCAAAAACTTTTAGCACAGTCTGCAGGTCATGTTTAATGTGGAGGGATTTCATTATAACTTGGTAGGATGACTCCTTATGATGTCTAGATGAGAATTTCCCCATTTGGGCATGATCTGCCAACCGTGACGACTGCCCGAGCCCAAAACCCGAAAACCTTTACCACAGTCTACAGGTCATATTTATTGAGGAATTTCATTGTAACTTGGTGGGTTGACTTCATACAATGTCTAGATGAGAAAGTCACCTTTTGGGCATGATTGGGCAACTGTGACGGCTACAGGGGCCCAAAGCCCGAAAACCTTTAGCACAGTGTAGAGGTCATATTTATGAAGGGATTTCATTGTTACTTGGTAGGATGACTCCAAATAATGTCGAGATGAGAACGTCCCATTTTGATCCCGATCATGCAGCCTTTGTGGGTGCCTGAGCCCAAAAACCTTTAGCATAGGCAAAAGGTCATATTTATGGAAGGATTTCATTGTAACCTGTTAGGTTGACTCCATGTAATGCCTAGATGATGACATCCCCTTTTGGTCCTGATTGGTCAGTTGTGATGGCTACTAGTGCCTGAAGCCCGAAAACCTTGAGCACAGTCTACAGGTCATATTTATGAAGGGATTTCATTGTAACTTCTTAGGGTCACTCCAGATGATGCCCAGATGAGATTGTCCCCTATGGTTGTGATCATTCAGCCATGATGGCTGCCCGAGCCCGAAGCCGAAAACCTTTAGCACAGTCTACAGGTCATATTTATGAAGGGATTTCATTGTAACTTGGTAGGTTAACTTCCTATAATGTCTAGATGAGAATGTCCCTTTTTGGACATGATTGGGCTACTGTGACGGCTAAAGGTGCTCGAAGCCCGAAAACCTTTAGCACAGTCTACAGGTCATATTTATGAGGGGATTTCATTGTAACTTGGTAGGATGACTCCAAATAATGTCTTGATGAGAACATCCCATTTTGATCGCGATCATTCAGCCTTGATGGGTGCCCGAGCCCAAAAACCTTTAGTATAGGTAAAAGGTCATATTTATGGAAGGATTTCATTGTAACCTATTAGGTTGACTCCATATAATGCCTAGATGATGCCATCCCCTTTTGGTCGTGATTGGTCAGCTGTGATGGCTACAAGTGCCCGAAGCCCAAAAACCTTGAGCACAGTCTACAGGTCATATTTATGAAGGGATTTCATTGTAACTTCGTAGGATCACTCCAGATGATGCCCAGATGAGATTGTCCCCTTTGGTTGCGATCATTCAACCATGATGGCTGCCCGAGCCCGAAGCCCGAAAACCTTAAGCACAGTCTACAGATCATATTTATGAAGGGATTTCATTGTAACTTGGTAGGTTGACTTCATATAATGTCTAGATGAGAACGTCCCCTTTTGGACATGATTGGGCAACTTTGATGGCTAAAGGTGCCCGAAGCCCGAAAACCTTTTGCACTGTCTACAGGTCATATTTATGAAGGGATTTCATTGTAACTTGGTAGGATGACTCCAAATAATGTCTAGATGAGAACATCCCATTTTGGTCGTGATCATTCAGCCTTGATGGGTGCACGAGCCCAAAAACCTTTAGCATAGGCAAAAGGTTATATTTATAGAAGGATTTCATTGTAACCTGTTAGGTTGACTCCATATCATACCTAGATGATGACATTCCCTTTTGGTCGTGATTGGTCAACTGTGATGGCTACAGGTGCCCGAAGCCCGAAAACCTTGAGTATAGTCTACAGGTCATATTTATGAAGGGATTTCATTGTAACTTCGCAGGATCACTCCAGATGATGCCCAGATGAGATTGTCCCCTTTGGTTGCGATCATTCAACCATGATGGCTGCCCGAAGCCCGAAAACCTTTAGCACAGTCTACAGGTCATATTTATGAAGGGATTTCATTGTAACTTGGTAGGTTGACTTCATATAATATCTAGATGAGAACGTCTCCTTTTGGACACGATTGGGCAACTGTGACGGCTTCAGGGGCCCAAAGCCCGAAAACCTTTAGAACAGTCTACAGGTCATAATTATGAAGGGATTTCATTGTAGCTTGGTAGGATGACTCCAAATAGTGTCCAGATGAGAATGTCCCCTTTTGGTTGTGATCATTCAACCATGAAGGCTGCCAGAGCCCCAAGCTCAGAAACCTTTAGCACAGTCTACAGGTCATATTTATGAAGGGATTTCATTGTAACTTGGTAGATTGTCTTCATATAATGTCTAGATGAGAACGTCCCCTTTGGACGCAATTGGGAAACTGATGGCTACAAGGGCCCGAAGCCTAAAAACCTTTAGCACAGTCTACAGGCCATATTTATGAGGGGATTTTAATGTAACTTGATAGGATGACTCATTTTGGAATAATTTCACTGTAACTTGGTAACTTTTGTTGATATACGTTAACTGTGAGGGCCACATACATTAACTGTGAGGTCATATTAACCCACCCCTCAGCTCTTTAGTACAGTGTACACCTCATATTATTTTTATCATAAACATAGCATACAGGGAACAGAAATGAACATATTCCCAATTATCACAATTCTTGTCTTATTTCATAATCCTTTCATAAACATTGAACATTATCCTTTTCATCAAACACAACACACAAGTTAAGCTACAGTGTCATTGACACTTTCATTGTATTACTATTTTGGCCCTAGCAATGCCATTGTGGATTGATTACATTCTATCAAATAATATATTTATTTCAGCAACACAAACAGGGTCTTAAAAATGTAATATCATTGAAGCACTCGTGAAGTGACTGGCGATTCCACCTGGCTAATAACTAAAGGTATTCAAAACAGTGTAAGAAGGGCAACCAAAGTTTCAGCCAAAGACTTTCAGGTTAAGTGTTGAATAAATTAATTAATAGGTTTTTATCTCGAGTAATAATTAACAAAGGTCCTAATCTATAATCCCCACCAAAAAAAAACAAAAGCTTAGAATGGTCTTTTGATGACTGATCAAAAAATTCAGTTTGTTAAGTTACAGAAAATAATATTCAATTTCTTCTGCTTGGCATATAATTTCTCTTGTAGCTGTGCTGTATAATTTTTCACCCAGTGTTGAATGAGTGTTCCTTAATCCACTTTCCACCTGTGTTATGCCCTAGGCTGTATTCTGATAAAAAAAAATATGCTACTTCAGTTGATTCAAAAGACTAAGTGGATGGTCATATATTACACCATGCTGTGCCTCTTGTCACAGTTTGTATGAACACACTTTATCAGCACAGTAATCTTCCAAGTTCAAGATTTCTTTAGACTGGACAAACAAATTAATTAACAAGAAGGACTTCCCTTTCCAGCCAACTGTGTAAAACTAGATATAATTAATCTGTTGAGTAACAAATGCAGAGTTCAATTTATGGAGTTAAGACAAAAGTATTTGAAATGTATTTGGAAAGTATTTGAAATTTCAAATACTTTTTCTTTCAAATGAAAATGCAAATGCAAATACTTGCTTCTAAAATATTCAAATGCAAATACTTGAAATCACGCGTTTAAATGCATTTAAATGCAAATGCATTTGCATTTGACCCCAAGTCTGCCATGGACGGGTCACTTTCAGCCGCCAACCCCAGTCCAAAACCGTACTTGTGTACATTGTGATGCTGGGTTGGCGGAAGATGAATTTCACTTCGTAATAGAGTGTTCGAAATATAAGCTATTGCGTGAAGAACTTTGGGAAGTTATTGTAAGTACTAATCGTTTATTTGGTGACATGGACGATACTTGCAAATTTCTTTATATTATGCAGAATAAAAATCCTGCCATTTGCAATGAAATCTGTGGTGCTGTGTGCAAATTCTTCACTGCGCGCGAGAGGGATTGAAAAATAGGCGATTGGTCATTGTTGTGTAGTGTATATTATTAATTACTTATTGTTGTACATTGTAAATTAGTGTTATGAATCTACCTGATCGTGTATTATTATGCATTCTGACCGTTATGGGTGTATTTTGCAATAAATCTAATCTAATCTAATCTAATCTAATCTAATCTTTCTGATTGACTAATCTGATTAAATGGATTATTAATTATACTAGCAATCCTAGTAAACAGATTAACGCTTTGAATGCGAGAGTCCTCTTTTCCGGCCCAGTAACGCGATGCTTCATAATTTCATTAAGTAGGGTGGCCTTTGAGTGAAGGTGTAGTGCAGACCAATCAATATTTTCAACGTGCAGCCTCAAGGCTGCACGTTGAAAATATTAATGGGTCTACCCCCATATAAAGAAAGTGGACTCTTCCCGTTGCTGCCATTGAGCTGGTAATGGAAGATACCACCAGGGTTCAAAGGGTTAATAACCTGATTAGACAGGTCACTGAGCAATCCTTTAAACGGAACAATTATTAGGTGAACCTGATTATTCAACAGATTTAATTGATTATTAATTTGATAGACCATTCAGTGTTTCAATGTCACACAATGCTTCCATAAAACGCCCTTGGCAAGAGACTGAATAAAATTGAAATCGACTCCGAGAAAAGGGTCTTTGGACAGCGGGTAACATTATAGTTAATCGTGCTGGTCACTGCTATAAGACACAATTGTGGCTCCATTGAAGAGTGCCGGATGCCACTTTATGCATTAGGTTGTTTGTTGAGCAGTAGGAAAAAAATGTATATATTATTTTATTACACAAAAGTGTAACCAAGCAATTATTTATGAACAAAGTCATGCTGAACTAAACCCTCTGCCCTCCCGCCCCTTGCTACAGTATGGCTGCCATGGGTGGGCAGTATTTCCATGGATGCAATTAGGGCTGTCATGATTTTTGAATTTAGGAATCGATTAATCGTCACAAATAATCGATTAATCGAACATAGATGACCCCGTCCCCACATTTCCCTCTCTTAAAGTCGTTAAAAATGAAGTTCAAGTCAGTGCATATGACCTTCCTCAAGTAAACAATGAAGACGATCCTCTTTTAGGTGCATTCAAAGGTTTGATGTTTTGAACTTTTGAACCGTCAGTGTAATAATCAAGACCGGTCGTCAGTTGCGAACTTTGCAGAAACTAAAAACCTCGGTTCGGTTTCGGTTAACCTACAGCTCTACTTTAACTGGCGCAACCTGGTGACAAAAATTCAAACTAAACCCATTTTTGTCATCTCTTTTCCATACTTAATAAGTATGATAAGTTTCAAAATTGTAGCTAAAAAAGGGGCGTACAGACGGAGATCATCACTAGGGCTGTCACGATTAATCGATCACGGCGAAATCGATTAGTATTTTTCGCTGTTGAATAATCAGTAAATTATATCCCATTTTAGACGTTTAATAATTAAAAGAGAAAATGTTGATAAAACTGTTGTTTCTAAAGATAAAGAGTTAAGAACATCGATGTTAAACCCCAAGAAGCTTTTGGAAGCATTTGTCTTTCAGGTACATTCATCAAAGCTTTGATGTTCTGAACTTTTGAACCGTCAGTGTAATAATCAAGACTGGTCGGCAGTTGCGAAGTTCGCAACTTCCGACCGGTCTTGATTATTACACTGACGGTTCAAAAGTTCAGAACATCAAAGCTTTGAATGTTCCTAAAAGGCAAATGCTTCTAACGGCTTCTTGAGATTTAACGTCGACGTTCTTGACCCTTTACCTTAAGAAACAATAGTTCTTTAATTTTTTTTAATTATTAAACGTCTAAAACGGGATAAAATTTACCCATTCTTCGACAAAGAAAAATACTAATCGATTTCGGCATGATCGATCAGCAATCGATTAATCGAATAATCATGACAGCCTTAGATGCAATAATATTAGATTCCAAACACTTACCAAAGGAATAATCACCAAAAATTTTCAACCTGGTCAGGCCTGAAAATAAGTAGTCTGACATTTGCAGAATGAGGTCCCCAGAAGGTGAATTTGATGATGCTATCCCACACAGTGGACCAATTTATCCCCTGGGTACCTCCTTCTATTTTGTTATGAGACCATGGTTCAGATTGAGGTTCACAGAGGGTAAATTTAGTGATGCTACCCTGCTGTGCAGGGTAGCATCACTAAATTCACCCTCTGGGGACCTCATTTTGCAGATGGCAGTCTGCTTATTTTCTGGCTTGAATCTGGTGCTTCATTAATTAAAATTTTGCTGCTGATGATTTTTATTACTCGGTGAAGGCATGCATGAACATCACAGCTCACATGTGGATTATAACCAGTCCATGGCAGCTGCATGATAAAAATGAACCCAACATAATGCAGTCTATCTGGAGAGAAAAACACATTTTTGCCTTCTCGGCTTCCTTTCCGATACTTTTCATGTTTTTTTTCCTTAACCCTTTACCCAACGCAGATGATACCAAAATTTATTATTTTAAATATCATTTTTTCAAATTTAAAAAAAAATTTCAACAAAACCATATCAGGGGTCACATGATATGGTTTTGTTGAAATTTTTTGAAAAATAATATTTTTTCTACTGCTGAATTTGCATATTACGCGGGCGGATGTGGCCGATTCGTTGGGTAAAGGGTTAACTGATAGAGTGCTGGAAGCTCATATTTGGGCTTTATTCTTAAGTACAGGTACCATAAGTTAAAAGCTTCATAATATGTGTATGTACTTCATATTATCTTTAAAGTGAAATTATTTCATCTGTAAGGATTTGTCATGTTAGAATTCATGGGAGAGTGTCTCTGAGAACTCTCCAATAAATTGTAACAAGGCAAAAACATGTGAACTTATTTTGATGACTAAAAAAGATTTAGCTCACTACCAGTTAACTGGTAGAGTGCTAAATTATTTTTCAAAGGTGATTTGTAACACACATATTTTTTTTTCAAAGGTATTATGCCACCAACAAGGGCAGCCTTAGTTTAGCAAAATTTTGTTCATAAATAATTGTTTGGTAACCTCTGGCACTCTCCAGTATATCATAACAAAATGGTATAATATAAACATGTTTCTTGCTACTGCCTAGCAAACAACTAGCCAATGACCATCCTACACGCGCGCCAACGTGCCATTGGCGCTAAGAAGTTGGAAAAGATTACAATTTGGCTCTTAGTGGCACTAAATTTGACGCGCGGATAAACTGACGGCTTCCGAAATGAACACAGCTGAACTTGATCTACATTATAAAGGTTCAAACAACTCAGACTTGGCATAAACAAACAACGCGATTGACAAGCATCAAATAGTTGCCTTATGCATTGAAACATTCATCATACGGTCTATCAATAATGTTACAATAACATTATTTTACCACAAGGGTGAAGCCAGACTTTGACGACTTGGTGTGTCCCCTCCCCCATTTTTTCCCGGGGATAGGTTGCGCATTGTGGATATCTGCATCAGATGCAAGCCTGGTAATTGCATCTTTTCGGATTCAATTTAAAAAATTTGGTTGACAGTGCACGCTGGGAAACTTGGGCCCAATTTGCAATTACTGCTTGGGTGGAATCTCCACCCTGTGGGTGATTTAGTGATAATACACTACTGTATGACAGTACAGTGGAACCCTGTTAACTGAATAGCCACTTTGCCAATGAAAATTATTCAATTAACAGGAGTATTCAATTAACAGGGATTGAATCACTTTCCTGTATTTTAGAGATAAACTTAACATTTATTCTATTACATGTACATCTTGTTTGACAGAGCTCAATGAGCTCTGTCAGACAAGATATAATAGATTAAATGCCTCTATTGGATGTACTGAGGCCAAATAGGTCTACAAATAAAGAAAAAAAAACAAAAAATTTTTTCATATTTTTTTAGGTTTTATGTGCGCAACTGCATTAAAGAGACTTTTATGTGAAAAGAACCCCAATGTTGAGCTTTGTGAAGCTGCTCCAGTTTACAAACATGCCAAAAATAACAACAGAGCTGTTTATTTTTCTGATGTCATAATCAACACAAATAACAGGTTAGTGCAAGAAACATAGTAATATGCATGACATTTCAATATACAGTTTGTCTTCCATTTAATGGCTCTCTATTTTCTGCAATTTTGGAGAGATTTCTAGATTTCCAAGTCAGAACATGCCATGTGTTCTTGTGTTGGTTGTTTTCAGAACCCTTTAATGCAGGTTAATGTTTTTACAGTGGAGCCCACTTAATTGGATATCTCTTAACTGAATAACCCTGTTAATTAAATATAATTTCCCAACACAAAACCATTTACCATACCTCCAGTACAAATTTGATCTGTTAATTGTATACAGGTTATAGAGTAAACTCCTGTTAATTGAATAAAAAATCTTGTACCCTGTCAAGAAATTACCCTGACTCTTCACAGTTTCTCTTTGTTTATAGAGCTACATGTATTTGGCCTAAGTACATCCAATACAGGCATTTTATCTATTATATCTTGTTTGACAGAGCTCATGGAGCTCTGTCAAACAATATATAATAGAATAAATGCTAAGTTTATCTCTAGAATACAGGAAAGTGACACAATCCCTGTTAATTGAATACTCCTGTTAATTGAATAATTTTCATTGGCAAAGTGGCTATTCAATTAACAGGGTTTCACTGTATGAGGCAGTCCAATAGTAAAGGATTTCATTTTCTGTGATTGATTGTAGTGAAGGAATTCACCTAATCAAACCTCATTTTTTCAAACACATGTTGAATAATTTAAATCCCCATTGTCTGATTGGACACTGGGTAGTAACATGCCATCAGTTTATGACATGGGGAAATCCCAAAATGTACACATGAAACTAGATACATCAAAGTAAAGTTTATATTGTTTTGGTACTTACCGTTGCGATCAAATGAAAAACAACATAGTTTATGTATTTGGAAGTTCATTTAACTCTGTAAAATCAGTTAAATCACATAAATATCTGGCACTAGGGGTGCCGAGAGGGGGGGGGGCTTATTCCCTCTACCCCCCCCCCCCCCCCCAAATTTCAGTCATCCCCCCCCACCCAGGTGATGTGGCCTAATTATTGATACCTTTTACTACTTATAAATTATGGACACAAACAGACTCTGAGTCAAGGAAATTGAGGTTTTTTTTCTCGAATTTCAAAATTTTTCCCAGGGAGGCCCATCCTTCCAGTGAGGGTGGTGTTCCCCCCCCCCTTTCCCCCGCTTCTTGTGCTCATCCCTGTCTTGTTGATATATGTCTCCAGTAGTTCAGCGATTTGAACGTAGCGACTACCCCCCTAGATATTACTCTTGCCCCCCCCCCAAACTTTGATATCGCTGAGCTAGACCCCTAGATATTACTCTTGTCCCTCCCCCCCCCTCCCTATTTGATATCCTGGGTACGCACAAGTATCTGGCTGAAAATGGTAATAAATAAGCAATGAGAACCCGGGTACAGCAGTTCGGTAATTTATATAGCCTTTTTATAGGTATAAAATATTCAATTTGGATTTCGCCAAATTAGTATTAATTTACATTTATACCAGATGTATTATCTAGTTAACAATTTAACATGTCGTGAGGCTGGGATAAGAATCGCATAATATACCAAATAATGCCAGAAAGAGCAGGTGTTAAAATGAATGAGGGCAGGGGTATCATAATATCAAATTCTCAATCTGTTGTATACAGTATAGTCATTTGTTTACTGTATCAAAAAAGCTGACACCATTCCTCAAGTTAACTTTGACGTAAATGTACGTGATTTAACCCTTTACCCAACGTAACGGCCAAAACCGGCCAGCACTATTCTCAAAAATCGCCAATTAATATTTTTATACTGTACCAATGACCCAGACATAGCTGGTGCTAACTCTTAAAATATAGGGCCAAACACAAATTTTGCCCCCCAATCCCCAAAATTTGCATCTAAAACTAAAGAAAACATGTCCTGAAAGGCCCTCCACACTTCGCCCCTACTGTGCATGCGCAGTGTCAAGGACGTTCCGAAATTGGCGCCATTTATCATTCTAAGTTTGGCCCTTCATCAGTTAACATCTGACTGATCTTTGTGCTTTTAAATCTCAGTTTAAATGATGCCAGACACATAAATATTAGTGAAATGGTGATTCTAAGGAGGATAGAAAAGGAGGAGAGGAAAAGAATGTGTGACAGAATATTATCAGGGCTGTAACTTAAAATTTTTTAATGAAATTATGTTAAGTTACCTATTTTCAAGGCAGCAGCCATTTTGTTGTCATTCTGATTATTTAGTTACACTGTTTTTTCAAGTGTTTTTCCTCTCTCCCTGTCCTTTAAGTTCCCCCTTGCTATTCTCCCATGCTTTGGCATAGTTTCTGTAATTATTATTACTAAAATTTTTTGGGAGTTTTAGCTGAATAACAGAATGAATTCTGTTCTTTCCCCATGTTTACGTCTTCACCTACGGGTGGTTAGGCGTTGTGTTCTGCATCTACCATCTGATGTTCTGCAGTTTCTTCCCTGGAAGTCTCTGTTTTGCATCAGATGGTCTATTTTTGGTAACTGATTTCGGGCCTGGGTGCCTGGAGTCTTATTTTAGTGTTTTTACACTCATTGTTTACATTTACAACAGCCCTCTGTGTGAGGGGGGGATTTCTAAATAATAATATCTTTATGTTATTTAATCATAACTAGATACATTATTATTGTTCGTAAGTGTTGAATAAATTGTTTAAAATATTTTTAAAATTTTTGTCCACACTTAGGCTTGGGATCCATTGGGGCTCAACGTTACTTTTCAGAAACTTGGGCTGTTCTGAAAAAATATTTTTTCAAAATATTTTGATTTCAATTATTTTTTCTATATTAATGGATCATATTATTATTATGTATTTTGATTGCCAGGGGTTAGTGCGAGTACCAGGACTTGTTTTCTTTTCACATTGAAAGGATATTGATCAATTGTTTTAAGAGGAAGTCTTCCTCTGACCTTATTATCATTCTATATGTGGTCAGTGTACTCGCATTAACTCCTGTTCTGTATCGTATGATTTCGATGACAATATGGGAAGCGTATGTCACGGTATGTTGTTGGGGATTTGGACACTCCGGTCCTTTCCCCGCAGGGTCACTCTACTTTATCAATTTCTATTTCAGACGATCAAGATTAGGGTGATGTATCTGTGATGTCTTCCAACAGTGTGCCTCCGTCGTCACAATTAATGAAGGGCTAGCGGAAAAGTGCTCATGTAATACGCCAATTGCCTAAGAGGACCCTAGTAGGTTCGACGGCCTTTGACGTCCGCTAGCTCGCCCGGTGTAGCGTCCATTCACCGAATGGTTCGGCAGCCGGGTTCGTCCGTTGCGGTCTAGAAGGAATTTTGGGGTGATGCGAGCACTATAAAATTAACTTAATGCACACCCAGTGACGGCGGATCGGAGGGAGAATGGAGGAAGCCTTTTAGTCCGGTTCATAGCTCGTTCCGGTCCATCCGGACGGCAAGCGAGAGAGGCCCCTCTCTCGTTCAACAACATCTGGCCCCAGATGTTGTGGTACAAATGTGTCGTTAGCGGAGCATACGTCCGTCGCTCGGGACGCTCCGTTGTATAGGCAGTCCGCTGAGACTGCTAAGGCTTCCTCTTCTCGTCAGCGCACACGACCGCACCTTGGCTGCGTGACCGCCGATATATTACCAGCTTCGCCGATCAAGGATTCTTCGGCGACCAGGTCACACCATCCGGCAGCCAGGGATTCGAGACCGATGGACTCCGGACGTTCGCATAGGAAAAGTATGCGGGAGCCATCTGATGCGGAGCTGCCCTCGGCGAAGCAGCGATAGACTGCGCCTCCGCAGGTCTCGACGCCGGACATTCTTGTGCACATAGCACAGCTTATCGCAGCATCCCAGCAGCCGACAGAAACGGTGTCGGATCGAGAATTATCCGACAGCGCTGGGTCGGTAGCCGGGGACTCGAGGCCTGCAGACTCCGGACGTTCGCATAGGAAGTGTGCGGGAGTCAACGTACACGGAGCTTCCAGCGGCAATGCATCGTAAGTCCGCTACTGCACAGGCCTCGGGAACGGACGTGCTTTCCTTAATAGCACAGTTTATCGCAGCATCCCAGCATCAACTGAATCTGTCGCATATATTTTATCCGACGATGCTGGGTCGGGACGCTCTGCGGAAGCGGGTACGGACGTCCGAAAGTTTCATCCGGTCCGACGGGATACCGAAAGGGATTCGGTGGATTTCAAGCTTTCCCTTTCGGAACAACATATGCTGCGATGCCGGATAAGAAACTGATAGCGTCGGTGGACTTAGAAATTTTTTGGTTCGGTTCAGGGACATCGTCCCTCAGTTCCGACATAGTCCAATAATGTCACACAACTTTCGAATTATTGAACGACGCTATATATATTATTATTTTATGCTTGCTATCCAAGCATTTCTGGTTTCTTGTTCGAAGAGTTATGGAGATGTCTTTCAAAAGTGTGCCTCTGTCGTCATAGTTAATGAGGAGTTAGCGGCAATAAGTGCTCATGGAATATGTCTATCGCTTACGGAGCGACATTCGCTAGCTCACCCGGTGTAGCGTACATTCATCGAATGGTTCGGCTGCCGGGTTCGTCCGTTGCGGTCTAGGAAGGAGATTTGGGTGATGCGAGCACTTTAATTACTTTAGTACTCACCCAGTGACGGCAGATTGAGGACAGATCGGAGGAAGCCAACAACATAGGGGACCGCATGTTGTGGTTCAGATATTTTACATTCGGAGCATATGTCCGTTGCTCGGGACGCTCCGTTATATTGACAGTCCGAGAGACTGTCTTTAATGCTTCCTCATCCTCACAGCAGGGCACACGACCGCACATTGGCTACGTGACCTCGAGTATTCGATCAGTTTCGGCATTCAGTGATTCCACAGCGAATAGGTCGCGCCATCCGGTAGCCAAGGGACACGAGGCCTATACACTCTGTTCGCTCGCATATTGGAAGTATGCACGGGGTAACGATCTCGGAGCTTCCTGCGGCAATGCATCGTAAGACCGCTGCTCCTCAGGCCTCAGTGACGGACGTGCTATCCGAGTTAGCACAGTTGTTTCGCAGCATCCCAGCAATTGACGGTTTCTCGGTCGAATCAGGAATTATCCGACGGCGCTGGGTCGGTGCGGTCCGCGGTTGCATCAAGCTACGGACGACCGAACGCTTTATAGGGTCCGACAGGATGGCGAAAGGGATTCGAAAGATTTCGAGTTTTCCCTTTAGTAGTATCGGAAGATGCCTTTCATATCTTCTGGCATTTCTTCCAGTGATTATTTTTCGGACTTCATTGCTGCGATCTTGGATAAGAGACTTATAGCGTCATTGGACTCGGATTTTTCGATCGGTACAGGGACTTTGTCCCTGACTTACCGACGCAGTCCAATATTGTCATTACAACATGTGTTTTATTTTTCGACGCTATATATTTATATATATATACAAGCCTGCTACTAAGCATGATAGTTTAGTTTCTTGTCCGCGTGGCTCATTTCTGCCATTTTATCTTTTTTACATATAGTTTATTTTGGCAGAGCAGGGCATACCGAGAGTTCATATGCGTCTAGACGGTGTGATTAAAGACTGCATATATTCTTTTTCGCCGTTTATGTCTTTTCCAATTTCAATGTTGGGAACGACTTTATGTATAGTAGACTTAACTTAGACGCTTTATTATACGTAATCCGCCTTACTGAGGCGTTATCATTACGTCTTCAAGAAAAGATTTACGGGATATTATTCTCAATGTAATTTCTTTTGAGGGCAGTAGTTTGTTCACGTATAACTCCGCCCTTCAGTGGCTGATTGGAGTTGGTTAGACGTGATGCAGCCCTAGCTACATCCACGCGTGGATAGTAGGTTAAGAACTCTCTCAGAGTCGCTTCGTTCTCGGAGGAGCTTCTCTTCGACGGCAACTTTCCGGCAATCCATGAATTGCTTGATTTATACATTCTCTTGTCTATCTAGTGTTACAAGAGATTCAGACTGGGGCAAACATTCGGTGGTTGACTCAGAGAGTGCCGCCGCAGTTGCCGGACCCGAGTGTGGCTGTTATGACGGTTGCCAGTCAAACAGATTGGGATATATACTGATCCCTACGGATTCGAAGTGCCAGGGTCTTTGGGTTCCGCAGTCTTTTAGCTATCAGTTTAACTTCCGCGGAATAATGTTTTTTAGGCTTGTTTTATGTCATTGCATGAACATTATTCAGAAACGCATGCCCAAATTCCTGTCCTTTAATTCGACAGTAGTGGCGTATCTCCGGAACCAGGGAGGCACTCTTTCGTTTCCGTTATTCAATTTAATGGAAAGAATCCGTCTGTTGGTTATAGTACACCAAGTTCAGTTTTGATCCGTCATATTCTGGGTCGTCTGATTGTTTTTTCGCACTCCCGTTCTCTTACGGGTCGCTTGTTGCTGTCAGAATGGACTCTCAACAAACAAGTATTCATTCAGATTTGCTATCTATGGGAGCGCCCAATGATGTTTTATTTATGACAGAGCTTGCTAATCATTTTGCAGACGTATGTGTTGGCTCGTCCAGATCTCTGAGCTAATACTGTTAACGCTCTATTGATCTATAGGACGGAATGATAGGATACGCGTATCCTCCGGCGCTGTTGTTTTAGCAGGTATTGCTGAGATAAACAACCACAATACATTTCTGTTGATAGCATCTCTATCTTCACAGAGATCATGAGTAATTTACTCTCTTGTCTACTGTGGATCTTAACGTGAAATCTTCCTCTATGTGAGGATCTTTTTTCACTGGGTAAATCGTGTCATCTTTATCACAACCAGCAAGGTCGCAACCTTCATGTATTCCGTTGTGTGGTCCGTATTGCATTGTAAGCACTGTACTGGACGAGCTTTGGACGCGATTTCTTACTATAGGAGATCCTCTTCTTCGCTATTCTATGCGACTAAAGTGGAGGCTCTTCCGTCGTGGTGTAGGGATCATTATGTTCATATGGTTGATCCCTCCATACTACTCATTGCTATTTTTTAGTATACTTGTTTCACAAGATCTACTGCAGCCTGTTGTTATTTAGGTTATAGGTTTATGTTACCTCATACCTATGCACTCTACGATAGTTTACAATTGAGTCTTTTGTCTCTTTATCTAAGTCAGTTAGTAACTTTTTGATAAATAGACTTAGAATCTTTAGATTAAATTCCTATACGGATTTTAGCTTCAGGTTCTTATTTAGCTAAGTAATCATTTGAACCTCTGGAAACAGTAGTTTTCAAATTCTGACCTTTTAGACAGTAGGGCCCTGCGAATCGGGAAATTCATGTTCGAATCGAATCTCGAATCGAATCGGGACTGATGTCGACATCGAATCGAATCTCGAATCGAATCGGGATAAACTCGAGAAATAACTATAACTGGCATTATCTTGTGCAGAGATGTTCGGAAAGCACTGCGAGAAGAGATCGTTGACATAACTTGACAACTTGGCGTTGTTTTAATTTTCTTTCTCGTTGAATGGCCATCCAGATGTTCACTTGGCCCGACAATAAATCCAAGACATAAATATGGACAAATTAAGGTGTTACTGCCCAGAGACATTCAAGACAAACCACTAAATTGAAACATGAGACTTAAAAGCACAAATGTAATACAAGTGGCACATTAATTCCCATGGGTTGAAGTCGGCTACAGCCGCTAACTTCATGTACACTAGCATGCCTAAATACATTATTGTAATGTTTGGTTGTTTTTGTATTATCGGAATTTGGGTCTTGTAGATTTCTGTCCGTTCTCAACTCAATAACACAGTATACATCAAAAGCAGCGAAGGCGTTAAACTGTGTTAGTTTCTGCATTAGTGAACTCGAATAGTGACGCAGTGCTCATTCACACAAATTGCTTTTACTTCATTCCAACTTCCAAGTACCAACTCCGAACAATGCAAAGAAACTACAGAGGTTTTCCTCCCACAGTTTTCTAACATAATAATGGCAGCGCTCCAGGCGACATGTCCCCATTATGTCCCCATTATTGTGTTAGAAGATTCCGGGACTGGGAGCAGGCCTTAGGCCCATAGCTGGATATTTCGGTTGTATGGATTCCGCGAATAACTCTCACACGAATTCCTGGAAATCTATAAATAGCGAATTTGCGGTGTGTGGTTTTCTGGGAATCTGAAACTGAAAGTGAAACGACAGAATTTTGCAATGAATTTGACTATTTTCCTGATAGAAACATTAAAACTAGAAGAGTTCGCTCCTTATTTCAACCGATGTCGACATTGTCGAACACTGATTCATTTTCCTCGAAGCTTCGTTTGACTAACGAATCGGCAAACTATTCGAGATCGATATACGAATACCAAAGCGATGTCGACATCGAATCGAATACTCGAAGCTTCGCAGGGCCCTATTAGACAGTAATTCTGTTGATTTCTCTTTTACTGTAGAGTCAGTGAGTTTCATGCACTATCGATGGATGATTTTCACTTTCATAGTTTCGGAATCAATACTTCCGTTACTATTTAGGTTGGATTGTTGCATAAGAGTTAGGCTCCTATTATCCGGAACCTGTTATTTTAAGGCCCTTCCGTCTTCGTATGGGCATAGGCCTTTACTCTTTCCGGGTACAGTTTATGTATTTATAAACAGATATCTGTTTATTACAAGGGCGTAAGCTTCTTCTGTCTTTGATGTCTAGTAGAAGGACGTTACGCTCCATTTTATTGTTAATGGATTCTATTAACTAGCGTACTGCTTATGGTATATCATTGGCTTAGCAGTTGTGCTTAAGATTTCGGCTCATGAAGTAAGAGTTCTTCTACTTCTTGGGCTTACATTAATAGTGTTGCTATTATAGATTTTTGAAGGCTGCTCATTGCGCTCAGCCATCCATTCATGAATTTTATCTCAGAAATATCGAGTCCATTTCTGGAGGCCTCTATTGTTAGGTATATTATCTACTGCTCAGAATGTCATTCACTTAACAGTTGCTACTATAGCTAGGTAGGCTGTCTGTTTCGGCAGTGTCTCCGTTCGGCTGCCCTCTTCGCTCTGGGCTATTTGACCCAGGGCAAGAAAAAGGGGGGGGAGGGTGTTCCCTTGGGTCACCTGTTTTTACTATGAAAACAAGGGGATACCTCCTCCGGAGTTAGTAATTCTGAGCTGTTATTGGGATGGTTGTTTAGTGAGAAGTTTAAGTTATAAAATTCATTCAAGTCTTAGTTTTTAAAGTATAGCTTTTGAATATTGCATATGTCAACGGACATGATTATGCAATTCTCACACACTTTTAGGAGTATAAGAGTCTCTATTCTCTAGACTTACTTTATTATTGGCTTACTTTAAAAATTATTAGTATAAGGATTATTGGATATTAATAGAGTACATGGATGTATGAAGCTCAATTTTTGGAAGGTGTTGTATCTTTCTAATTTATCATAAATAAGAAAGATACATGTAAGGCCTATTTCTTCTTTTCCCTACAGGGGATGACTCTATTTTATTTTATTGAGCGTATTCCATTTTGCTCTATGTCCTTGGCCCTCCAGCCTTTTTACTATTCAGCTATGTCTGGGTCATTGGTACAGTATAAAAATGTTAAAAAATTTATAGTAATTTATATATTTTTTATACTTACCAATGACCCAGACGGGGATGGCCCTCCCAGGAGTTGGGAACTCTTGCCTCCCCGCTGAGTACATAGCGCTTACCAGGCACTGGTTATTAGAATGATAAATGGCGCCAATTTCGGAACGTCCTTGACACTGCGCATGCGCAGTAGGGGCGAAGTGTGGAGGGCCTTTCAGGACATGTTTTCTTTAGTTTTAGATGCAAATTTTGGGGATTGGGGGGCAAAATTTGTGTTTGGCCCTATATTTTAAGAGTTAGCACCAGCTATGTCTGGGTCATTGGTAAGTATAAAAAATATATAAATTACTATAAATTTTTTAACTTTCAAAATATTTTCATTTTTTGTCTCAAAAACATAGGTTATGACCCCTCGTTGGAACGAGCTCGTCGAGCTCGTTCCAACGAGGGGTCATAACCTATGTTTTTGAGACAAAAAATGAAAAAAATTAATTATTCAAGAATTTTTTTGGCAAGTGTCATCTGCTTTTCATGTTAGGTAAAGGGTTAATCGGTAATTAATCAAATAATACCAAACGGTTATCGGTTACAAAATTTTCTAACCGTTTCAGCACTATTCTGAAACATGGTAACTAATGCATGTACATATGTGTGTATATGTACACATGTATACATGTGTATTTATGCACATGTGCATATTTTTATGTTGTAAAGCATTCGAGCCTCAATATAAGAACAATTTATTATTATTATTCTACATATATGTATTGTAGAGCTATAGGTTAACTGAAACCGAACCGAGGTTTTTTTGTTTTTTTTAAAACCAAAACCGTCGACATCCCGTAATCTAAGGTTTTTCATTTTTTATTAAAATACTCTCTTGCTGCAGAAATTCACAGAATGTAGCCATCCTAGAGTAGTGAGAGTACCCAGACACTGCCAATGGCAGTGTCTGGGTACTCTCACTACTCTGGGAAGGCTACATTCTGTGGATTTCCGACATTTCAGTTTAGTTGTGTTTGCAGCTTTCCTCAAGTTGCGTGTAGGTGTCAGACCTCGAAAAATGGCCTAGCACAATAAAAGTTTTGTATATTAAAGTAATTAATATATTGGCCTTCCTGATTCTTCATGTATTATAGCTTATTTCGGGCATTCATTGAGTTTCATTCAATTTCACTGCCATTCAGTTATGATTCCGGACATAAGAATGAGTTTTATTGAATTTTATTTGGCCTCATGAACAAACCGAAAACCGAACCGAACCGAGGTTTTACTCCACCTGAAAAACCAAAACCGAAACCAAACAAGAAATTTAAAAACCTACAGCTCTAATGTATTGCAGTCAATTAATGTTAGATTAGACAGCTGGTGAAAGCTTTTATGCTCACTGATGGGCATGGGTTAGGGAAATCCCATCCGAGGGGCAAGATATTTGAGCCAAACACAGGATAGCCGATTGTTATTATGCCCCTGACCCTCTCGGGGCATTATGTTTTTGCCATGTCTGTCCATTAACTTCTGGTTTCCATCCAATAACTAAAGAACACTTATTTGATCAAATCGTAATTTTAGAGGTTACTTGTGGATGACTAGATAATGCTTCCTTTCGATTTTGGTCCAGCTCTCCATTTCAATACAGCCGCCGACGGGGGGCATATGACACACTTCGCATTGCTCTTGTCTGGCACATATATCTTATTCAGAGGATGTGATTTCCCTATTTAACTTCAAAAACCAAATGTGAATAATTTTTCTCCCACCCAAATGCCTATGGGATATCATTTAGATTTACAACTGGTGCCTCCCATTATCCCTGATGGCATTATACTTGATGACAGGTTGGTCGATCACTAAAAATGTATTGCATACATGTACTGTGGAAAGAGACAAAAAGTTTAGTTCATTCCACGAGTCTCAGTCATCTGTACTTGGAAAACAAGTGACAAGTTGCACAAAGACGTTTTTTTTTATACCTTTTCGCTGTACTTTGAAAGTCTTCCTCCTGTGGCTTTGCAGTTATTTCTAGTCAAGTCTTGGCTGCCTACAGAGGCAGCCAAGACTTGCCTAGAAACAACTGACAAGGTCTTGAAAAACAAGTTTTGAGTTTAACTAAACAATGCATGTTGGGTAACCTGTTCCTTTGCATTAAAAAGTTGTCAAAGTCAGAATTAGGCTCTTAAGTGTTAAGGGGTTGAAGCGATGATGAAAATTCAGCGATCTCCTCTGAAAAACCTCATGATATTAACATTTGCCTTGATGTGATGCTATGCTAAGTGGTGTGTGTGAGGTGTGATGTCACCTTTGTCTCACTGAGCTGCCCTACCCGAGACATGTGTACCTCAGTTGGTTAGAGTTGTGGAAAACTCCCGATGTTTATTTGTAAATATCTTGACAGTGTCGAATCAGATTGTCAGTCTCATTTCAATTAGGGATCAGAAACCATGCTCTCAGAACAGCCCTTCACGCAGACAGACGTGAGTGCAGTTGTGTCTGGCAATGCGTGCAAGGTGTGATTTTTAACCCTTTACCTAACACAAAAAGAAGACTACGAATGCAAACAAACTTCTTGAATAAGGCCACACAAAGTAGATTTTCTGTTTCTCGGGCCATTATTTGTGAAATTGCATGTGGGCGAGCGGTTTTTTATTTTATTTTTTATTTCAGTAATTACTTTTTTACCATCAAAAGTTCATGTTCTTGATTCAAGTTTTAGGCCTCATAATCTGCAGAATAGCATGGGTGGTGGTGTATTTCATCCCTTGAGTGCAAGAAGACTTTGCAATGCTAAAGCATTGCAAAGCCTTCTTGCACTCAAGGGACAAATTCATCAATTTTTTTAACTTGGGTAAAATATCAGACATAAACCTTTTAATTTTTATTTTTTTTTAAGTTTAAATTGGTTATAAAAAGAGAGCATGCGGCGGCCAAATGGACCATGCGGGAGGGCCTGAGAAACAGATTTTTTATTTTTTAGGCCTAACGAAATATTTTCAGTTTTTGCATCAAAAACATAGCTTATGACCCCTCATTGGAATGAGCTCAATGAGCTTGTTCCAATGAGGGGGCATAAGATATGTTTTTATGAAAAAAATATAAAAAAAAATAATGAAAATTGAATGGTAATTGTTGTGAATAAGGCTAACCAGTTTTTACTATTACATTGGGTAAAGGGTTAACCCTTTACCCAACGTAACGGCCAAAACCGGCCAGCGCTATTCTAAAAAATCGCCAATAATTTTTCATTATATTTTCATTTTTTGTCTCAAAAACATAGGTTATGACCCCTCGTTGGAACGAGCTCGTCGAGCTCGTTCCAACGAGGGGTCATAACCTATGTTTTTGAGACAAAAAATGAAAAAAATTAGTTATTCAAGAATTTTTTTTGCAAGTGTCGTCTGCTTTTCATGTTAGGTAAAGGGTTAAGTGTGAAATTTCACTCTTGCAAAAAAATATGGAGTGCATACCTCTTGACTGTACACGAAGATCTGTCACAGAAGTACAATAGAACACGCCTGTCCCTCGCTAGTGTGTGTTATAAGCCTTTTTCGAAGCTGCCATCTTGGCTTTTAATCTCTGCAAGGTCACAGGTTGTGGGGTGTAATGTGCTGAGTTCTGTTTCAGCCAAGACAACTAGTTTTGTGAAAATCAAGTTTAAATTCGTACATGTTGAACCGATGTCATCATTCAAATTAACTAAATGGGCAACCTTAGACGGCCTTAAACGATGAGATACCTCAATTTTAAAGACTTTTTTCTGGAGGCGAGGACTTGTTATGAATGACAACAAGGGAACACTCGATGCATGCAGTTTCTTGGCTTGGGGAATCCCTGAAAGTTGTCGAAACAGTGCCGACGACCACAGAGCCATGACACAGCTTGCATTCAAACACCATTTAAGTCGACAGGAACCTAATTCGAAATAATGAAAGTTCTCATACACAATATATTGCTACTGTCTTAACCAAATAATAACCTTGGCTAAATGTTTTTTGAATTTGCACTAATGAACGTAATGGGGTCCAAAGCACTTCACCTACTCTTTTCTCCCATTGCTTACAACGTGTTTTATTGAAATGTTTACACCTCGCGACACGTGACCTTGCATAGATTAAAAGCCAAAATGGCAGTTTCGAAAAAAGCTTATTGTTCTTGTGGTTTACATCTTATCTGTATAGTTAATCCTTTACTCAATGGACATGATATTATAAGTTATTTCCCCCAACATGTATGGTATATGGAGATTTAATACCTGGATGTCAGTTTTTAAACACCGAGCCACAGGTGAGGTGTTTAAATGAGACATCCAGGTATTAAATCTCCATATACCATACATGTCGGCAGAGATAACGTTTTTGTCTCGTTTGAAACACAATAGAAACATGGTGAAAATAAATTTGGGGATGCGTTTCTCACCCTCCGCTAATTGTTTTGTTTTTACAAACGCAGAAGACAACAGATAGAGTTACATCCCTTGTGTCATTAAGGAAATGAGTAAACAGTATTTTGTTGACATATCGTCCCCTGGGTTCCAATGTGTTCTATGTGCCTACTGGCACATAGAACACATTGGTACTCGGAGGACGAATTATTTGCTCTTATTTTATGTTTCTCAAGTTGTTTTATTTTAATTATTTGACTATTTAATTTATAACGACAAAATATAACCAAATTGACAGAAATCTGATGATATTTGCGACTATTTTCAGGTTTTTTGGATCGTTTTTTTATGCCGAGGCGAGCAAACATGGAAAGCTTTCGTTTAAACCATACACCCCCCGATGTTTTGCATGCATTTATACCCTGGATGTTGCACGCTCTCATATACCTTGGATGTTGGGTGCACCCTTTGTCATGGCTATTTGTCCAAGGCATTCTGACCAATCAAAAAACAAAATTTATTGGGATATAGGAACAACATCATTTATCCCATAAATGGCCATTTATTCAAACAATAGAAGCCTTGGGTAAATTTTTGCTTTATTCACCTAATAGGGTGATAAATTTTCCCTGTAGGTTTAACACTGAAAGAATTTATTCCTTAGTAGAGATGGACTTGTTGACCTCTGACCTCTACCGCATTCATGTTGTCGTGACGTGTTTTATGCTTTTGGGAGACATAATGAACCAACTTTTATCAAACACTGACCGTCACTTAACTGTTTAGTTTTAGAATGTATGACACATTTCGACTCTGCCTAACAATAAAATGAACAACAATTAACAAAAACACAAATTAAATCAGTTGAAACCCTGCCCTGAAAAGCATATAAATTTGATTGTGAAAGGCGAGGACATGATGAGTAATGTTTCATTTTCCAAATTAGGAAAGTCTAAATAAACAAATGCAGGTGTTGTCTGCTTTGTTTATAAAACTCAAGTTGAATCGACGTCGAAAAAAACAACAATAAACAATGAAAATAAGAAAGATAAACATTGTTCATTTAATAAAGTATTTTTGCAAGTTTAGCTCACGTTTGTAGGGGAATTATTTTTAGACAGAAATGTACCACTGTGCCTTGTTTATTAGCTCACCTGACTGAAAGTCAGGGTGAGCTTTTCTGATCACTTTTCGTCCGTCGTCCGTCGTCCGGCGTCCGTCGTCCGTCGTCCGGCGTGAAGGTGGTGTTTGGGTCTTTTTCTTCCAAACCACTGGCCGCATGTTAATGAAATTTCATGTGAGTAGGGGTTATATAGCGGCATTTTGATTTTTGGGCAAATTAGGTTTCGGCTCATATTGAGCAGAGGGGTGGGGCAAAAATGCTCCAATTCTTAAAAAATCTTCTTCTCAAGAACCAGCAATAGCAGAGACTTGATATTTGGTATGCAGCTTCCTTTTGAGGTGTAGACTCAAGTTTGTTCAAGAGAAGTTCGTAGGTCTATACTTGGCGATGTTATGGGAGGAGCAAAAATTTTGGCCCCACCCCAAATTTCTATTTTTTAAACCGAGAGGCCAATTTGAACCAAATTTTATGTGAGGGCTTATTGGGTCATAAGTACCTAATTTATGCAGAAATTTTTTTTCCTGTAGCCCCGTGGGAACCACAGGAGCTAAAAATAGAAAAAAATTAAAACGCCTATATCTCAAAAACTGCACGGCAGTGAGAATTTTTATTTGGTGTGAAGCTTTCTTGGGACCAACAGAAAGGATTGGTAAAAAAAAATTGCTATCGGTTTTATCATAGGGTACTTTTTCGGGACTCTGAAAAAGTGCTGAGTCAGTATTTTTTAACACAGTAGGCAATGGGAAAAAAATAAAGAATTGTTTTCTTCCAAACCACTGCTCTAAAAGCTTTCATATTTTACATATAACATCTTTGGAACATTGATTCACATATTTGTAGAAATCAAATTCCTCGGTCCATATTTGGGTTCCCTATGGGAACCCAAATGTTCAAATTAGTGCAATATGAGGGATATATTTTAAAAATCTTCTTCTTCGGATCCACAAATCAGAATCTTTTGATATTTGCTATGCATCATCCTTAGGGGGGTGAGATTGATGTTTGTTCAAGCCAAGTCCCTGAGTTCATATTTGGACTCCCTTTGGGAACCCAAATTGTAACTTAGTGCAATACGAGGTATATTCTTTTAAAATCTTCTTCTTCGCATCCACCGGTCAGAATCTTTTGATATTTGGTATACAGTATGCTTAGGGAGGTGAGATTCAAGTTTGTTCAAGTCAAGTCCTTCGGCTCATATTTGGTCTCCCTGTGGGAGCCCAAATTATAACTTAGTTCAATATGAGGAATATTCTTTAAAAAAAATTTTTTTTTCAGATCCACCAGTCAAAATGTTTTGATATTTGATGTACAGCATTCTTAGGGGCTGAGAGTGAAGTTTGGTAAAGCCAAGTACCTGGGTTCATATTTGGGCTCACTGTGGGAGCCCAAATTATACCAAAATGTTTATTTTCCAAACCAAAAAGTCGATTTGAACCAAATTTGATATGAGGGCTTATTGGGTCATAAGTACCTAATTTATGCCGAAAATTGTTTTCCTGTCCCCCACGGGAACTGCAGGAGCTAAAAAATTTTTTTCTTTTTAAATGCCCATATCTCCAGAACTACATGGCACTGAGAATTTTTATATGGTGTGAAGCTTCCTTAGGACCGGAAGAAAAAAATGGTAAAAATTTTATCATAAGGTTCTTTTCTAGGACTAAAAGTGCCGAGTCATCATTTTTTAACAGTGTAGCTAATGGGAATAACGTTGAAGAATCTTCTTCTCCCAAAACACTGCTTCAGAAGCTTTTATTTTTGGGCTCCCTATGGGAGCCCATGTATAACTTAGTTCAGTATGAGAAATATTCTTAAAAAATCTTTTTTTTCTGTTACTCCTGTCAGAATCTTTTGATATTTGATTTTTGATTTTCTTAGAAGTGGCAAATTGAAGTTTGTTCAAGTTCTGCTTTATTGATAAAATTGGGCCCAGTAGTAACCAATTCCTGCATTGAAAGCCCTGTAAAGTGGGCAGTGATAGGCATAAACGATTGACCAAACTTGATATTATAATTACGCCTCTGTAAGATGTAGCCTTAGATGCTGAAAGTGACCTTAAATTCCAATAAATAAATAGATAAATTATTGAGTACCCAATATGGGTATCTAACATATGAACACTCTGGGTTACTAAGTAGAGAAAACACTTTTATGTTGAAAAACTGATAATAACCACAAGGCAGAATCCCTTGCTATTTTGGTGATATGACTCGGCCAGTATCAGGTGAGCGCCCTCAGGCCCCGTGGGGCCTCTTGTTTTTGGTAGTTTTGCTTGTTGATCAAATTGGACCAATGTGCTCCTCACTTCTCGCATTGTTTTGTAGCAAATAACAGCATGATTTCACTGCACCTGCCCTGTAAATGATTTATGGGATAAACAAAATAAACACACATTGTTTTCAAGTAAAAAATTTATTCTACGAGTGGGATTAATAATGAAACGGCGAGTCTATTTCATTCTGAATCCTACAAGCACTATACGTTTATTCTATTTTTATTTTAATTTTTTTTTCCAACTCTTTCATAAAATTTCAAGGAAACCATATCATTTGACCCCTTCATTGGAATGAGTTAACTGAGTTGTTCCAATGAGAGGTCACATGATATGTTTTTTCTTAAAACATTTTGAAAGATAATTTGTTTTCCATGTGCACAATTTGTGCATTATGCAGATGACTATGGCTGACTGCTTAGGTATGGGGTAGAAGTGTTTTACAGTACAGATATTCTTGCTGGTGATTCATGGTACCTGGCACATGGATATAATTTTTAGCTCACCTGAGCGAAGCTCAAGGGGAGCTTTACTAATCACTTTCTGTCCGTCGTCCGGCGTCCGTCGTCCGTCGTCGTCCGTCCGGCGTTAACTTTACATTATCGACTTCTCCTCCTAAACCACTAGCCCAATTTTATTCAAATGTTGGCTAAATGTTTATTACCTAATGCCAATTCAGATTTGTTCAAATGAAGTTGCCTCTCCTCCTGGGTGGTGCCACGCCCCCAAGGGGCACCAAAATCTTTGTAAATCTTCTTCTCATGAACCAGCAGTAGCAGAGACTTGATATTTGGTGTGCAGCTTCCTTTTGAGGTGTAGACTCAGATTTGTTCAAGAGAAGTTTGTGGGGCTATACTTGGCGTCGTTATGGGAGGGGCAAAATTTTTTGCCCCGCCCAAAATTTCTATATTTTTATACTGTACCAATGACCCAGACTTAGCTGGTGCTAACTCCACAAAAACCAGGGCCAAACACAAATTTTACCCCCCAATCCCCAAAATTTGCATCCAAAACAAAAAGAAATCATGTCCTAAAGGACCTCCATAGTACGACTCTACTGCGCATGCGCAGTGACGCAGTCGTCCCGAAATTGGCGCCAAATATCATTCTCTGTTTGGCCCTTCATCAGTCAACATCTCACTGATCTTTGTGCTTGTAAATCTCAGTTTAAAGGATGCCAGACACGTAATTCTTGGAGAAAATGTGATTCTAAGGAGGATAGAAGGAGGAGAGGAAAAAAGAAGTGGCAAAAAATAATCAGGGCTGTACTTAAAATTTTTTGTTGAAATTATGTTAAGTTGCCTATTTTCGAGGCAAACGCCTCTTGTTGTCATTCTTGCTAATTGTTGCACTGCTTATTCAGTGTTTCCTCTCCCCTAACCTTCTAAAGTCCCCCCTTGCAATTCTCCCATGCTTTTGGCATATTTTTGAGAAGTTTCATTTCTAAAAATTCCCTGGGAGAGTTGCTTGGTTACAGAATGTTTTCTGTTATTTTCCCCATAGTTACGTTTTCACCCATGGGTGTATAACGTTTGTGTTCTGCATCTTCTATCTGATGTTCTGCAGATTCTCCCCTGGGAGTCTCTGTTTTGCATCAGATAGAGTGTAATTGATGACTGATTCCGGGCCAGTTTTTTCAGTGCCTGGAGTCATGTTTTCTTCTGTGTTTACACTGTTTGTTTTCATTGGCAACAGCCTTTTTTGAGGGGGGCTGTTTGCCTTTGAGGTAGTTTATCTCATTATAAGATACATTTATATTATCCGAAAGTGTCTCATTAATTATTTTATATAATTTTAAAATTTTTGACCACACTTTGCCATCGGATCCATCGGGGCTCAACGTTACTTTTCAGCAACTTGGGCTTCTCTGAAAAAATATTTTTTCAAAATTATTTTGTTTTGCAATTGTTTTTTCATTTATTAATGGATCATGTTATTATGTATCTTTGTGTCAGGGGTTTTTGCGAGTAACTAGGACTTATTGTTGTTCTTTCACAATGAAGGGAACTTGTTCAAATTGTAATAGGAAGAAATCTTCCTCTGACTTTCATGATTATTGCATTAATTGTAGTCAGTGTTCTCGCATTAATCCCTGTCCTGTATGTGAACATTGGGATGAGAAACATTGGAAACGTGTGTCACGATATGTTGTTTCTGGAGAAAGAGCGATGCCGGCTCTTTCTCCACAAGGTCACTCTACTCTCTCAGTTTCTATTTCAGAGGAACCAGAACAGGGTGATGTTTCCATGTTATCTTCTTCAAGTGTGCGTCCGTCGTCACAATTAAATACAGAGCTAGCGGCAAAAGTGCTCATGGAGATTAGACAAATGTCGTCCGCTAGCTCGCCCGGTGTAGCGTCCATTCACCGAATGGTTCGGCAGCCGGGTTCGTCCGATGCGGTCCAAGAGGAAATTTTGGGTGATGCGAGCACTATAAAAATAATAGATGCACACCCAGTGACGGCGGATAGTGAACGAGAACGGAGGAAGCCTTTTAGTCCGGTTCCTAGCTCGTCCAGGTCCAGCCGGGCCGCGAGCGAGAGAGGCCCCTCTCTCGTACAACAACATCTGGGACCAGATGTTGTGGTACAAAATGTGTCTTTAGCGGAGCATACGTCCGTCGCTCGGGACGCTCCGTTGTATAAGCAGTCCGCAGAGACTGTTAAGGCTTCCTCTTCTCGCCGGCGCACACGACCGCACCTTGGCTGCGTGACCTCCGATATTTTGCCAGCTTCGCCGATGAAGGATTATTCGGCGACCAGGTCACACCATCCGGCAGCCAGGGATTCGAGACCGATGGACTCCGGACATTCGCATAGGAAAAGTATGCGGGAGCCATCTGATGCGGAGCTGCCCTCGGCAAAGCAGCGAAAGACCGCTCCTCCGCAGGTCTCGACGTCGGACATTCTAGTGCAGATAGCACAGCTTATCGCAGCATCCCAGCAGCCGACAGAGACGGTGTCGGATCGAGAATTATCCGACGGCGCTGGGTCGGTACGCTCCGCCGAAGCATCGGCGGCGGACGACCGGGGACATCGGGAGGTCCGACCGGATGGTGAAAGGGATACGGATGAATTGGAGCTATCCCTTTCGGAACAACACAAAGCTGCCGTAGACTTCATCCGGCACTTTCTTCCTCAAGTTGTTCCGTCGGGCCAGACTGCTGCGCTTCCGGACAGGAGAATTATAGCGTCATTGGACTCTGATTTTTTCGAGCGGTTCAGGGACATCGCTCCCGAGTTTCCGTCGCAGTCCAATAATGTTGCAAGAACATTTGAATTATTGAACGACGCTATTTTTAAACTTGCTTCCAGGACAGGGAAAGCAGGCTTCTTGTCCGCAAATACTCTCAACCTGCCTTTCATTAATGCAAGGAATAAATTCGACACGGCAGGTCAGGGTATACCGAGAGTTCCTCTGCGTATGGACGACGAGGCGGAAGACTTAGAGCTATCATTACCGTCGTCAGCTTCTATTCCAACCGCAGTGTTGGAAACAGCTATTGCGTCTAACAGAGCCAATTTAGATGCCTTATCTTACGCAGATCACCTTACGAAGGCGTTATCACTGCGTCTTCAAGGGGAAGAGTTTCAGGATATACAATCCTCCTTAAGACTTCTTTCAAGGGCAGTAGCTTATTCCACGTGTAACTCCGCCCTTTCAGTGGCAAATTTGGAGTTGGTTAGACGTGACGCAGCCCTGTCTACATCCACACTAGTGGATTCTAAGGTGAAGAACTCTCTTAGAGTCGCTTCGGTCTCAGGAGATCTTCTCTTTGACGGCAAGCTTTCCGCTATTTATGATAATATTAAAAAGAAAGCTAGTGATTCTCTGTTGTTCAGATCCGCTCCTAAAAGGTCGGATACAGCAGACACGAATAAGGCGGGCACTTCTGGGTCTTATCCGCCCAAGAGAGGTGCCTATAGAGGTTCCGGTGCGTCCTCTAGCTCTTATTCGAGAGACCGTCAGGATAGCGACTCTCGTTCGGGACGTCCTTCAGGCCGGGACAATCGGTCGGACGCCCCGAGGTCGACGAGGCGAGGTGCGGGTCGTGGAAGACGTGGTTTCTCCTACCGCAGGCCTCGCAGATCCAGGAGGTGATGGCTCAAACCTCTATCGCGTTCCGGTTGGCGGAAGGTTGTCGAGTTTTTCTCAAGAGTGGGCGTCGATTACGGACGACCCGTGGGTGAGAGGAGTGACTTCGGAAGGTCTAAAGATATCCTTCAAACGAAAGCCTCCTTTAACTCGAAGTCCAAAGTGGACTCATCTTCCGTCAAACCCTCAGAAAAGAGACGCTCTGCTATCAGAGGTGCAGTCTCTTTTAATGAAGAACGCGGTAGAGGTCGTAGAAAACCAGGAATCGCTGGGATTCTACAGCCATCTGTTTCTGGTTCCGAAACCAGACGGCTCGTTCCGTCCAGTCATAGATTTGAGCTGGATAAACAAGCTGATCGTCGCTCCGAAGTTTTATATGGAGACGATTCGATCGGTCAGAGCGAGTATTCGGGTGAACGATTATGCAACGAGCATAGATCTCAAAGATGCGTACTTTCACGTCATGGTACATCCGACATTCCGAAAGTATCTACGCTTCGCAGTCCTAGGAGTGGTGTATCAGTTCCGGGCCATGTGCTTCGGATTGAATCTAGCACCCTGGGCTTTCACTCGGGTAATGAACTCGGTAATGATCTACTTCCGAGCTCATTCGTCTGCGGTAACGTCGGCCTACCTGGACGACATTCTTCAGAGGTACGGCAACGAGTTAACGCTTCAGAACGATGTTCAGAATCTTCTTCTATTGCTCCGACGTCTCGGTTTCATAGTAAACGAGGAGAAGTCGGATCTGGTGCCGTCCAAGTCATTCACTCATCTGGGAATGAGCTTCGAGACGCACAACAATCTCGTTCGTCTGCCGTTAACCAGAGCGAAATTAGTCAGTTGTTACGCTCGCTATTGTCTAAATACAGACAAAGTCACAGCGAGAGAATTTATGAGACTGATAGGTCTGTGCGGAGCCGCCGCGGATCTCATTCCGATGGGACGGCTACGCACACGGCCTCTTCAAATTTTCCTGACTCAGAATTGGAGTGTGAAAATTCATTCGCTCGATGTAGACGTTCTCTTGTCCGATCAAGTGAAACAAGAGATTCAGACTTGGGCAAACATTCAGTGGTTAACTCAAGGAGTTCCGCTGCAGTTGCCGGATCCGAGTTTTACCATTATGACGGATGCCAGTCAAACAGGTTGGGGTGCATCATTAATCCCAACGGATTCGAGATGCCAGGGTCTTTGGGATCCGCAATTCCTGTGCAAGCACATAAACATCAAGGAAATGATGTCAATTTGGCTTGCGTTACGTCACTGGATGGACATTATTCACGATGCTCATGTCCAAATCCTATCCGACAATACGACTGTAGTGGCGTATATACGGAATCAGGGAGGCACTCATTCAGTTCCGTTGTTCAATCTAACGGAAAGAATCCTTCTGTTTGCGTTGGAACATCACGTTCTTCTTTCGGTCCGTCACATACCGGGTCGTCTGAATGTGCTAGCAGACTCCCTTTCACGAAAGGGTCGCTTGTTGCCGTCGGAGTGGACTCTCAACAAACAAGTATTCAATCAGATTTGCTACCAATGGGAACGGCCAATGATAGACTTATTTGCGACACATCTCAACAATCAGTTGCAGACGTATGTGTCCCCGTGTCCGGATCCAAGAGCATTTGCAGTAGACGCTCTATCGATCCCTTGGGACGGAATGATAGGATATGCGTATCCTCCAGCGCCGTTAATTCAACAAGTATTGCTAAAGATAAAACAATCTCAATGCAAGATTCTGTTGGTAGCATCTCTGTCGCCACAGAGACCGTGGATAAATCTACTCAGGTGTCTGTTGTGGGACCTACCGCGGAAGCTCCCTCCACGAGAGGATCTTCTTTGGCAGGGGAAATCGCGCCAACTGCATCACAACCCGCAAGGTCTCAACCTTCACGTTTTTCCGTTGTGCGGTCCTTCTTGCATGGCAAGCACTTTACAGGACGAGCAGTGGACGCGATTTCTAACTGTAGGAGGACCTCCTCTTCGCTAAACTATGCGGCTAAGTGGAAGGTTTTCCGTCGTTGGTGTAGGGATCATTCTGTTGATATATTTGATCCCTCTATACCAGACATTGCTAACTTTCTAGTATACTTGTTTGACGAAATCAAACTGCAACCTGTTACTATAAAGGGTTATAGATCTATGTTATCTGATACCTATGCACATCATGATAGTTTACAAATTGGATCTAATGTCTCTTTATCGAAATTGGTTAGAAACTTTTCGATAAATAGACCCAGAACTCTTAGATTAATTCCTAAGTGGAATTTAGCTTGGGTTCTCCTTAAATTGAAGGAAAAGCCATTTGAACCTCTTGGGACAGTAGATTTCAAATTCTTATCTTATAAGACAGCTTTTCTCTTAGCTTTCTCTTCTGCCAGAAGAGTCAGTGAGCTTCATGCACTATCGGTGGATGATTCTCATTATCGTAGTGTTGGGAACACTATCACCTTCACTACTAATGTCGGTTTTTTAGCTAAGAATCAGGCTCCTAATAAATATCCGGAACCTATTGTTATTAAGGCTCTTCCGTCTTCAGACGGGCGTAGGCCTTTACTCTGTCCTGTTAGAGCACTACGTATCTATAAACAGAGATCTCAGTTCATCAGAAAGGGACGGAAACGTTTCTTTCTGTCTTTGATGCCTAATAGAAAGGACATTTCAGTCCATTCTATTGCTAGATGGATTCAGTTAACTATCCGTACTGCGTATGAAGATTTATCTTCTTCTCAGCAGTCTGTGCTTAAGATTTCTGCTCATGAAGTAAGAGCTCTTTCTACTTCCTGGGCTTATGCTAATAGTGTTGCTATTACAGATTTAATGAAGGCTGCTTATTGGTCTCAGCCATCCACATTTACTAATTTTTATCTCAGAAATATTGAGTCCATTTCTGGAGACCTGCATTGTTTAGGTCCGTTATCTGTTGCTCAGAATGTCGTCCACTAAACAGTTGCAACTATAGTTATGCAGGCTTTCTGTTCCGGCAGTGACTCCGTCCGGCTGCCCTCTTCGCTCTGGGCTATTTGACCCAGGGCAAGGGGAAGGGGGGGGGGGGGCGGGTGTTCCCTTAGGTCACCTGCTTTATAGTGAAAAGCAAGGGAATGCCTCCTCCAAGACAGTATTTCTGAGTCGCTTCCGGGATGGTTTTAAAGTGTAATATTAATGTTTAATTTCATTCATGTCTTATTTTTAAAGTGTAGCTCGGTGTGAAGCATTTGTATATGTCAAGTGTCAAACGGGCTTTAATATACAATACTCGGACACTTTTAAATGATTATAAAGAGTCTCAATTCTCTGGACTACTTTATTTATTGGCTTGTTTTAAAAATAATTAGTATAAAGGTTATACTGGATGTTAATAGAGAACATGAATGTTATTGTGCTCAATTATTAAGGGTAGTGTATCTTTCTAATTTAAATATTAAATAAGAAAGATACATGTAAAGCCTAATACTCCTTTTCTCCTTAAGGGGTTACCTCTTTTTCTTATAATTGAGCTTATTGGATTTTCCTCTATGTCCTAGGCCCTCCAGCCTGTTTACTATTCAGCTAAGTCTGGGTCATTGGTACAGTATAAAAATGTTAAAAAATTTATAGTAATTTATATATTTTTTATACTTACCAATGACCCAGACGGGGATGGCCCTCCCTGAGTTGGGAACTCTTGCCTCCCCGCTGAGTACATAGCGCTGACCAGGCACTGCCAGTAAGAATGATATTTGGCGCCAATTTCGGGACGACTGCGTCACTGCGCATGCGCAGTAGAGTCGTACTATGGAGGTCCTTTAGGACATGATTTCTTTTTGTTTTGGATGCAAATTTTGGGGATTGGGGGGTAAAATTTGTGTTTGGCCCTGGTTTTTGTGGAGTTAGCACCAGCTAAGTCTGGGTCATTGGTAAGTATAAAAAATATATAAATTACTATAAATTTTTTAACTTTCCAAACCGAGAGGCTGATTTGAACGAAATTTTATGTGAGGGCTTATTGGGTCATGAGTACTTGATTTATGCAAAAAAAAATTTTCCCGCAGCCCCGTGGGAACCGCAGGAGCTAAAAATAGAAAAAATTTAAAACGCCCATATTTCCAAAACTGCACGGCACTGAGAATTTTTATTTGGTGTGCAGCTTCCTTAGGACCAACAGAAAGGATTGATAAAAAAAAATTGCCATCGGTTTTATCATAGGGTACAGTTTCGGGACTTTGAAAAAGTGCTGAGTCAGCACTTTTTAACACTGTAGGCAATGGGAAAAACATTAAAAAATCTTCTTCTCCAGATCCAGCAGGCAGAATCTTTTGATATTTGGTATGCAACATTGTAGGGTGGATCTGATTCAAGTTTGTTCAAATCGGCCCCCTGGGTTCATATTTGGGCTCAGTATAGGAGCCCGATTTCGAACTTAGTGCATTTCAGGCAAATTTCTTAAAAAATCTTCTTCTCCAGATCCAGCAGGCAGAATCTTTTGATATTTGGTATGCAACATTGTGGGGTGGATCTGATTCAAGTTTGTTCAAATTGGCCCTCTGGGTTTATATTTGGGCTCAGTATAGGAGCCCAAATTTGAACTTACTGCATTTCAGGCAAATTTCTTTGAAAATCTTCTTCTCCAGATCCAGCAGGCAGAATCTTTTGAGATTTGGCATGCAACATTGTAGGGTGGATCTGATTCAAGTTTGTTCAAATCGGCTCCCTAGATTCATATTTGGGCTCACTATAGGAGCTTGAATTCGAACTTAGTGCATTTCAGGCACATTTCTTCAAAAATCTTCTTCTCCAGATCCAGCAGGCAGAATCTTTTGATATTTGGTATGCAACGTTGCGGGGTAGATCTGATTCAAGTTTGTTCAAATCGGCCCCCTGGATTCATATTTGGGCTTACTATAGAAGCCCGAATTCGAACTTAGTGCATTTCAGGCAAATTTCTTAAAAAATCTTCTTCTCCAGATCCAGCAGGCAGAATCTTTTCATATTTGGTAAGCAACATTGTGGGGTGGATCTGATTCAAGTTTGTTCAAATCGGATCCCTGGGTTAATATTTGGGCTCAGTATAGGAGCCCAATTTCGAACTTAGTGCATTTCAGGCAAATTTCTTAAAAAATCTTCTTCTCCAGATCCAGCAGGCAGAATCTTTTGATATTTGGTATGCAACATTGTAGGGTGGATCTGATTCAAGTTTGTTCAAATCGGCCCCCTGGGTTCATATTTGGGCTCAGTATAGAAGCCCGATTTCGAACTTAGTGCATTTAGGCAAATTTCTTAAAAAATCTTCTTCTCCAGATCCAGCAGGCAGAATCTTTTGATATTTGGTATGCAACATTGTGGGGTGGATCTGATTCAAGTTTGTTCAAATCGGCTTCCTAGATTCATATTTGGGCTCACTATAGAAGCTTGAATTTGAACTTAGTGCATTTCATGCAAATTTCTTAAAAAATCTTCTTCTCCAGATCCACCAGGCAGAATCTTTTCATATTTGGTAAGCAACATTGTGGGGTGGATCTGATTCAAGTTTGTTCAAATCGGCCCCCTGGGTTTATATTTGGGCTCAGTATAGGAGCCCAAATTTGAACTTAGTGCATTTCAAGCAAATTTATTAAAAATCTTCTTCTCCAGATCCAGCAGGCAGAATCTTTTGATATTTGGTATGCAACATTGTGGGATGGATCTGATTCAAGTTTGTTCAAATCGGCTTCCTAGATTCATATTTGGGCTCACTATAGAAGCTTGAATTCGAACTTAGTGCATTTCAGGCAAATTTCTTAAAAAATTTTCTTCTCCAGATCCAGCAGGCAGAATCTTTTGATATTTGGTATGCAACATTGTGGGATGGATCTGATGCAAATTTGTTCAAATCGGCTCCTTAGATTCATATTTGGGCTTACTATAGAAGCTTGAATTCGAACTTAGTGCATTTCAGGCAAATATCTTAAAAAATCATCTTCTCCAGATCCAGCAGGCAGAATCTTTTGATATTTGGTATGCAACATTGCGGGGTGGATCTGATTCAAGTTTGTTCAAATCGGCCCCCTGGATTCATATTTGGGCTCACTATAGAAGCTCGAATTCAAACTTAGTGCATTTCGGGCAAATTTCTTCAAAAATCTTCTTCTCCAGATCCAGCAGGCAGAATCTTTTGATATTTGGTATGCAACATTGCGGGGTGGATCTGATTCAAGTTTGTTCAAATCGGCCCACTGGATTCATATTTGGGCTTAATATAGAAGCCTGAATTCGCACTTAGTGCATTTCGGGCAAATTTATTAAAAAATCTTCTTCTCCAGATCCAGCATGCAGAATTTTTTGATATTTGGTATGCAACATTGTGGGGTGGATCTGATTCAAGTTTGTTCAAATCGGCTTCCTAGTTTCATATTTGGGCTCACTATAGAAGCTCGAATTCGAACTTAGTGCATTTCAGGCAAATTTCTTAAAAAATCTTCTTCTCCAGATCCAGCTTCAGAATCTTTTCATATTTGGTAAGCAACATTGTGGGGTGGATCTGATTCAAGTTTGTTCAAATCGGCCCCCTGGGTTTATATTTGGGCTCCGTATAGGAGCCCAAATTTTAACTTAGTGCATTTCAGGCATATTTCTTAAAAAATCTTCTTCTCCAGATCCAGCAGGCAGAATCTTTTGATATTTGGTATGCAACATTGTGGAGTGGATCTGATTGTGATTCATGAACGTATTTATTTGTAAAGTTGATAGAATCTTAGACAAAATTTGCAGAAAAGATCTACTATAGAAGGGGTGGTATCCAGGGTGAACCGTTTACCCAAATCTAGCAGTACTAATGCATTATTCACACAAATCTCCGTTCAAATTTTATGACCCCTCATTGGAACACACGCATTCAGCTGATTCCAACAAAGGTCATATGCCATGTTTTCGAGACAAAAGAATAAAAATTTTAGTTATTCATGAAATTTTTAGGCAACTGTTGTCTGTTATTCACATTGCTTCATGAAATTTCAGTACTTTTAGAAGTTACCTCAGTAATCAAGGGTTAATTCCCCTTAATTAAATGTCGCCTCTAAAAAACAACCACTTTGCATATCTTACCTTTTTACCAGCATAACTGCCAAAACTTGTCAGCATTCTTCGCAAAAATCGCTATTCAAATTTTAATTTTGTCTCTTAAACATACATGTACTTATCGCTTGTAAATACCCCATTGGAATGAGCTTTTTGAGCTCATTCCAATGAGAGGTCGCACACCATGCTTTTTGAGTCAAAAAAGCAATTTTTTAGTTATTCCAGAATTTCGTACGTAAAAACACAGCTTTATGACTTCACATTAAAATGAGCTCTCTAAGCTTGTTCCAATCAACATTCACGCACTATGTCTTTCACACAAAAAATAAAATTTTCCATTTATTCAGGAATTTTGTTTGCAAGAACACTCTTACTCCCCCCCCCCCCCCCCCCCCCCCCCACCCCCCACACACACACACACACAAACACAGACACACACATCTAAAAGTTCGGGCAGCAAAAAAACAGTTACTTCAATTTTTAAATGCATTATAGGAACAACTTGCCTAATCAAATTTAAATACTTTTGCATCACTCTGTATCTAGAACAAACCATTTACCATATCTTTACGCAAAATTCTCCAGCATCATTCACAAAAAAACACCATTATTTATATATTCACATTTCTGTCTCAAAAATATACCTGATCTTCCCATACCCCTATTGGAATAAGCTATTTGAGCTTGTTCCAATGATGATAAAAAAACTAATATTTTGGAAAATTTGTGAAAATTTTTGTTTTCTTGCATGCAAATATGTACATGTAGCACATGGAAGATATCCACAGTTGGGGAGAGATGTCCAAGGCTATCTCTTCACATTCCTTGTTTGTGCTTCAAGCTAAACCAGTTTGTCTGCAGAGATAAATTTGCTTTATTAAAAATCATTGGAGATTGGCCACACACCAATGATTTTAAATAAAACTAATTTTAGGTAACAAATGTTGAACTTCAAACAAAATCTATCACTCAACCAGTTAATGTTGATGAGGCATGACATGGTGAAGGTGACCTAAAATACTTCTTAGAGTCACTTTGTCAGGTGAGCGATTAAGGCCACGTGGGGCCTCTTGTTTGATTAGTTGGCAATATCTGGATCCAAAATGTATTCAGATTTTTGTGAGTCCTCTTTGCACTTATAAAACATATTGCAAGAGCCAAAGTGAACTGCTTAAAAAGGTTTTAAAAATCTTGGGGCATTTTTTACATGATCCAGTTTATTGGTTGAAGTGTGTTCAGCCAATTCATTGGGCAACTGGTTAAGAAGTGAAACAAAGAGTTAAACATGTTTTGATAATAATTCAACCATCTAGTGGTGAAATGAATGTTGAACAAACATCTGAGTGTTAGATTTAAAAATTTGTTGTTTCTTTCAGTAAGAATTTCAAAGAGTTCCATGATTTGAAGGGGCATGGTTGGGCATACAATGACCAATTATCAATGAGTGGTAATCTGGCTGTACTTGGACAGTTAAAAGAGCAGGGCACAAATGCAGCCTTCTTTGGAAATGTTTTAGAGTCAGGTATGTTGGCTTATATAACGCTAGCCCTTCCTCAAATAAATCAGGAGATATACTCGGCAGTATATTATACAAAAACTGCAAATCATTTTTAGCTCAACTTTGGCGAAGCCAAATTTGAGCTTATGCCATGGCCAGTCTGTCCATCTGGCCGCCTGTCCATCAACAATTCAATACGGCTCGGGCTAGAGGCCGTATTTATGAACCGATCTTTACAAAACTTCATGGGTACCTTTGTTATGACCGTGGGACGAGAACAAGTGTTTTTGGGTCTGATCCGAAATTCAAGTTGGCCGCTGGCAGCCATTTTGTACAAATTTAGGTGCAATCAGATATTTGTGCAGAACTTCCATATGAAAGCTCTGATTTGAATAATTTTTTTGTATGAATGTTTAGTACCATGGGATGCATCACATATAATACGGGTTTTTTTCTTGTGCGTAAATTATGCAAATTAGACTAACTTTGATGTATTTAGTGTTACTTTCAGCACTGTAAGTGCAAATGCCAATACGGCTCGGGCTAGAGGCCGCATTTATGAACCGATCTTTACAAAACTTCTTGGGTACCTTTGGTACAACCAAATTCAAGATGGCCGATGGCAGCCATTTTGTACAAAATTAGGTGCAATCAGATTTTTGCACAGAACTTCCGTATGAAAGCACTGATTTGAATAATTTTGTGTGTGAATGTTTAGTACCATGGGATACATCACATATAATACAGGTTTTTCTCTCGTGCAGAAATTATGCAAATTAGATAAACTTTGATTTTTTTCAGTGCTACTTACACACAGTAAGTACACATGTCAATACGGCTTGGGCTAGAGGCTGTATTTTTGAACCGATCTTCATGAAATGTCTTGGGTACCTTTGTTATCACCTTGGGACGAGAACGAGTGTTTCTGGGTGCGGCCCAAAATTCAAGATGGTTGCCATTGGCCATTTTGTACCGAAATTAGGTCTAATCAGTTTTTTGTACACATCTTCTATACGCCTCAGGCTAGAGGCCTTATTTATGAACTGATCTTTATGAAACTTCTTGGGTACCTTTGTTATCACCGTGGGATGAGAATGAGTGTTTTTGGGTGTGGTCCGAAATTCAAGATGGCCACCAGCAGCCATTTTGTACCAAAATTAGGGCAATCAGTCTTTTGTACAGAACTTCTGTATGAAAGTTCTGATTTGAATAAATTTTTGTATGAATGTTTAGTAACATGGAATACATCACATATAGTACGGGTTTTTTTCTCGTGCAGAAATTATGCAAATTAGATGAACTTTGATTTATTCAGTGCTACTTATACACTGTAAGGGCACATGTCAATACGGCTCGGGCTGGAGGCTGTATTTATCAACCGATCTTCACGAAACTTCTTGGGTACCTTTGTTATCACCTTGGGACGAGAACGAGTGTTTCTGGGTGCAGTCCAAAATTCAAGATGGCTTCCAGTGGCCATTTTGTACCGAAATTAGGTCCAATCAGTTTTTTGTCACAACTTCTATACAGCTCGTATTTATGAACTGATCTTCACGAAACTTCTTGGGTACCTTTGTTTTCATCTTGGGACAGGAACGAGTGTGTTTTGGGGTGCCTTTGTTATCACTGTGCTATGAGAACAAATATTTTGGGGTTCAGTCAGACCCACTCTAGGACTCAAAGATTTCTTTTCTAGTTTAGCATCTGACTGTCACCCACCTTTACAATAATTTACCTATACATTTGTTACAGGCTACGGTCAGTATTTATGTACAGACCACTACAATACTTTATATGTACCTTTGTTATCAGGTCATTACCTAGATGTTTGTCATTGCTGTGTGTCACATACTATACATGTACATGTCTTAACAAGTTGAGCTACAGTGTCATTGACACTTTCATTTAAATTTTTTTTCCCGTTTTGTTAACATTTTCTTCAAAAACATAGCTTTTGTCCCTTCATGGAGTAAACTGCTCAAGCCCATTCCATTGAGGGATCACAAGCACTGTTTTTGAACTAATATGATAACAGTGACTGCCAGGAAAAAAATGCAGGCGAGTGAATGATCACCCTCTTCCTTTTGATTTTGTGGGAGTAAAAATTCAGGAGAGTCATTTTAACCCCTTATCTATGATGACCGCCCAAACTGACCAGCTCTATACACAAAAATGACCAAACAAATTTTTATGCCCCCCGACTTGAGTCGGGTGGCATATAGTGATTGAAGTGTGTGTGTGTGTTGTGTGTGTGTTGTGTGTGTGTGTGTTGTGTGTGTGTGTGTGTGTGTCAATAACTCGAAACCTGTTAGGGCCACAGTCATCAAACTTCACACAATTTTTAAGGACCATAGGAGGATATGTCACACACCATAGCCAGGTTCGTACCTTCAAGGTCAAGGTCACACTAAAAATCTGTCAATATCCGTGTCTCGGCCATAACTCAGAAACGAATCATAGTACAATTGTTAAACTTTCTACAAATGTTAAGGACAGTCAGAAGGTGTGTCACGTATAATAGTATTTTGAAGGGATTTCATTGTAACTTGGTAAGTTGACTCCAAATAATGTCTAGATGAGAACGTACCATTTTGATCGCGATCATTCAGCCTTGATGGGTGCCCGAGCCCAAAAACCTTTAGCATAGGCAAAAGGTCATATTTATGGAAGGATTTCATTGTAACCTGATAGGTTGACTCCATATAATGCCTTGATGATGACATCCCCTTTTGGTCGCGATTGGTCATCTGTGATGGCTACAGGTACCCGAAGCCCGAAAACCTTGAGTTCAGTCTACAGGTCATATTTATGAAGGGATTTCATAGGATCAATCCAGATGATGCCCAGATGAGATTGTCCCCTTTGGTTGCGATCATTCAACCAGGAGGGTAGCCCGAGCCCCAAGCCCGAAAACCTTTAGCACTGTCTACAGGTCATATTTATAAAGGGATTTCATTGTAACTTGGTAGGTTGACTTCATATAATGTCTAGATGAGAACGTCCTCTTTTGGACACGATTGGGCAACTGCGACGGCTAGAGGGGCCCGAAGCCCGAAAACCTTTAGAACATTCTACAGGTCATAATTATGAAGGGATTTCATTGTAGCTTAGTAGGATGACTCCAAACAATGTCTAGATGAGAACATCCCCTTTTGGTCGTGATCATTCAGCCTTTATGGCTGCTCGAGCCCAAAGACCTTTAGGATAGTCTATAGGTCATATTTATGGAAGGATTTCATTGTAATCTGTTAGGTTGACTCCATAGAATGCCTAGATGATGACATCCCCTTTTGGTCGTGATTGGCCAACTGTGATGGCTACAGGTGCCTGAAGCCCGAAAATCTTGAGCACCATCTACAGGTCATATTTATGAAGGGACTTCATTGTAACTTTGTAGGATCACTCCAGATGATGCCTAGATGAGAATGTCCCCTTTTGGTTGTGATCATTCAACCATTATGGCTGCCCGAGCCCGAAGCCCGAATACCTTTAGCACAGTCTACAGGTCATATTTATGAAAGGATTTCATTGTAACTTGGTAGGTTGACTTCATATAATGTCTAGATGAGAACGTCCCCTTTTGGACACGATTGGGCAACTGCGATGGCTACAGGGGCCCGAAGCCTGAAAACCTTTAGAACAGTCTACTGGTCATAATTATGAAGGGATTTCATTGTAGCTTGGTAGGATGACTCCAAATAATGTCTAGATGAGAACATCCCCTTTTGGTCGCGATCATTCAGCCTTGATGGCTGCCCGAGCCCAAGACCCCAAAACCTTTAGCATAGTCTATAGGTCATATTTATGGAAGGATTTCATTGTAACCTGTTAGTTTGACTCCATGTAATGCCTAGATGATGACATCCCCTTTTGGTCGTGATTGGTCAACTGTGACCGCTTCAGGGGCCCGAAGCCCAAAAACCTTGAGCACAGTCTACAGGTCATATTTATGAAGGAATTTCATTGTAACTTCGTAGGATCACTCCAGATGATGCTCAGATGAGAATGTCCCCTTTTGGTTGCGATCATTCAGCCATGATGGCTGCCCGAGCCCAAAGCCCAAAAACCTTTAGCACAGTCTACAGGTCATATTTATGAAGGGATTTCATTGTAACTTGGTAGGTTGACTTCATATAATGTCTAGATAAGAACGTCCCCTTTGGGCGCAATTGGGAAACTGATGGCTACAGGAGCCTGAAGCCCGAAAACCTTTAGCACAGTCTACAGGCCATATTTATGAAGGGATTTCAATGTAACTTGATGGAATGACTCGTTTTGGAATAATTTCACCGTGAGGGCCACATACATTAACTGTGAGGTCATATTAACCCACTCCTCAGCTCTTTGGTAGTGTACACCTCATATTATTTTTATCAAAAACGTAGCATACAGGGACCAAAAATGAACATATTCCCAATTATCACAATTCTTGTCTTATTTCATAATCCTTTCATAAACATTGAACATTATCCTTTTCATCAAATACAACACACAAGTTAAGCTACAGTGTCATTGACACTTTTAATTAAAAATTATCTTTAGAACCACCAGTCGGAATCTTTTGATATTTGATGTACAGCATCCTTGTATGTGTGAGTGTGTGTGTGTGTGGGGGGGGGAGGGCAGCTTTCAAGTTTGTTCAAATCAAGATCCTAGGTTAATATTTGGGCTTCTTGTTTGAGCTGGATTTTAACTTTGTGCAATATGAGGAAATTTCTTTAAAAGTTAAAAAATTTATAGTAATTTATATATTTTTTATACTTACCAATGACCCAGACATAGCTGGTGCTAACTCTTAAAATATAGGGCCAAACACAAATTTTGCCCCCCAATCCCCAAAATTTGCATCTAAAACTAAAGAAAACATGTCCAGAAAGGCCCTCCACACCTCGCCCCCACTGCGCATGCGCAGTGTCAAGGACGTTCCGAAATTGGCGCCATTTATCATTCTAATAACCAGTGCCTGGTAAGCGCTATGTACTCAGCGGGGAGGCAAGAGTTCCCAACTCCTGGGAGGGCCATCCCCGTCTGGGTCATTGGTAAGTATAAAAAATATATAAATTACTATAAATTTTTTAACATTTTTATACTGTACCAATGACCCAGACATAGCTGAATAGTAAAAAGGCTGGAGGGCCAAGGACATAGAGCAAAATGGAATACGCTCAATAAAATAAAATAGAGTCATCCCCTGTAGGGAAAAGAAGTAATAGGCCTTACATGTATCTTTCTTATTTATGATAAATTAGAAAGATACAACACCTTCCAAAAATTGAGCTTCATACATCCATGTACTCTATTAATATCCAATAATCCTTATACTAATAATTTTTAAAGTAAGCCAATAATAAAGTAAGTCTAGAGAATAGAGACTCTTATACTCCTAAAAGTGTGTGAGAATTGCATAATAATGTCCGTTGACATATGCAATATTCAAAAGCTATACTTTAAAAACTAAGACTTGAATGAATTTTATAAACTTAAACTTCTCACTAAACAACCATCCCAATAACAGCTCAGAATTACTAACTCCGGAGGAGGTATCCCCTTGTTTTCATAGTAAAAACAGGTGACCCAAGGGAACACCCTCCCCCCCCCTTTTTCTTGCCCTGGGTCAAATAGCCCAGAGCGAAGAGGGCAGCCGAACGGAGACACTGCCGAAACAGACAGCCTACCTAGCTATAGTAGCAACTGTTAAGTGAATGACATTCTGAGCAGTAGATAATAGACCTAACAATAGAGGCCTCCAGAAATGGACTCGATATTTCTGAGATAAAATTCATGAATGGATGGCTGAGCGCAATGAGCAGCCTTCAAAAATCTATAATAGCAACACTATTAATGTAAGCCCAAGAAGTAGAAGAACTCTTACTTCAAGAGCCGAAATCTTAAGCACAACTGCTAAGCCAATGATATACCATAAGCAGTACGCTAGTTAATAGAATCGATTAACAATAAAATGGAGCGTAACGTCCTTCTAGACATCAAAGACAGAAGAAGCTTACGCCCTTGTAATAAACAGATATCTGTTTATAAATACATAAACTGTATCCGGAAAGAGTAAAGGCCTATGCCCATACGAAGACGGAAGGACCTTAAAATAATAGGTTCCGGATAAAAGGAGCCTAACTCTTATGCAACAATCCAACCTAAATAGTAACGGAAGTATTGATTCCGAAACTATGAAAGTGAAAATCATCCATCGATAGTGCATGAAACTCACTGACTCTACAGTAAAAGAGAAACCAACAGAATTACTGTCTAAAAGGTCAGAATTTGAAAACTACTGTTTCCAGAGGCTCAAATGATTACTTAGCTAAATAAGAACCGAAGTTAAAATCCGTATAGGAATTTAATCTAAAGATTCTAAGTCTATTTATCAAAAAGTTACTAACTGACTTAGATAAAGAGACAAAAGACTCAATTGTAAACTATCGTAGAGTGCATAGGTATGAGGTAACATAAACCTATAACCTAAATAACAACAGGCTGCAGTAGATCTTGTGAAACAAGTATACTAAAAACTAGCAATGCGTAGTATGGAGGGATCAACCATATGAACATAATGATCCCTACACCACGACGGAAGAGCCTCCACTTTAGTCGCATAGAATAGCGAAGAAGAGGATCTCCTATAGTAAGAAATCGCGTCCAAAGCTCGTCCAGTACAGTGCTAACAATGCAATACGGACCACACAACGGAATACATGAAGGTTGCGACCTTGCTGGTTGTGATAAAGATGACACGATTTACCCAGTGAAAAAAGATCCTCACATAGAGGAAGATTTCACGTTAAGATCCACAGTAGACAAGAGAGTAAATTACTCATGATCTCTGTGAAGATAGAGATGCTATCAACAGAAATGTATTGTGGTTGTTTATCCTAGCAATACCTGCTAAAACAACAGCGCCGGAGGATACGCGTATCCTATCATTGCGTCCTATAGATCAATAGAGCGTTAACAGTATTAGCTCAGAGATCTGGACAAGCCAACACATACGTCTGCAATTGATTAGCAAGCTGTGTCATAATAAAACATCATTGGGCGCTCCCTTAGATAGCAAATCTGATTGAATACTTGTTTGTTGAGAGTCCATTCTGACAGCAACAAGCGACCCGTAAGAGAACGGGAGTGCGATAAAACAATCAGACGACCCCGAATATGACGGACCAAAACTGAACTTGGTGTACAAGAACCAACAGACGGATTCTTTCCATTAAATTGAATAACGGAAACGAAAGAGTGCCTCCCTGGTTCCGGAGATACGCCACTACTGTCGAATTAAAGGACAGGAATTTGGGCATGCATTTCTGAATAATGTTCATGCAATGACATAAAGCAAGCCTAAAAAACATTATTCCGCGGAAGTTAAACTGATAGCTAAAAGACTGCGGAACCCAAAGACCCTGGCACTTCGAATCCGTAGGGATCAGTATATATCCCAATCTGTTTGACTGGCAACCGTCATAACAGCCACACTAGGGTCCGGCAACTGCGGCGGCACTCTCTGAGTCAACCACCGAATGTTTGCCCCAGTCTGAATCTCTTGTAACACTAGATAGACAAGAGAATGAATAAACCAAGCAATTCATGGATTGCCGGAAAGTTGCCGTCGAAGAGAAGCTCCTCCGAGAACGAAGCGACTCTGAGAGAGTTCTTAACCTACTATCCACGCGTGGATGTAGCTAGGGCTGCATCACGTCTAACCAACTCCAATCAGCCACTGAAGGGCGGAGTTATACGTGAACAAAATACAGCCCTCAAAAGAAATTACATTGAGAATAATATCCCGTAAATCTTTTCTTGAAGACGTAATGATAACGCCTCAGTAAGGCGGATTACGTATAATAAAGCGTCTAAGTTAAGTCTACTATACATAATGTCGTTCCCAATATTGAAATTGGAAAAGACATAAACGGCGAAAAAGAATATATGCAGTCTTAATCACACCGTCTAGACGCATATGAACTCTCGGTATGCCCTGCTCTGCCAAAATAAACTATATGTAAAAAAGATAAAATGGCAGAAATGAGCCACGCGGACAAGAAACTAAACTATCATGCTTAGTAGCAGGCTTGTATATATATATATATATATATAGCGTCGAAAAATAAAACACATGTTGTAATGACAATATTGGACTGCGTCGGTAAGTCAGGGACAAAGTCCCTGTACCGATCGAAAAATCCGAGTCCAATGACGCTATAAGTCTCTTATCCAAGATCGCAGCAATGAAGTCCGAAAAATAATCACTGGAAGAAATGCCAGAAGATATGAAAGGCATCTTCCGATACTACTAAAGGGAAAACTCGAAATCTATCGAATCCCTTTCGCCATCCTGTCGGACCCTATAAAGCGTTCGGTCGTCCGTAGCTTGATGCAACCGCGGACCGCACCGACCCAGCGCCGTCGGATAATTCCTGATTCGACCGAGAAACCGTCAATTGCTGGGATGCTGCGAAACAACTGTGCTAACTCGGATAGCACGTCCGTCACTGAGGCCTGAGGAGCTGCGGTCTTACGATGCATTGCCGCAGGAAGCTCCGAGATCGTTACCCCGTGCATACTTCCAATATGCGAGCGAACGGAGTGTATAGGCCTCGTGTCCCTTGGCTACCGGATGGCGCGACCTATTCGCTGTGGAATCACTGAATGCCGAAACTGATCGGATACTCGAGGTCACGTAGCCAATGTGCGGTCGTGTGCCCTGCTGTGAGGATGAGGAAGCATTAAAGACAGTCTCTCGGACTGTCAATATAACGGAGCGTCCCGAGCAACGGACATATGCTCCGAATGTAAAATATCTGAACCACAACATGCGGTCCCCTATGTTGTTGGATTCCTCCGATCTGTCCTCAATCTGCCGTCACTGGGTGAGTACTAAAGTAATTAAAGTGCTCGCATCACCCAAATCTCCTTCCTAGACCGCAACGGACGAACCCGGCAGCCGAACCATTCGACGAATGTATGCTACACCGGGTGAGCTAGCGAATGTCATTCCGTAAGCGATAGACATATTCCATGAGCACTTATTGCCGCTAACTCTTCATAAACTATGACGACAGAGGCACACTTTAGAAAGACATCTCCATAACTCTTCGAACAAGAAACCATAAATGCTTGGATAGCAAGCATAAAATAATAATATATATAGCGTCGTTCAATAATTCGAAAGTTTGTGTGACATTATTGGACTATGTCGGAACTGAGGGACGATGTCCCTGAACCGAACCAAAAATTTCTAAGTCCACCGACGCTATCAGTTTCTTATCCGGCATCGCAGCATATGTTGTTCCGAAAGGGAAAGCTTGAAATCCACCGAATCCCTTTCGGTATCCCGTCGGACCGGATGAAATTTTTCGGACGTCCGTACCCGCTTCCGCGGAGCGTCCCGACCCAGCATCGTCGGATAAAATATATGCGACAGATTCAGTTGATGCTGGGATGCTGCGATAAACTGTGCTATTAAGGAAAGCACGTCCGTTCCCGAGGCCTGTGCAGTAGCGGACTTACGATGCATTGCCGCTGGAAGCTCCGTGTACGTTGACTCCCGCACACTTTCTATGCGAACGTCCGGAGTCTGCAGGCCTCGAGTCCCCGGCTACCGACCCAGCGCTGTCGGATAATTCTCGATCCGACACCGTTTCTGTCGGCTGCTGGGATGCTGCGATAAGCTGTGCTATGTGCACAAGAACGTCCGGCGTCGAGACCTGCGGAGGCGCAGTCTATCGGTGCTTCGCCGAGGGCAGCTCCGCATCAGATGGCTCCCGCAAACTTCCTATGCGAACGTTCGGAGTCCATCGGTCTCGAATCCCTGGCTGCCGGATGGTGTGACCTGGTCGCCGAAGAATCCTTGATCGGCGAAGCTGGTAATATATCGGCGGTCACGCAGCCAAGGTGCGGTCGTGTGCGCTGATGAGAAGAGGAAGCCTTAGCAGTCTCAGCAGACTGCCTATACAACGGAGCGTCCCGAGCGACGGACGTATGCTCCGCTAACGACACATTTGTACCACAACATCTGGGGCCAGATGTTGTTGAACGAGAGAGGGGCCTCTCTCGCTTGCCGTCCGGATGGACCGGAACGAGCTATGAACCGGACTAAAAGGCTTCCTCCGTTCTCCCTCCGATCCGCCGTCACTGGGTGTGCATTAAGTTAATTTTATAGTGCTCGCATCACCCCAAAATTCCTTCTAGACCGCAACGGACGAACCCGGCTGCCGAACCATTCGGTGAATGGACGCTACACCGGGCGAGCTAGCGGACGTCAAAGGCCGTCGAACCTACTAGGGTCCTCTTAGGCAATTGGCGTATTACATGAGCACTTTTCCGCTAGCCCTTCATTAATTGTGACGACGGAGGCACACTGTTGGAAGACATCACAGATACATCACCCTAATCTTGATCGTCTGAAATAGAAATTGATAAAGTAGAGTGACCCTGCGGGGAAAGGACCGGAGTGTCCAAATCCCCAACAACATACCGTGACATACGCTTCCCATATTGTCATCGAAATCATACGATACAGAACAGGAGTTAATGCGAGTACACTGACCACATATAGAATGATAATAAGGTCAGAGGAAGACTTCCTCCTAAAACAATTGATCAATATCCTTTCAATGAGAAAAGAAAACAAGTCCTGGTACTCGCACTAACCCCTGGCAATCAAATACATAATAATAATATGATCCATTAATATAGAAAAAATAATTGAAATCAAAATATTTTGAAAAAATATTTTTTCAGAACAGCCCAAGTTTCTGAAAAGTAACGTTGAGCCCCAATGGATCCCAAGCCTAAGTGTGGACAAAAATTTTAAAAATATTTTAAACAATTTATTCAACACTTACGAACAATAATAATGTATCTAGTTATGATTAAAATAACATAAAGATATTATTATTTAGAAATCCCCCCCTCACACAGAGGGCTGTTGTAAATGTAAACAATGAGTGTAAAAACACTAAAATAAGACTCCAGGCACCCAGGCCCGAAATCAGTTACCAAAAATACACCATCTGATGCAAAACAGAGACTTCCAGGGAAGAAACTGCAGAACATCAGATGGTAGATGCAGAACACAACGCCTAACCACCCGTAGGTGAAGACGTAAACATGGGGAAAGAACAGAATTCATTCTGTTATTAAGCTAAAACTCCCAAGAAATTTTAGTAATAATAATTACAGAAACTATGCCAAAAGCATGGGAGAATAGCAAGGGGGAACTTAAAGGACAGGGAGAGAGGAAAAACACTTGAAAAAACAGTGTAACTAAATAATCAGAATGACAACAAAATGGCTGCTGCCTTGAAAATAGGTAACTTAACATAATTTCATTAAAAAATTTTAAGTTACAGCCCTGATAATATTCTGTCACACATTCTTTTCCTCTCCTCCTTTTCTATCCTCCTTAGAATCACCATTTCACTAATATTTATGTGTCTGGCATCATTTAAACTGAGATTTAAAAGCACAAAGATCAGTCAGATGTTAACTGATGAAGGGCCAAACTTAGAATGATAAATGGCGCCAATTTCGGAACGTCCTTGACACTGCGCATGCGCAGTGGGGGCGAGGTGTGGAGGGCCTTTCTGGACATGTTTTCTTTAGTTTTAGATGCAAATTTTGGGGATTGGGGGGCAAAATTTGTGTTTGGCCCTATATTTTAAGAGTTAGCACCAGCTATGTCTGGGTCATTGGTACAGTATAAAAATATCTTTTTCTTCAGATCAACCAGTCAGAATCTTTTGATATTTGGAATACAGCATCCTTATGTTTGTTCAGATCAAGTCCCTGGGTCCATATTTGAGCTTCTTATGGGAGCCTGAAATTTAACTTCATGCTGTTATGAGGAATATTCTTTAAAAATCTTCTTCTTCAGCGCCACAGGTCATAATCTTCTGATATTTTGTGAATAGGGTAATTGCTGGGGGCTAGATTCAAATATGCTGTAATTTTTGTCAGAGAAAATGATCAGTACCAACATTGTCATACACCACAAGCCAGAATCTTTTCATATTTGATTGGGGGTTGGGGGGTTGGGGGTGGGTTGGTCTTGAAGAGATTCAACTTTGAATCAAGTCCCATGGTACATATTTGGACTGCATACAGGAGCTCAAATATTAACTTAGTGCAATATGAGGAATAATCTTTACAAAATATCATCTTCAGGTGCACCAGTCTGTTAGAATCTTCTGGTATTTGGTATACAACGTATTTTGGGGGCATCAGATTCAAGTTTGTTCAAATCAAGACATTGAGTCCATATTTGGAGCTTCTTATGTGATTTGATATTCAGCATCCACGGGGGGGGGGGGTGCTCAAATTCAAATTAGCTCAAATCAAGCCCCTGGAGTAATATTTAATCTTCCTATGGAAGGGCAATCTTACCTTAATGCAATATGAGGAATATTCTTGAAAAAAATCTTTTTCTTCAAATTCACACATCAGAATTTTCTGATACTTGTCATACAGCATACTTATAGGTGGCAGATTCTAGTTATTCAAATCGAGTCACTGGGTTGTTATTTGGAGATTCTTATTGAAGCCCAAAACTTAACTGAGGGCAGTTTAAGGAATTTTCAACTTCCTCACATCCACCTGTCAGAATTGATCAATATTTGGTCTACTGCATGCTTAGGGTCAGATTCAGATCTGTTCAAATTGGACTTCTTATGCAAGCCCAAATTTTAGCTTAGTGCAGTATGAGGAATATTCTTTAACCCTTTACACAACATAACTGCCAAAACTGGGCAGTGCTATTCTTAAAAATCGCCAATTCTCATTATATTTTCATTTTTTGTCTCAAAAACATAGGTTATGACCTCTCTTTGGAACGATCTCATCGAGCTCGTTCCAATGAGGGGTCATAACCTATGTTTTTGAGACAAAAAATGAAAAAAATGAGTTATTCAAGAATTTTGTTCGCAAGTGTTGTCTGCTTTTCATGTTGGGTAAAGGGTTAAAAATGTACTTACTCATTTCCACCATTCAGAGTCTTATTATATTTGATATTCAGCATTTTATTCATTTTTGGAGGGGAGGGGGATTCAGGGTTGTTTAACTTGTTGTATGATGCTGGTGGATATTCTTGACCAGGATAGGAAATCCCTTGCCATTAAAACAAGTCAAATTTGAACATATTTAACTGGTAGAGTGCTAAATTATTTATGGTTATCCAAATTTGTCCGCATCTCTTTGCCTTGTTACAATTTATGGGAGAGTGCCCAGTGGCACTCTCTCATATATTATAACAAGGCAAATCCTCACAGACTAAATAATTTCAATTCAAAAATAATATGAAGAACATCCACAGTATATGAAGCCAATAAGTTGTGGCACCTGCACTTCAGAATAAAGCCCAAATATGGGCTTCCAGCACTCTACCAGTTAACCAAATTTTCATCTGTAAGTGGTATAGACTTTTTAACCATTGATTTCTAGTCATGGCTGATTCACAAACTTCCATGTCTAAATTTGGTGAAAAGTATTTTAAAACAACTCAGTGGATTAATTGTTAAATCAGGTACCTTCTTGTTTGGTCTCTGCAGTGATAATTAGCCATGGGTGCTGGATATGACCTTAAATCCCTCTTTAAACAACTTTTTCAGTTGAACGTTCAAGTCTTAAGGGCCTTGTTAGGTAGAAAGGTATAACTGAGAATATTCTTGCTTTGTACAGTTTTAATAGTACACTATCCTAAAACAATTCTATTAATCTGTTTAGTGTTCAAATGATTACCAAAAATGGCTGCTGACTGATTACAGGTTATTTGAGCTCACAATCGGCCAGTTTCAATGCCGATTATGATTGTAATACTGTGCACTACTAGACAAGTTGGGGCTCGCAAAGAATTATATTAAATTGAACATATTTCACAGTGTTAAACTCCGTTGACTCAGGTCCAGTAAAATTATCAGTCATGCACACTTGGGCAGTAAACGTGGCTCAGCCACGTTTACCACCCAAGTGTGTGCAACTGGTAATTTTTACTGCGACCTGAGTCTGAGGAGTGCAACATTCACTTTTCCGATTCAAACTGGCGATAGCCCCAAGTACACTCAATGTTACATGTTATTTAACTTGTATATCCCATAAAGGAGCATCTAGAGAGATTAAGAATACGCATTGTGATGATTTTTCAACTTTATTGAATGGTATTATTGACATCATTTCACATTAAGAATTGAACAATTGTAGAAGATAATAAAATGTGGTTAATGAATCATCACAAAAAATGCTTGGTAACAATTCGTTGAACCGATGTTCCAGGAGCCGTTACCGTTGTCATCCAATTGCCCACACTCGGCTGATTGGGGTGGCTGATTCCGATCATCGGTTGAACACTAAATCTGTCGAAAAACATCTTCAAAACTAGATCAAACTTTGTAGTTGCAGTGCTGCAGCAGGCAGACATGGCTGAGATATTCACGAGCTGCAGCAAATCTTTCTTCAATATTGAGTGGCTGCATATCATATCATAACTAAAAATTATACACTTTATTTCAGGAAGCCATATTAATTCTTTAAGAATGATATTAGATAACACTGTTGATGGAGCTGCATTGGACTCTTTTTCACTCGCAACTTGGCTGAAGAAACACCCAGAACAACGAAAAGACATCACCATCTTGAAATCAATAGGACCACTACCATCACCTCCTGTTGTGTTCAACAAAAAATTACCAGGTACATGTAGTTATCAAAATACATTTAATTAATGTCATGACAATAATGTAATTAAATTAACACTGAAGGATAGAGCTGTAGGTTAACCGAAACCAAACCGATGTTTTTAGTTTTTTTTAAAAAACCGAAACCGTCGACATCCCATAATCTAAGGTTTTTCGTTTTTTATTAAATATTCTCTTGCTGCAAAAATTCACAGAATGTAGCCATTCCAGAGTAGTGAGAGTACCCAGACACTGCCAAAGGCAGTGTCTGGGTACTCTCACTACTCTTGGAAGGCTACATTCTGTGAATTTCCGACATTTCAGTTTAGTTGTGTTTGCTGCTTTTCTCAGTTGTGTGTAGGTGTCAGACCTCGAAAAATGGCCAAGCACAATAAAAGTTCTGTATATTTAGGTAATTATTATATTGGCCTTCCTGATTCTTCATGTATTATAGCTTATTTCGGGCATTCATTGAGTTCCATTCAATTTCACTACCATTCAGTTATGACTCCGGACATAAGAATGAGTTTTATTGAATTTTACTTGGCCTCATGAACAAACCGAAAACCGAACCGAACCGAGGTTTTTCTCCACCTGAAAAACCAAAACCTAAACCGAACAAGAAATTTAAAAACCTACAGCTCTACTGAAGGATTTGAAGAACATCATATTCCCTGAGAATCTTTTTTTTGGAGAGCTTTCTTAAGAATTGATACTATTCACAAATTAATGTCCATGAATCATTAACATTGAGTGTTTACAGTCCTGACACACATACATGTTTTATCCTGTTCATTCCATACAATAAATAGACAGAATTTGATGTATGTTTGAATCTGTGGGTGTTTTACATAACAAGTTGGAATGGCGTAGTCATGCCATTCCAACGAGTTATGTAAAACACCTACCAATTCAAACACACATCGTGTCCTGTGTTTATTACCAATCCCCCATGCATTAAAATTCATTTAAATAAAAAAAATTAATTCTGATTTTTAAACGCAAAGGTGAAGAGTCCATTATTTCTTTTCAACCTACTCACAATTGTTTACAATTGGCTGTAACGTGAGTGCAAGCCCTACTTCGGAGCTAACTCAAGCTTTCAGAAACTTTTCCAAACAAGCTGGAAAAGTAATAGAGTGCAAAATCACGAAAAAGATCGAAAAAAGTGTCGAGCGAGACCAGCGCTCGAAATTACAGTTACTATCTCTGCACACCTCTTGCATTTACCGAGCGCATGCGCAACAACCGTGACGTCAATTCCTTTTATTTCCGCCATTTGTACATGGTCGGAAATTTTTGTGACTCGTGCTATACTTAGCTATTTTCTTCGTGAACAACTTATTGTTTGTGCTTTCTGCATTTGATTGTGTGCAAGTGGATTGTATCCTTTTTCAAGCTTTCAAAATTGTTATTAATTAATGTTATTTTTGATCATTGTTGCTTGTTTCTTCACACTAAGTCTTGTTTTTCCGCCACGTGTGAACACGACCTTTGTTCTGTTTTCCTTCAGCGGGAAGCTTGATTGCATTATTCTCATTCATATTATGCCAAAGACTGTTCCTTGTACCTCTTGCTTGCAAGTGAAACATGTGGACGACTCTCATTCCACATGTGTCACTTGCAACAATTGCACTCAGGCCCAATCATGTGGTATTTGTGGGGTTTGGTCCTCAAAATTCTGGGCTTCTGTTAACAAGATGGATCTGTCCAGAGCTAGAACCCCTTGTTCTCGGGGTAAGGGTAGCTGTGCCGTAGCAGACAAAGGAGGATTCGGGGGTATCTAGTGAAGCCCTCTGTTTATCTGTCCACCTGTCTGTCTGCCCATCTGTCTGTAAAAACGTTTTGCATTGTAGTTTCAAAGCCATCACTTGGATTTGAATCTCCTGTTGTCTGCTTATAGACCTGCATGGGGGTACGGATATGCACAAAGAACAGGTTCCATCCAGTAATTTTTCTCAGAGTTATGGCCCTTTTTTGACTTCAAAAATTTTTCTGTTTCACTCTTTCCACTTTGAAAACTTTTCTGTTCCGCAGTACCTTCAAGGCTACTTTGAACTTTCATACGGGTCGGGGCATTGGCCCACGCTTTGTATTGCCCTTGTTTAAATATTCATAGAGGATATCAGCTTCGTGTGGGGCGCGGTGGCTCAGTAGGTAGAGGTGCAGGCTGCAAGCCGAGAGGTCCTCGGTTCGAATCCCACCTGCATCAACTGCGTTGTGTCCTTGGGCAAGACACTTCACCCCCCTTGCCCACGTGCGGGCACGGTGATGCTGTGTACTAAGGTGTAGTGCACATAGATGGTGCACTGTCTTCAACCAATGCTAACCCTGCTTGTGTGGAGTTAGTATGTTGGGGAGCTGACAGTTGCTCACCGTTGCTCGGTGGTTCTCTCCGGATACTCCGGCTTCCTCCACCCGTAAAATTGTCGAGGTCATGATTAGCCATTGTGCAGAAATATGTGACATTTAACACCAATAAATAAATAAATAATCAGCTTCGTGTTTGATGGGATACATGTAAATTCCACATTACAAATTAACCTTGGGTAGAGATGCCCAGGTGGGCAAGTTTTGATGTGTCTGTGAAGATTGAAGTGAAGATTAGCAAGTATCAAGTGTTTTTAACATGCCTGTTTTACAGAACATGCTTTGTTTGAAAGATGCCATACAGGCATACTGGTCATTTTAATCTTGAAATTGGCAGGCAGTAAAGTTATATAGAAATGCCCAGATGAAAGTAATGTATGATGCCATTTTGTTCATTTCTTGGCAGAATTCAGGAAAACATAGGTTTTGAATAATGAACAGCAAAACAGGTGAATAAATAAAGTACATTGATTTTATTGTACACATTTCCATTCATGCTATTTATTGTGCCCCAGACTTGAAAGTCGAAGGGATATCTAGTGGAGACCTTCATCCATTTGTCCATCTGTCTGTCTGTACCAACATTTTCCCTTGTATCTCAGCCACTACTACTCCGATTTGAATGATATTTGGTGTTGTGATAGAGCATCATGGGGGAACGATACCTTCATAGAGTGAGTTTCTTCCACATATTTTTTCCAGAGTTATGGCCCTTTTTCACTCTTTTGACTTAGAAATTTTGGTGGGTCGGGGCATTGGCAATTTGGCATACGCTTTGTGTTGCCCCTCTTGTTAGGAAATACCATATAACTCTCAACTCACTAATTATTTTCAAAATATTTTTCATCAAATCTTGTCTGGGGCTCAAACGGTTGGCTCATTTTCACAACCGACTAACCGCGAGCTATAATCGGATAATATCCATTTATCCATAGCCATTATTTCACCGAATCTGGGATCAAAACTATAGGAATTGGAAAGCAGTATTCTCAAACTATTCCATAGTGTGTATACAAACGAACGTTGCCGAGTACTCGACAACGTTCGTTTGTATACACTCTATGGAATAGTTTTTGCGATTACTCATTACTCGCAGAAACTGCCGATCATTAACAAAGTCTTGAATGCCAAAGTTGATTTTTTCTCAAAATATTTAACGCGGCTTCGATGTGTAATCTGTCACAACTTTTACGACCTCAGAACAGATGCCCTTAACATGCCATCATCAGGAGGTCCTTCTGACAATAGACAAATTACCTACGCATTGGTTTCTAGTCAAGTTGTGGCTGCCTTAAATCACTGCAAAGCCATTAGACGCATAGAGACTGAAATGGTGGGAAAAGTCAGACTCTGGTCCAGGCCCTTAACCCTTTACCCAACGCAGACGATATCAAAATTTATTACATGCCCATGCAGTGTCTCTTATGCAATACGGCGTGCAATACGGCTGTGCAATACGGAATTCCGTATTGCACACCAACCTGTTCCAACCGGGACTTTTTTTATGCAATGCGACTGCATAAAGTGCATGGTGTTTACCACCGTTGATAGAAAAGAAAATCAGGTCAGTAGGTGCTTGGGTCATGTAATAAATACAAAACCACATGTATGTTTCAATGAGTTGTTTTGTATTCAATTCGTCAGATGTGCGTAGAAAGAAAACGTCTCGACCTTCGGTCTCGACGTTTTCTTCCTACGCACATCTGACTCATTGAATACAAAATGACTCATTGAAACATACATGTAGTTTTGTCTATGTATTATATAAATATCCTTTTTTAAAAATTTTCAAAAAATTTCAACCAAACCATATCATGTAACCCCATATTGGAACGAGCTTGATGAGCTCGTTCCAAAGAGGGGTCACATGATATGGTTTTGTAGAAATGTTTTGAAAATTTTTATTTTTTTTCAGCTGCTGAATTTGAATGTTACGCTGGCGGATTTGGCCGATTTGTTGGATAAAGGGTTAAGGTTTAAAGAGTGTATCAAATAGTATTCGAATATTTTTACTTTTTTTATTTGTAGCCGATGTAAAAAAGAAGATAACTGATGCCCTGCTGAATATGCATCAGAATATTGAATGGAATACAAAACTACAGAATCTACTTGTCGATAAATTCTCTCCAGTTGATATGTCTCATTATGGCCTTGCTGATTCTCTAACTGAATTAGTGAAAGGAATGACCATACAGCCAGCTTATTATTAATCTGAAACCCACTACTGCCATTCTCCAAGCGTTCAGATCCTCTTGATGTTTAGCATCAGGGAAGAAATGGTTGCTTGACTGCACCCATATGTTGATTCGTTAAAATATGAAGGATCAGGTGTTGGAGTTTGAGGAACTTGATCAGGAATTTGGATAATGGCAAAATGCATCTCAAGCAGCCCATTTTCTTTCTAAAATTTTCATTTTAAATCTCAGGGGCATTCATTATTTTTGGCATTATCAGTTTTTATTAACATAACTCAATTCTACTTTCCTATTTTCCTGTTCTTTGATCAAGATCAACTCACTCGGTAATTTATTTATTTATTTATTGGGGTTTAACAACACTTTTGACAGCCAGGGTCGCCTTGTGTCAGACAGTTTTACGGGTGGAGGAAGCTGGAGTACCCAGAGAGAACCACCGGGCAATTGTGAGCAACTGTCAGACTCCCCAACGACCTAACTCCACACAAGCAGGGTTAGCATTGGTTGAAGTCAAGTGTACAATCGACATGCAGTACGCCTTAGTACACAACGCCACCTTGTCCTCACATGGGCAATTGGGATTAAGTGCCTTGCCCAAGGACACAACAACATCAAAGTGGTTAGCACAGATTCGGACTGAAGACCTCTCGGCTTGCAGCCTGCATCTCTACCTACTGAGCTGCTGCACTCCCAACTCACTAAAGTGAATTTTTTGATTTGATTGGTTGATAGATACGTGGTATGAGACCATATTCATTGAAACCCACAATACGTCCGCCCAGCCACTGACAAATTCCCTATACCCAGTGGAAGCCTCGTTCCAAAAACTACAAATTGTCCATACCCTGTAGAAGACACGTTATCGAAATCAATTTATTATATTTATACAGAAACCTGTATGGCTTAACAATGGAAGATAAAAGATCTCATGCTGTGTGTGTTCACACATGAAATAGATTGTACTTCTAAAACGGAAAGTCAATAGATAAATTTGTTACCCCGTGTCTGATCACGTGGTACGGATTTTTACCTACCCGAAGCCAGCCTTTGGCCTCATGGGATACAGCTGGCTTCGGGTAGATAAAAACCCATACCACATGATCAGACACGGGGTAACTAATAGTATTCAGGTTCATTCCATCAACCTTCAATATGATTTGAGCACATGAATATTTTGAAAGAGACTGAGTAAATACTTTAGGCCTGTAGAAAAATTTCTTGTTTCTCAGGCAATTTTTCCTCATTTTAATATTGAGAGAAGGTTTTTTCTTTCTTTCTATTAATCCACAAAATATATATGGAGAAAAACATTGTATTCAGCAGTGAAAATTTCCTGTAATGGAGTTGCAATTTAACTAACTTCATCATGTTTGATAGAGCTCAGTGTACTCTGTCAAACAAGATATAGTTGGTTAAATTTTTAGTCATACAATTGCAAAATAGTTTCATCAAAAAGATTTTCAGATAAAACAAACTGATTTTGATGTACAAAATAATTTTATTTAACCCTTTACCCAACGCAGACCATTTCAAAATTTATTATTTTAAATATTATTTTTTAAATTTTTTCAAAGAATTTCAACAAAACCATATCATTTGACCCCTCTTTGGAGCGAGGTCGATGAGCTCATTCCAAAGAGGGGTCACATGATATGGTTTTGTTGAAATTTTTCGAAAAATAATATTTTTTCAGCTGCTGAATTTGCATGTTACGCGGGCGGATGCGAGTGATTCGTTGGGTAAAGGGTTAAGAGATTTCCAAGTAAAACAAACTGATGAAGCAGATTTTCGATGTCAGTGGAGGCACTTGAGAAACAAAAAAACTTTTTTTATGGCCTTATCTAAAAATCATCAAATTCTGACTTACAGTATACGGGGATTCCTAGTGTTCTATAGGGTCAGTTTATGGAAGCCATTCCCTAAGTGACATAATCTATTTTTTCCCAACTACAAGCCATTTATCCCCAATTGCCCTTGGGATGTGCACTTAATGTAGCCTTTTTTCAGAGAGACTTACATAAATATGTGATATGCAACAGAAATCTTCAGTGTCCACATCAAAGGTCTCCTTCATTTGTTAACTACACCCTCCCTCAAAAACACTTATCCCCCCCCCCCCCAACCACCTCAACTCATTTGCCCAAGCATTATTGGCAGTTTCTATCAATAATATAATGTAATCATAAAAGAAGGAATTCTATAAGTCTCTTGCAATCACATTTTTCTGGACAACGTAAATTGTGTTTGCTGAAGGGTTAAAGAAGAATATACTCATGTCAATTCCTGACCTGATCCAAGAGGCTGACATATTTAATGTATGCATTTTGAAATGAGCTGAACAAGAATGATCACTGAGAATTTCCCAGAAAGCTCTTAAACTATAACAGTTAACAACATTGTCAAAAAGATACGTAAATAAAAAAAAGTTCCTGACATAATTGTCTTGATAACACCATTACTGGACATAAAAAACCTCCAGAGGAAAAACTTTCTAAGAAATTATACCTGTTCAAGTAGGGCCCTGCAAAGCTTTGAAATTTGATTTGATTCGAAATAGTCCCCATGATTCAATTTTATTTCAATTACTCCAAATCAAAATTTTTCAAATCGTCAAGATGTTCTCAAAATCCTACAAAGAGTCTCCTCTTGAACTCTTCTAGTATCATCATGTCTCCTGTACAGGAGGGGGCAGGGGGGAGGATTGTCCTGTACAGGAGACCTGATCAAGCCAGAAAATAAGCAGACTGTCATCTGTAAAATGAGGACCCCAGAGGGTGAATTTAGTGATGCTACCCTGCACAGCAGGGAAGCATCACTAAATTTACCTCTGTGAACCTCTATCTGAATCAGAGTCTCCAAACTAAACAGAAAGAAGTACCCAGAGGATAAATTGTCCCACTGTATGGGATAACACCATCAAATTCACCCTTTGGGGACCTCATTCTGCAAATGTCAGATTGCTTATTTTCAGGGCTGGACCTGATGATAGAAGAAGACTTCAAGAAGGTTCCGTTTCCAAAATTACATTGATCCGACCTGCAAAATTCCACTCTTTTAATTGATTGCACAAGTCGATGTTGCACGCAAGACTTCAGTGGAGACTTACAATATTTACAGTTGTAAGACTGTGCAATATCCACAACTTAAATAGTGGTGAGATTTGATTCGAGTTTCCATTCAATTCGAAATCTGGTGCTTGATTCGCTTCAACGCAACCCAAAATTTGAGGTTCGCAGGTAGGGCCCTGCGATTACTCGAATTTCGAGTTGATTCTCGAGTCGGAACACAAAATCGATTCGTCTCCGATTTATGGATGTCCTTTTGCTCGAGTCGATTCGGTCCCAATAAACGACAGAGTTTTCATTGTGAGTTCTTTCCTTAAACGATGCAGTAATCCAGTTTGGCCACGAAAGAAATAGGAAAATGTGTTACAAAACCCTATTCATATCACTGTTAAATGATACCAACTTGATTTACTGATGCCTCATGATCAGAACGATAGTAGTATAGTACTGGTAAATAGTTTGTGAACCGATGAGGTGGAATCATATTTCTTTCATGTTCAAGCAAAGATACATCAGTCTTGACGTATTATTGTTGTTTACTTCACCTGAAGATAAAGTTTTGCTCTCAAGGTGAAATGCCAAGTGGATGGTAGATAACTCTATTTGTGGAGAATGAAGTGCACTCCGAGCACTCAAGTCCTTATACTTTGTTTAACGGAAGTATACGTACTCGAGTGCTCGGATTTGGAAAACGTGTTAAAACTTGTCAAAATTGTTACTCGCAGGTTCTAACAGGCAAGAAAGGTCGGTAACTAACAAAATATGTATACATGGAATAGTTAGTCGATCGAAAGTGGCATTTACGCGATGAAAGAATGTTAAATCCCTCTCTGTTGAGAAGAAATCGGACCATCGGTTTTATAAGAATCGACTCAAAAAATGAATCGACTCGCGCGTTTTAACCCTTTACCTAACACGAAAAGCAGACGACACTTGCAAAACAAATTCTTGAATAACTAATCTTTTTCATTTTTTGTCTCAAAAACATAGGTTATGACCCCTCATTGGAACGAGCTCGACGAGCTCGTTCCAACGAGGGGTCATAACCTATGTTTTTGAGACAAAAAATGAAAAAACAATGAAAATTAATTGACGATTTTTGAGAATAGCGCTGGCCGATTTTGGCCGTTACGTTGGGTAAAGGGTTAAACTAGAATCGAATCGAGAATCAACTCGAACTAAAATATCCGATTCGCAGGAACCAATGTTCAAGGTATCAATATAAAAGTAAAAACATGTTTTAATATTTCTTTTGGTTAACTTCTTCCTACTGATACAGTTGGTTGCTGTGAAAATTACAGGCCAAAAAGTCGAAAGCAAATACTGCTTTCTACTTAGGTTACATTACAGTCATAATGTATACATTTCTGAAAGCTCTCAGTGTGGCCTTTCCTGGAGAAAACAACCCACAATCATAGTCTTACTATATCATTCAACTCCACTCAGCAGAATGACAAAGTGGAGTGCTAAAAAAATGGGCCAAATTTTCTCATTTTGGGGATAAATTAGGGCTGCACGATATTCAAAACTGAATACCGGTATTTGTATTCAAAAAAATACCGTGGTATATCGAAAACTGTTCAGATATATGAACATAAGTACCACAATCGAGACTCGAGGCATCACAGTTGGAACAAATGAGCAAACATTGATGATGCAGTTCAAAAAACCTTAACCCAACACAGATGATATCAAAATTTATTATTTTCAAAATTAATTTATCAAATTTCCCCAAAGATTTCAACAAAACTATATCATGTGACCCCTCATTGGAACGAGCTCAACAAGCTCGTTCCAATGAGGGGTCATATGATATAGTTTTGTTGAAATTTTTGAAAATTATTTTTTCAACTGCTGAATTTGGAAATTACGAGGGCACAAACAGACGATTCCTTGGATAAAGGGATAATATTATTCATTCGGGGCTACAGTAAAAAAACTTAAGACATCTTGAAAATTAAATTGTGGGTAAATAAATAATGACAATAAACCAATATTTTTGTAATTACATCGGTATTCCATTGATAATGGTTTGAATACCGGTATATATCGGTTTATCGATATACCGTGCAGCCCTAGGATAAATTTCCAATTTGCGTGCATTGGTTGTGATAAAAAAATGTAATAAGAATTCTTCATTTCCCTCAGTGAGAATTTTTCAACATAATTTGAATTAATTACAGCAACACTAAACCATGCGGAAAATGAAAATCTGTTCCGCACAATTGCGCACCACAATTACAATTTTAATCGCTAGCGATAGCTAAAAATAGTAACACAGGTTCCCCACACAAATTTAGTTGATGATAAAATGTGTTCTTTTTGTTGATAGTTCATCCACTGAATTACAATGTGCTCTAGGTGCCTACTGGCACATAGAACACATTGGAACTCAGGAGACAAATTGCTGAATGTCCTTCTAATAATTGCTTTTAAAGACGTGAAGGTATGTAATAAACTCAGAACGACTCATGCATGTGAATGGGTTAATCGACACTTGTGCCATCGCAGAAGGATAAAACTCGAGGCCTGTGGCCTTTCATTTCATCCTTCCACTCTGGCACTTGTGCCATATCAATTAACCCATTCACATGAGTGTGTTGTCCTGTGTATATATGGACAAAGGAAACACATGTGGGTTTCTTATTCATTTTTCAAAATGATCTCTCAAAGGAAATTTACACCAAAATTGTCCCATTTGTCACCTGCACAGTGTCAGCTCCCAAATAGGCATGGGTTAGTCATTAAACACCCCTGTGTGACCTTGATTTACATCTGAAATGTACCGGACTGTATACGGTTTGAATCATCAGCAGATTATTGTGGCCTTAAAACCATTATTGAGCATTATTTACTTACGTCACAAAATAAAATTATGGCCCAAAACTGCCATGTAGCCAAGGATATTCAATGACCCCAGATATGAGATAGCCAAGTGCTGAAAGCCACTTCAGTGACTTCACACTGTATGCATTACCTTGTTATTTGCTAAGTAGGAGAAAAAATGTTTGTAATAAATTGTTTTGCCAATAAATAGTTAAAAACACTTATTTATGAACAAAATTGCTAAACTCAGGTTTCCTTTAATGGTAGCATGTATCTTTGAAAAAAAAATACTCATGTTTCAAATCACCTTTGAAAAATAATAGACCTCTTATCAGTTGATAGAAAGGGGGCGTGGTGGAATTGCGGTAATCGGTTCTCGTCAGATCACTAAAGTTAAGCAACGTTGAGCGCCAGTTAGTCCTTGATGGGTGACTGTCTGAGGGATCGATTTGGACTCCCGCATTGTGTCCTTGGGCAAGGCACTTAACCCCGATTGTCCACATGGGGGCACAATGATGCCATGTACTAATACGTACTGCACGTTGATGGTGCGCATGTCTTCAACCCATCTAACCCTGTGTGCTGCAGTGCGGAGTTACAATGTTAGGGAGCTGGCAGCTGCTCATCGTTGCTCAGTGGTTCTCTCTGGGTACTCTGGCTCCTTCCCCCCGTAAAACTGTCACGGTCATGATTAGCCATTGTACATAAGTATGTGACCTTAAACACCAATAAATAAGGAAATAATACCTAAAACTTCAGTCATGACAAATTTATCCACCACACAAAGGGAAGTAACTGAAAGAGTAACTTGTCACAAGCAGTGTCAAAATTCCCAACGTCTCTTACTATAAATTTCCCCATTTTGAGAGATACTGGTCCTATTCCCAAACTAATACGAAAACCCCCTGATGTACTAAAAATATGTTGATTTTGTAATAATTTTTTGTAATTAGTGAGTGGTTAACAAACAGTGACTAAAACAGACAACTGTGTTTATAAAATTTGTTTTTCTCCCATCATTTAGGGCTGAGGCTTGAGTAGAACATGCTTACTAAGCTCGTTCCAACAATGTGGTTGACATACATGCAGAGAATATAAGAAAGGTGTAAAATGTCAAATTATATCAGAATAAAAACAAAGGAGATTTAGGGAGAATTTTGTGAATAGAATTGATGATGCTGAAAATTACGTAAAGAAAATACTGCTCATATGGACTGTTCCAAACTATTCACCAAGGTTCCTGCGAGGCATTGGATTCAAGTAATGGTCTTGAATTTGACTGAGGGTCATTCCAGTCCTTAAAATCCTGGAAAATGTGCCAAGCGGCCTTGTAAAGCCTTGAATGGTCATGAAATAAAAATGCTAACGAAACACGTTATCATAACTATATAGTTTGACATGACAGACTTAGTGACGGCATAATCTATCTAGGCCCCAGAGGCCATTACCCCCTCCTCCCACTTCCCTTTCAGGGAAGTGGGAGGAGGGGATAATGACCTCATGGTCCTTGTTAGGTCTAGTGAAGACAAGCCTTGAACAGGGTTCATACAGTTCTTGAAAAACCCTTGAAAATGAGTTTTTTCTTGAAAAACCCTGGAATTTGAAATTAGCCCTTGAGAAACCCTTGAACTTTCAGAAATCTCTCGAAAAACTCTTGAATAATAAGCTATTTCCTGGGCATTGTAAATATATGTGTACTCGCCTTTTACTTGTTTGTTGCGCTCGTGTCGCTCAGTTAAAAAAAAAACCATAAAAAAGTATGGAATGTTTTACCAAGATTACTGTAACACAGATCACACTTTGGGTACCAGTACTTCCTGACTTCCAAAGTCGGATCCGTGTCACATGAATCTTAGATTTTTAGAGCTCATACAACAAGCTGAATAGTATATGTAGCCCTTGAAAAAAAGAAGAAGCCCTTGAAAAACCCTTGTACTTTGTGAGCAAATTTTTGTATGAACCCTGTTGAAAAAACTAGAATTTAACAATTGCATGGCCTTGAAAAATGCTGAAGTATGTCGTGAAATGGCCTTAAATAGTCTTAAATTTTATCAGTCCTTGCCTGCAGGAACCCTGTTCACCTTTATGTAGCCTCAGTTTCATGGTAAGATCTGGCATGAAAGTATTGTCAGTTCCTCAGAAGTTCAATTATACAGAATAAAGTTTTATGGCAAAGTTCAGTATTAAGTAAACTCAGGGTTCAAGATTAACTACTGCTAGAGTGATTTGTTTTTTTGTTGATCTGGGGGACGTTTTCGTACCTGAACCCCAAACAAGTAGTAAAGATCCCTTCGTAGTATTCGAGAAGAGCTAGGCCACGAAGTTGCCGCTATGAAAGTCATCCCACACACCTACGACATTGGGCCAAGGAGAGGCGTTAATATAAGTTGCATAACTTGTTCGCCAATTCTTGTAAAACAAATAAGATTAAAAAAAACAAAAAAAAAACAGGCAGTATCTTATCTTTAGAGCAAGAAAATAAATGACAAAAATGCCAGTGATGTAGAAAATGTTGGACACCTCCAAAGGTGTTTTGAAGAACGTTTTAGAAAATTCAAATTTGGGAACTGCGAGGTTGCAAAATGATCTAGGAATGATTTTGTGATAGCCCTCTATAAAGTGGAGATCAAAAATAATAAGATTATTATTTCTTTAAAAAACTCTTATTTTTGATAAAAAATTTGATGAAATTTAATATTTTTGATTTTTTTTTTCAGCTGATCGATTTGTAAATTATGCGGGTACCAATGCAACTGATTCGTTATGTAAAGGATTACATGGCACACTGTTGGAATGGGATCATTCAGCTCTTTCCAGCAGTGTGCCATATAATAGTAGTATATCATCAGTGCAGTTGATGAAATTTCTGGAATGGTCTGCAATAGACAAGCAGATCAGCCTTGGGTAATATGAATCAGGTTAGACCTAGAAGAGAACACAGGTACCACATAAGACAGAGTCAAAAATTCAAGTTCTCTGTTGTTTCGTAAAATTGAAAGAAAATGATTGATTCTTGCTGCTGGTTGTAATGATACTAGTAGTGAACCGGAAAAAAAAATCATGGTAAAAAGTAGGATTTTAAAGTTTTGACCCTTTACCAGACGAATCGGCCGCAGCTGCCCACGTAATATGCAAATTCAGCAGTTGAAAAAATATTATTTTTTTAAATTGTTTAACAAAACCATATCATGTGACCCCTCATTGGAACAAGCTCATTCCAGCAAGGGGTCACATGATGTGGTTTTGTTGAAATGTTTTGAAAAAATGATATTTAAAATAATAAATTTTGATAACGTCTGCATTGGGTAAAGGGTTAAAGTAAAAAAAAACTCAATTTAATTCTGAATTCTAGGAAGCCATTGTCCAAGTTAAAAGAAATAATAACATCATTTATTCAGAAAGCTTGGCGCTGCCAACACATGATGTGTTCTCTTTTTTTTTTTTTGCAATTTTTATTTTCAGCTATCCCAGAATTCAATATCGAACAGAAAAATGGTCGCCCCCAATGTGCAGACTGGAAGACACAATTTTCTGTTTGTTAGATTTACTGATTCATTGGAAATTGTGGATTTCTCTACATACAGTTAAAACTAGAAGTCCTGTCACGAAATGCGCGCTTATCTAGGCTTAATTGCGCTTATCTAGGCTTAATTGCGCGTAGGAATTGCGCGCAATTGCCATATCAAATGGCATCCAAAGCATGGCAGGTTTTCCTGGTTACTCATAGCAAGCACAGGCAATGTTTCGGCCAATGGACCTCCGGGTTACCTGGAGGTCCATTGGCTGAAACATTGCTTGCGCACAGGCGATATGTACATAAGTTGATAGCCTTACTATGGTCATAATGCTTAGATTAATGCGCAGATCAATGTGCTATTTGTGTGCATTTCGTGACAGGACTTCTAGTTTTAACTTAACGTGTGTTACCTGTAGAGCTCACTCCATGAGCCGTGCTTCAGACTGCGTTCTGTATAAAACAGTAACTGAAGAAGGTTACAAAATTTTTCTCTTAGAAGGTTATGGGATCTGTTTTGTTTTTATTCAACAACATCATATATTGTCACTTATTATACACAAGTAATATATTCTTATTGTATTATCATATCAATTTGATTTAGACAAGATTTCAATTTTTTTCTTTTATTTTATTATAATTTTTTCTTTGTGATGATGGGGGTGAGGGGGGGGGGTTGGAGGGAGATGATTAATGTTTGCTGTCATGGTAATGTCAAAGCTGTTCAAGGTAGCATTTAACCCGTATTAACTAAAAGTGCAGTGGAATGCTGTTAATTGAACAGCCATTTTGCCAATGAAAATAATTCAGTTAACAGGAGAATTCAATACACAGGGATTGTGACACTTTCCTGAGTTCTAGAGATAAACTTAGCATTTATTCTATTATACCTTGTTTGACAGAGCTCCATGAGCTCTGTCAAACAAGATATAATAGATTAAATGTGCATATTGGATGTACTGAGGCCAAATAGGACTACAAACAAAGGAAAACTGGGGTGACTTAGGGTAATTTCTCGACAGGTTGCAAGACTTTTTATTCAATTAACAGGAGTTTACTATGTAACCTATATTCAATTAACAGGTCAAATTTGTACTGAAGGTATGGTAAATGGTTTTGTGTTGGGAATTATATTCAATTTCAATTAACAGAGGGTTAGTCAGTTTAGAGATATCCAATTAAGTGGGCTCCACTGTACTTACATACTTATTGATTATTGTTTGCATTATTCAAGAGAATTGTCAGTAATATTGGTAACCTTGCTCTATAATACAGGGACAAACAACGAATGTGCCTTTGAAGTGTTTATTATATTTACTTATTGGGGATAAGTTTGTCAATGTTGATTTTAACATATAGTTTATGTTTATTTTAAATTGTAAAAATATATTTTAAAGTGTGATTATCTTTTGTTTATTTGTTATTGATGTTAACATTGAATGCCTCATGAATTTAGCTGCCTGATATACTGGAACAATCCATTTTTTTTTTGTTAATTACCAGAAAAAGAACATTTTGGGGAATTAATGAATCATGCAAAGGCAAACGTGCAATACTGAGGAACACTGTTAAATGAATAGTCATTTTTCAAATGAAAATTCAATTAACAGGTGTATTTGGTTTAACAGTAATTTGGTCCTTTTCCTGTATTCAGGTGATAAACATTCCATTATATCTTGTTTGACAGAGCTCATGGAGCTCTGCCTCACAACATAAAATAGATTAAAGTCTTTTATTGCACACCTATACTTGTATTTTCATAAAGCACATGCATTTTCTGCAAAAACTGAAGCGAACAATAATTTTTTTTGCATTGTCCTTGAACAATACGGATCACGTGCATGGACTGTTTAACTCTTTCTTTTTTACGTTTTGGTTATTTTGGACAATAATTTGTGTTTTTAATAATGTTTTAGTAAAATGTGGGCATGCAATAAATACAGAACAGCATATGCGTTCGATCTGTTATTTTAAAATGACAGTTCGAACGCGAATGTTGTTCTGTCAAAATATTGGATGTGCGGAGGCCACAAATAGGTCTCTAAGTTTAGTGAATGTAACAGTAATTCTTCAACAAATCCTAAAACAAATTTTATTCAGTTAACATTAGTTTTCTCCACCCTATATGCATTAATAGATTTAACCCTCTGCACTCTGATGTCAAAATATGACAATTTCGAACAGCAAAATTTTCCGATGATGCAGCTAGGAATTAAACAATTCAGTCGTGTTTGACAGAGCTCAATGAGCTCTGTCAAACAAGATTGAATTGGTTAATTTCCTAGATGCATTATGGCAAAAATTGGAAATTTGAAATTTTTTTTTTTTTTGACATCAGAGTGTAGAGGGTTAAGGGCCTGGAGATTTTTTTTTATACATTTTCATTATATTTGGAAAGTCTACCTCCTGTGGCATTGTAGTTGTTTCTAGTCAAGTCTTGGCTGCCCACAGAGACAGCCAAGACTTGACTATAAACAACTGACAAGGTACTTAGAAAACAAGTTTTGAGTTTACCCAAACAGTGCATGTTGGGCATCTGTTCTTGTGCATTAAAAAGTTTTCAAAGTAGGAATTAGGTAGGCCCCCAAGAGTTAATCTGTACTGAAGGTATCATAAATGGTTGGATGCAAATAGGGTTAATTTAGAATTATCCAATTCAGTAGGCTCCATTGTACCATCATATTTGCACACACATATATCAGCACATGACTCCTGGTTAAAGCTGTGGTGTTATTGTTTGTTCAGATCAGCCTTTGCACCAAAAATGGTAGATCTATATTACTCCAAGGGCTACAGAATTTTTAACTGTTTTCATGCTGCTGACAGATATTCTTGCCCAGTACTGCATTTCTCTTGTCACCCAGTGAGAAACCCAGTAATGGGCTCATTCTGAAGATACACTTAATTGCTGCAGCCTCTATATTTTAAATTTTGAGCAACAGTGAAAAATATTGTTTTCATTTCACACCTTTATTTAGCAAGGGTTTACCCAAACAGGCAGGGTAATAAATTAAATGTCATGAGGAGACAACTGCATACATGAATAGTTACCATATGCAGACTTGGGTGTAAAACATTTATTTTTCATAGATACCCGTCAGTTTTTTAGTTTCAAACAATATTTTCAAGAAAAAAATGCAATTCTGTGTAGATTTTTAACATAAACCTTACTTAGTTAAGAACTTAAGGTAAATTAAGGTAAATAAAAAAAAATGTGTTTTGATTCTCCGGCAATCCCTCATTGAATTTGAACCCCATCATTGGACATTTGTATTGCCTTTCAATGTCTTCCATTATTATACCCCCCCCCCCCCCCACCACAAACAAAGTTTGGGGGGTATCTAGGAAACACCCCATCTGTTCATCCTTATAAGCACAACTCCTCCTAAACTGTTTGAAGAATTTTCATGAAACTTTACACAATGGAAGAACTCCATATGAAGATGTGCATGAAGCAATATAATTCCGTTCTGACATTTCCAAGGGGAGATAATCTAACTTAAACATTCGGGGTGTACGTGTATCACTTTGTGAGCTTGCTCACAGTACCTCCAGTTATTACAAACTTAGGGAGAACCAAAACTTTTTACAATTTTTGCCAAAAGACACTCTCCCATAAATTGTAACAAGACAAATCCCCATAGATTAAATACTTTTCCTTCCAAGATAATATGAGGAGCATCAAAAGAATATGAAGCCTTTGAATTGCAGTACCTACAGTTTGTTTTTAGAGGAATGTTTTATTTTTCAAATTAAAAATGAATTTATTTGTATAAATGTGTTCTTTCTATATATTTTTGTGTGTAAAAAGACAGCCAAAATCCTCTCCATGTTTACTCACTCTTTGTAAAAGAAGAAGAAAAATTAAAAATAAAACCTTTACTCCCTCACTGTGTGGCCTTATTTGTTAACCCTTTACCCAACGAATCGCCCGCATCCGCCCACGTAATATGCAAATTGAGCAGTTGAAAAAATTAAATTTTTCAAAATATTTCAACAAAACCATATCATGTGACCCCTCATTGGAACGAGCTCATTGAGCTCGTTTCAATGAGGGGTCACATGATATGGTTTTGTTGAAATTTTTTGAAAAATTTTAAAAACTTATATTTAAAATAATAAATTTTGATATCGTCTGCGTTGGGTAAAGGGTTAAGGTAATTTAAAATAACCATTTGCATGTAATTTTGCTTGTTAGTTATCATAACTGTACATCAATTATGTATTTTACTGGCTGTTTTTTTTTTTAAAAACTCTACCTATAGTTTGATGTAGTTGGTGCACGAGTGGCTACCTATAGTACAAATTCAGACCACCAAACACACTCTAGCCCTCAAGCAGTTAACCACCAATAAATAAATTTATTTTATTTATTTATTTTGGGTTTAACAACACTTTAACAGCCAAGGTCATATCATGTCGGTGACTGTTTTATGGGTGGCAGAAGCCGGAGTAACTGGAGAGAACCACCGAGTAACGACGAGCAGCTGCCAGCTCCCCAACATTGTAACTCCGCACTGCAGCACAGGCAGGGATAGATTGGTTGAAGACATGCGCACCATCGACGTGCAGTACGCCTTAGTACATGGCGTCATTGTGCCCCTATGTGGACAATCGTGGTTAAGTGCCTTGCTCAAGGACACAATGCATGAGTCTGAATCCATCGCTCAGATGGTCACCCATACAAGGACTAATCGGGCTTGACATTGCTTAACTTCGGTGATCTGATGAGAACCGGTTACCACAATACCACTGCGCCCCCGCCGGTAAATAAATAAGTAGAATACTGAACTCGACCAGCCACTTTTCTTTTAGGAGCTGTAAGCACCCTCAGACTTCTCATGCCTCCCTCTTCATCACAATTCCTTGTTGACCACTTGCATGTTGTAGATGGCGCTAGCAAATATCTTCACAATGACAGGAACTATTTTTATTCTTCCAAAAATAATGACTCGTTCAGAGAAATCAGCTCATTCTCTTGAAGAATCATGAGTTGGGTTCGAGTTGAAAAAAAAATGATGATGACTTGTTTTGTAATTTACCTTCGTTGTTATGTGTGACAAAGATTTAATAGATTTCAGGTTAATGTGTTGTGTTCTTTCCATTAAGATTGCATTATTGTTACATATCTCTGGTGGTCACATGGCTGATTTCATCAGTCCAGATATAAATATCTATAGTATTTTATGCTTATATTCAAAAATTAATTGTGTAAGGCCTAGTGTTCAACCGATTACCAAAAATGGTCATTGACTGATTACTGGTTATTTGAGCTCACAATCGGCTGATACCGATGCCGATTGTAATACTGTGTACCACTAGACAAGTCGAGGCTAGAAAGAACTACATAAAACTGAACATTTTTCATTGTTTAACTTTGTTGCCTGGGGTCGAAATAAAATTACCAGTCGCACACACTTGGGCAGTAAACGTGGCTCTCTAAGAGCCATGTTTACCGCCCATGTGCGTGCGACTGGTAATTTTAATGCAACTTGAGTCAGTGGAGTGTAACCGTCACTTTTCCGGTATGAACAAGAGATTTCGCTCAATTGTAAGCTTTGCTTGTCATTTAACTTGTATGTCCCGTAAAGAGATTAAGAATACACATTGTGGTTGTTTCTCAACTTTATTGAATGGTATCATTGACATCATTTTACATTAACAATTGAACAGTTGCAGAAGATAATAAAATGCAGTTAATGAATCACCTCAAAATGCTTGGCAACAATCGGCTGAACCGATGTTCCAGGAGTCGTTGCCGTTGTCATCCGATTGCCTACAATCAGCAGATTGTGGTGACCGGTTCCGGTCATTGGTTGAACACTAGTAAGGCCAAACAATTATGTAAGGACAAACAAAATTAAATAATTGATTCGCAGGCTATTTTTGCTTAACTTGACAAAGTCAAGATAAGCTATTGCCATCACACGTGTGGAAGTCTGTTAGTCTGTTCACATTTTCCTTTAGCACAGGCTACACCCCGTGGTTCTTGTCCGATAGTCACAAAATTTCATATGCAGGTTTGAGATAATGTCCAGATGAGAATGTGCCCTTTTGGTCGCTATTGGTCAACCGTGATGGCTGCCCAAGCCCAAACCCCGAAAACCTTTAGCACAGTCTACTGGTCGTATTTATGAAGGGATTTCATTGTAACTTGTAGGATGCCTCTGTTTTATATCTAGATGAGAATGTCCCCTTTTGGTCATGATCTGTCAACCATGATGTCTGCCCAATCCCAAAACCCCAAAACGTTTAGCACAGTCTGCAGGTTATTAGCTCACCTGACTTTCAGTCAGGAGAGCTATAGTGATCACTCACCGTCCGTCGTCCTGCGTCCGTCGTCCGTGAACATGGTGTTTGCGTCTTCTCCTCCCAAACCGCTGAACCATTTTAATTGATATTTGAGATAATAGTTTGTTATGACATCGCAATTTGATTTTGTTCAAATCAAGTTGCCTCGCCCGTGGGTAGGGCCACACCCAAAAAGTGTGCTGAAATCTTAAAAAATCTTCTTCTCATGAACCAGCAGTAGCAGAGACTTGATATTTTGTGTGCAGCTTCCTTTTGAGGTGTAGACTCAGATTTGTTCAAGAGAAGTTTGTGGGGCTATACTTAGCGTCGTTATGGGAGGGGCAAAATTTTTGGCCCCGCCCAAAATTTCTATTTTCCAAACCGAGAGGCTGATTTGAACCAAATTTTATGTGAGGGCTTATTGGGTCATAAGTACCTAATTTATGCTGATTTTTTTTTTCCCGTAGCCCCATGGGAACCACAGGAGCTAAAAATAGAAAAAAATTAAAACGCCCATATCTCCAAAACTGCACGGCACCGAGAATTTTTATTTGGTGTGAAGCTTCCTTAGGACCAACAGAAAGAATTGGTAAAAAAAAAATGCCATCGGTTTTATCATAGGGTACAGTTTTGGGACTTTGAAAAAGTGCTGAGTCAGCACTTTTTAACACTGTAGGCAATGGGAAAAACATTAAAAAATCTTCTTCTCCAGATCCAGCAGGCAGAATCTTTTGATATTTGGTATGCAACATTGGAGGGTGGATCTGATTCAAGTTTGTTCAAATCGGCCCCCTGGATTCATATTTGGGCTCAGTATAGGAGCCCGATTTCGAACTTAGTGCATTTCAGGCAAATTTCTTAAAAAATCTTCTTCTCCAGATCCAGCAGGCAGAATGTTTTGATATTTGGTATGCAACATTGTGGGGTGGATCTGATTCAAGTTTGTTCAAATTGGCCCCCTGGGTTTATATTTGGGCTCAGTATAGGAGCCCAAATTTGAACTTACTGCATTTCAGGCAAATTTCTTTGAAAATCTTCTTCTCCAGATCCAGCAGGCAGAATCTTTTGATATTTGGTATGCAACATTGTGGGGTGGATCTGATTCAAGTTTGTTCAAATCGGCTCCTTGGGTTTATATTTGGTCTCAGTATAGGAGCCCAAATTTGAACTTAGTGCATTTCAGGCAAATTTCTTTGAAAATCTTCTTCTCAAGATCCAGCAGGCAGAATCTTTTGATATTGGGTATGCAACATTGTGGGGTGGATCTGATTCAAGTTTGTTCAAATCGGCTCCCTGGGTTTATATTTGGGCTCAGTATAGGAGCCCAAATTTGAACTTAGTGCTTTTCAGGCAAATTTCTTGAAAAATCTTCTTCTCCAGATCCAGCAGGCAGAATCTTTTGATATTTGGTATGCAACATTGTGGGGTGGATCTGATTCCAGTTTGTTCAAATCGGCCACCTGGATTCATATTTGGGCTCACTATAGAAGCCCAAATTCGAACTTAGTGCATTTCAGGCAAATTTCTTTGAAAATCTTCTTCTCAAGATCCAGCAGGCAGAATCTTGTGATATTTGGTATGCAGCATCCTTAGGGGGGTGAGATTCAAGTTTGTTCAAGCCATGTCCCTAGGTCCATATTTGGGCTCACTGTGGGAGCTTGAATTGTAACTTTGTTCGAAATGAGGAATTTTCTTAAAAAATCTTCTTCTTCAGATCCAGCAGTCGGAATGGTTTGATATGTGTTGAGTAGCATCCTTGGGGGGGGGGGGGGGGGGAGGGGGGGAGGGGGGATTCAAGTGTGTTAAAGCCAAGTCCATGGGTCCATATTTGGGCTCCCTGTGGGAGCCCAAATTATAACTTAGTCAATATGAGGAATTTTTCTTTAAAAATCTTCTTCTTCAGATTCAGCAGTTGGAATGTTTTGATATTTGGCATGGAGCAACCTTAGGGGACTGAGATTCAAGTTTGTTCAAGCCAAGTCCCGTGGTTTATATTTGGGCTCACTATGGGAGCCTGAATGACAACTTAGTTCAAAATGAGGAATTTTCTTTAAAATCTTCAGATCCAGCAGATGAATGCTTTTGATATTTTTTATGCAGCATCCTTAGGGGGGTAAGATTCAAGTTTGTTCAAGCTATGTCCCTAGGTCCATATTTGGGCTGATTGTGGGAGCTCGAATTGTAACTTGGTTCAAAATGAGGAATTTTCTTTAAAAATCTTCTTCTTCAGATCCAGCAGTCGGAATGTTTTGATATTTGGTGTGCAGAATCCTTAGGGGTGTGAGATTCAGGTTTGTTAAAGCCAAGTCCCTGGGTTCATATATGGGCTCCTGTGTGTGGAATTTTCTTTAAAATCTTCAGATCCAGCAGATGAATGCTTTTGATATTTTTTATGCAGCATCCTTAGGGGGGTAAGATTCAAGTTTGTTCAAGCTATGTCCCTAGGTCCATATTTGGGCTGATTGTGGGAGCTCGAATTGTAACTTGGTTCAAAATGAGGAATTTTCTTTAAAAATCTTCTTCTTCAGATCCAGCAGTCGGAATGTTTTGATATTTGGTGTGCAGAATCCTTAGGGGTGTGAGATTCAGGTTTGTTAAAGCCAAGTCCCTGGGTTCATATATGGGCTCCCTGTGGGAGCCTGAATTATGACTTAGTTCAATATGAGGAATATTCTTTAAAAATCTTTTTTTAGATCCACTGGTCAGAATATTTGGATATTTGGTTTCAGCTTTTCTTAGGAGGAGCAGATGCAACTTGTGGAAATCAATTCTCTGGGTTGATATTTAGGCTACCATGTCAGGTGAGTGCCCTCAGGCCCCCTGGGGCCTCTTGTATTTAATAAGGAGGGATTTCATTGTAACTTGGTAGGATGACTCCGTATGATGTCTAGATGAGAACTTCTCCATTTGGTCGCGATCTGTCTACCGTGACGACTGTCCGAGCCCAAAACCCAAAAACCTTTAGCATAGTCTACAGGTCGTATTTATGGAGGGATTTCA